>OX578285.1:37947951-38357804 GCA_951217055.1 Gerris lacustris | reverse complement strand
CAAAGCCAAAGAGGTAAAATTTAAGTATGCAATTTCGCAGCACATGTTAAAGTAATAGTAAAAAAAAATAAATAAATAAGTAATTATATACCTAGTTTAGCCCGACATATTTTTTTGGCGTTTAAAAAGAAGATGAAGAAAATCCGACAATTATCCATTGTTTATTTTGAATGAAAGGTTACAATATAACATTTTTAAATCAAGTTTTTAATTAAATTTTTCTTGTTTTAAGGGTATTTATTTTAATCTAAAGTTTTACTTTAATATATTAATTAAATTTAATTAAAATAGTTAGTAGCAGTCATTAGAATAGTTTTTAATTTTTAATTATCGAATAATTAATATTAATGAATTTGGAAACGGGTTCAATTGTAGAATAAGATTTTAAAAATTGCAGATACCCGACCTTTCGCAAGAAAGACTATTTTTTGTACTTATTGACTGGACTATTATATACCCTACTATGTTTATTTGTAACCTAGTACTATCATCTAATTTCTGTTAAACTCAAAACATTTTGCATACGTATTTTTTTTATTATTTTTTTTTTTTGTTAATTCACATAACTAAAATATTTTTAAAATGTACCAATTTATTTTTCTGGTTACTAAAATAAAACATTAATCTATTATATAATGTACAACTTTAAATAATAAAATATTATTAGTATGTATATAATGTTGTTTAAATAAAATAACCTGGTCTTCATGTCCCGTTCATAAAAAACTTAAATTAATTTGTATATTAACATTTTAGATGCTCTTAGAATAGGCTAAAAAGACGTTTTCAAGTAACGTAAACTATAAAAAAATTTCCGGAGGAGGACCCCCGGACCCCCCTAAACGAGAGCCCGGCCCCCCTTCAAAATTGGCTTGATCCGCCTTTGATATGAAGAACTATAAGAACAAAGAAATACAGACTGGTTAATTGTCTGTGACTATGCTAAGCCCACATTACATCCCCTCCCCCCCCCCCCCCCTTTTTTAATCCGTGCCCCTCCCAAAAATAAATCCTGGGTGCGCCACTGGTCCTCCTATGAGTTTTTGTCGTACCTCCATCAGTTCTACCTTAAATAGATTAAATTTGATTTTTTTTAATTTTAGATCTTTGAGCTCTTATGGCTTATGGCGTCCGCAGTTGTTGTAGATCGATTTAATTTTTAATTGGGGTTTTTAAACCTCACACTAATGCTCTTTTAATCGAGTATTTATTATTTTATTTTGATTTTTGACCACGTTTATTTTCTTAATTATTATATGCATAATCTCATTTATAATATACATTATCTCTTTTTGTTATTTATTACTATATTACTTAGTTTCTATTGGCTATTTTTTAAATACATATATAGATAGACTCCATACTACGAATGAATGATGTAGGTATAGTATATTATAGTCCTGATATTATTCCTAGAAGACTTAGGAAACAAAACTATTTTGGCATTTCATTTAATTCTAGGCCTTCATGTTAATAGGAATCATATAGCATGAGCCCCGAGAGGAGTGAAGGCTAGTAATCAATCAAATAAAAAATAAAAACCATCAACTACCTAATCTGTATCATCAGGTAGTCTCTATACCAATTAAGGGTATATTGTTCTTATGCACACAAAATATGTCATTAATTCTTTAATAATGAAGAATATTACAAGCTAACAATAATATTCAAAGAATGAGACCGAAAAAAAGTCACCCCCCCCCAACCCCCCCCCTAAATTTTGGAATGTGGGCGGGCGGCCAAGAACTTCACTTTCTTATACTGCTACTACTATGCCATCACACTGCTTGCCACAAAAAATAAACTTGATCACCACACCCGGGCTTACATATTTAAAATTTACTAACATTATTTTTAATTATAATTAATATTATTACGAATATTATTTTTTAATATTTCAATAATAAATATTGCCTTTCCTGTCACCCCCTCTCGATGGAGCTCTGGCCATTGATGCTGAAAGCCATAATGAAGCTGTTTAATGTGTATTTCAGTTTCGCTTAGTTAATGAAACCATCCTCCATTGTAGAAATATTTATTGTGTGAATACATTTCTTTTTAGTATCTATTTTGGAGAATTAAAAGGCCTCTAAATAGTAAAAGCTAAATATTATATAGGCCTAGTAGAAAATACATCCATTGACGTTCCGTAATTTGCTGTTTTAATAATAAAGGATATTTAGTTGTCTCTATTCGAGGTCACTCTAAAGCTTACTAATTATTTTGTAATATTTATTATCCAATTTTTGGGTGCTTAGCCCCCCCCCCCCCCCCTCTAGACTTAACATTGGGGGGCTCAGTCCCCCTAGACTCACCACCGGGGGATGGCTCGAGCCCCTTGGGCCCTTAGGAGTCAGCGCCGGTGCTACTATGAAATTAAAGAAGCAAACTTGTCCTGCATTTTACCTCAAATGTGGTGAGGAAACCAAAACTTGTTATATGCGGGTTTAGTCTACTCAACCTATGCTTTTTTAGGGTGTGTCACGTGTCTATGGTTGTTCGTGCGTACAAAGTGTGTAAAACAAACCTAATTTGTAGAGAACAATCGAGTCTACAATATTTCATTGTATTATATTTCATTACATTGTCAATATTTCAAAAATTCAGCTTTAATTGATTTCTTTCGGCACAGGGCCTCTTTTTCGCCTTATTTTACTGGAATATTAATAAAATCAGAAAACTTTTGCTTTCAAAAAGGTTTAGAAGCATACAAAAATTGAATATTAATAATTGTAGAAATTCGTAGAGTAAAAAGAAACACTAATGGCATCTAGGGGCTGGATGAGAAACGTTGTAGTTCCTAAAAGATGGAACGAGATAGCACCACAGTCGCCCATTGGGTGTGGCATGGCCACAAAGTTCTAAGGGGGGCCAAGTTGGGGGAGGGGGCTCAGAAATGTGTTAGTGTGGTAATATACTAATATACAATATACATACTTAACATTTCTATGAATCAAGTGTGTTAAGAATAAACATTTCTTGGAATTAGGGGGAATTCATAGGAATTAGCTGAGTATGTTATCAACTAATTCCAAGAAATGAGGTCGATTTTCTTGAAAATTTCTCTTTCAAAGAAGCCTGAAGCCGTGATTGGGTGACAGGATATGAAATGTCGCAGGAGGTATACACAACGTATTCGGTTGGAGGGGTAGGGAGGTTATTTTGAATGGACACTCCCCCCAAAAACTTGTACCAATGTAACGTGGTGCCATCTCTCGCCCTTTTAAGGTACTAGAATGTTCCTCGTTCTTCCGCTAGATGCCAATACTGGTATTTGAATTGGAAAAAACCATTTCGGATATCGTAAACTTATAAGAAATTTGTTCTGGAACCTAGAAAGCAAAGATACACTTTATTTAATTAAGTCAAAACTACAGCCCCCACTCCCTTAAAGATAGTTATTTGCCACACTGCACCAAGGGCCTTTAATCAATAGATCACTTTTTAGCTCTAACATAATATAAGACAATTACTTACCACAAATCTGATAACTTTTATATGAGCTCACGTTTATAAAATTAAGAATCAAAATCACATGATCCTAGAGTTTACACAGTAGCTTGGCCTAATTCATAGATTACTTCCTATCTCTAAATACTTAAATACGACTGAACATTATTATTATTACTCTAGCTCACTTTTATTGTGAATATAAATCACTACAAATATTTAGACTTAAGACTATGGAGTGTTTAATTAGTTCTAAAAATTAAAAAAGAACTATTATAGACTGAGCCAATCTCTCATTTATCGAGGATATAGTAGTAGTAGAACTGTTTGTTCAAACCTAGCAATTAGGCTACTAATTTGGCTGTCTACCTCTGTAGTAGAGAGTTCCAGCCACTTCATACATCACACCGCATAGAACAATGTACTGCTGAAGCGAGTATAGTGTGATCATTAGTGAGGCATACCTGTGACCCTGTACCGCCCTCGACTCACTACAGTTTGCGTGTTATGAGCGTGGGAAAATCCGAAAAATTAGGGTGGGGAGCCAATGAGAGGTAAGGATTTTGAATTCTAGAAGGTCAGGCCAACTAGGCAAACAAAAATGCCACTGCCCCCACCTCTCCCACAGGACTAGTGGCTTTATTTTTTTCCTTATTTAGGTTGGCCAATCCGAGTGTCAAAAGTCACAATTCGTAACGTGCTTACTGTAGTAATTTTTTTTCCTTAATCTCGTCTGTTTGTTTTTGAAATAAGAAATACATTTATTCATTATTCATTTATATAAATGAAATATTTTTAACTTTTGCTTCCAAGCTTACCGAAGGTAACGGAAGCTGTATGATTGTTCTGAAGAACGAAAAATTTTTAGGTCTACGATTTCAAGACAGAAATCCGTTTCAGACATTGGGGAACATTTTTGGTTCCGAGTCTGTCAGTCTGTCCCTCAATTTTTGCTAACCAACATATCTTAAAAACTACTTGTCGATTTCATTGACATTTGGATGGTTAGGTCATAATTAGCCCATTGTTAGACCCATATAAGTTTCAACCTTATGCACCCATTTGTTTCTCCTCCACATGCACACAAACATACATTTATTTACATATCTTCAAAAGTACTTACCTGATTTTTATGAAATTTTGATACTTTCTTCGAAAGTAGCCTGCAGATATCCCCAGATTAATTTCAACAGTCTGCGCTCTTTAAATTTTGCTAAATTGATACTTCAATACATGTAAAAAATCAAAACAATTTTTGACAGATTTAAAAAACGGGGGAATAATGAAATAAATAAGATAATAATAGGTTTTAAAAGCATTAAATTTTATGAAATAGGACGGAAGAAAGCTATGTGCCACACTAATTGGCAGAGTATTTTCTTCTGGAACAAAATTCTGACATCCTTTTTTGTAAATCACACTTTTACAACACATTGGTGACCCCAACTTGATTCACCTGGAAGTGAACACTTTTGTCATGGCTATGGCTCTGAAGCACAGTCCTCATACTAAGCGTTGCTTTAGTTCTCTTTCTCTTAAGTGTTTAAATTATATACAAAATATTGCATTTTTAGGGTCCGTAGGCAAAACCAAGTACCCTTATATTTTCCTGTGTGTGTCTGTCCGTCCGTCCGTCTGTCGCCTGCTCTCACAGCTATACCTTTCTTCCGATCACTTTGAAATGTGGCATATATGTGTCTTGTACCTACCCACACATATTAAAAATATAGTGGCTTAAAAAAAAAAAAAAAATTAAAAAAAATTACGGTAAAAAAACTTAAGGGCTAAGATTTTTTTTTGACACCGTGTGGGGTATCTTATGAATGGGTACGTCGAGCTGATTACAAAAATTTATAATTTTTGTTTATAAACTTGGATAGGGCTAGCGTAGACGAGTTTGAAGTGGGTGGGAAAAGTGTCCTCCCCCCCCCCCCTCCCCCCTTTATCTCGCATATGTGAATTGCAAACATTCCTGAACATTCTTCGACCAAAAGTAAAGATACCACTTTTTGTAAATTTCGAAAAAAAATATTATTTTACATTTTATTTACAAAATACGTTTTCTTATAATTATGGTCTTTTCGATGTATTTATAATATGTTTGTAGTCCAGTTCAGTGGCAAAAAATACTTTATCAGAAGTTTGTTCATGGGTTTTGAGAATAGCAGACCCATAGGATAGTTCAAAGTAAGCTTTTTAGCATTTTAAAAAACACCATCAATAGAGTAGTACTACTTAAACAATACAGTGTGGCCTACGGACCCTCGCTGTGTGCTGATTAGCACACAATTGACCTGTTTATTTACTTGATTCACCTAGAAGTGCCACTTTTGTCATGGCCATGGCTCTAAAGCAGAGGCTGCATAAGCCTGGCTTTAGTTCTCTTAAGTGTTTAAATTATACAATAAACTTCTATAAAAGTACTTATTTTAAATAACAAAGGGTAAGAAATAAATATTTATTTGTATTTTAAATATACTTTATTTAGAAAAAATGTACACAGAAGCTGGCATTTATCATGCAAACATAATCATATAATAATATAAAATAATTATTAGTAGAAATAAAAATAACTAGGACGCACACCAATTACAATGATATTGAAAAATTACACTTTTTTTCTTCTAAAAGCTAATAAAGAAACATATAAATTGTCAAACAAAAAGTCATCCACATAAATAAATAAAAGTGGTAACTACTTTTCTTCCTTTCTTTTTTTTACATTAGTGGAAGTTTTTTGTGTAACAAAAAAAAATCGCACATTTGTAGTCTTTGTTTAATTCGATATTTTTTAAATTAGCTCCCGCATATTGTACTTTTAAATTATCTTTTTCCGTATAAAACAATATTCAATCTAATTTAAAATGATTTATAATGTAAAGGACAGGGGGTAATATTAAAAAATTACTAATTACTTCATTTTTTTCAGCTAAACACTTAGATTTTCCAATAGTAAAAAAAGTTTAAATATTCATATGAGATTTGGGGAACACTCAAAATTATTTCGGAGTAAGATAGAATTGTAGTAGAAATAAAATGAATGATTGTGTAACGAGTTCAGTGTTTACCAACTACAATTTTGCAAATCTAATAATTGAACATTACGAGTGACTTCAAAACTCCAAATAGTTGAAGTTCTGAAAATATTTTGTGCTATTTATTTATTTTTTTTGACTGGTCAAGTATAAATTTAAATAAAAACATTAAAACAGAACATTCAAAGTCACAGAAGTGATTTCAGTAACAATTAAAACATTTTATACATATATTTTCAAGGAAATCCCTAAAAAGGGATATGTGGGGTGGGGAGAACTTACAATTAAACATTTAGAAAAATACACCAATTGAATAATATATTAATAATATGATAATATGTACATATCTTATTGTTAGTAAATATATATATATTTTTTTTATACCATCATATTCTAATGACATATCTATAAACAGTCGCATCTTGAAATTAAGTTGATTGATATATTGATATATATTCCGATTATATATGTCAACTTATAACATTTTTTTTTTTTTATAATGAAATCAAACTTTGTTTCCCAATAAATTTTTTTTTTACGTACATTCATTCCGATATCTTAGTGCGTATTCTTCTGACCTGATGTTTCAACTTTAAATGCCTGAAGCATATATTCAGGGTTACACATGTTGCAAGTGATTGGGCACATAATTGGTTTAAATTCTCGGATAACACATCCAGTTCAAGTCTGACACTTTCATCAGAGTAACATGTACACAACCTCAAGATGCTTTCAAGCATCAGATGCGATGTGTAGCAACCAATTTTGCTCTCATGAAAGCGACAGCATAAACAGGGTAGGTATATCAGTTTCAATCCTTGGGTAATATTACCTTATCACGTTGTTACTTTCAAAGCATCATGTTCATTTTTTAAAATTTCTAGGCATTAGAGCGAAACAAAAGGACCTAAGCTCACTGACATGTGGTACTGAAAGTCACGATCACTAACTTCTTAACTCATCTTCCAACCTACCTTTTTGGCACTTCTTTAGACTGTTACTCCCCTTATCAAAACAGAAGTGTGATATCCCTTTGTTCCAAAGTACATTGGTCTAAACATCCCTTTTTCTTAATAGATATTTAGTCCAAGTCATTTTTATCCTAAAACAACATAGGGGAGTAACAATCTAAAGAAGTACCCATTTTTTTAAATTTAATAACAAGATCTTTCACTAATATCTATTCCATTCCAATTAAGACCAATAATGAACTCTTTTAATAATCTTTTATATGTATAATAACAAACAAAAATATGAATTAATATTTTTTCTTAGTACATCTTCCGAGCATTTATTCCAATTTAATCATCCACAAAACAATAAATAAACTCTATTTCTTGTCTTGATAACATGTTATAATTCACCCATTTACAGTCCTCACATATAGCCTTTCAGGACTTATTTTTCATACTGAAGCATCTTGAATTCTTAAGTTTTTTTCTTTTTCAAACAAAAAAAAAAAAGGAACAACTTTTTACTGTAGGTATTTCCCTGACATACAACTTTGGGGATATTTTCCTGATAAAATCACAAACATTAATCTTTATACAAAAATCAACTTTTTTTCTTTTCTTTCATTAATACATTAACAATAATTTATTTCATTAAGATAACTACAGAAAAATAAATATATTCATTTCTGATAAATTATTATTATTATTATTATTTCTAGTCTTGATTTACATTTTTATCTTAACAAAATGTTCACTTTTCGGAAAAAGTTGAATCAACATTTCAGCTTAGAAACGTATTTAAATAATAATAAAAGCTCTTATATTTATTAACTGTCACAAAGTTCGTGCCAAAAACTGAAGCTTGGCGGTAAGTATTGTTTAATATCGCGTCCACTTGGATACTAATCCTCTAACTGCACTATATTGACCATTCTGCTGATGTTAGGCAACAAAAGAGCATTCTACCGACTCTGCCAATTCCTCTGGGTATTTTCATACACTTCTTTAGGCAATCCTCTTCAGCTTGGATTTATTTTATTCAGGCTATAATAAAAATATCATTAATTTCTTTGACAGCAGTATACTGCAATATATGCATATATACAGTATGTCCACGGATGCAGTTGGCCTATACGTGTAAATGTTTTTTTAAAAAATATCAATTTTCAAAGAAAAGTCACTATTCATAAAATCTTGTGCTTGTTCTTAAATGAAGATTTATAGTATTATATTTTGTTCAAAATGTACCCTGTACCTAAAAAGTACAAGTTTCTGAAATCATACAAGAGGAAACTGGACCAAATTTTGACTATTCAAGAAAAAAGTATTCTTCAATAATTACTTTTAGATACTATTCCGAGTTTATTTTTCGCATAAAAATTTTGAAAATATAACACATTTCTCCCCTCTGCCATTTATAAAAATTCAAATTTGTCTGATTCTAATAAATAAGGGGTAAATTTAAAGGTTTTATTGAATCAAAATTTGGTCAGGTTTTCTCTTATATGATTTTAGTACTTACAAGAGTAAATTTTGAACAAAATGTAATACTATAAATATATTATGTATAGTAAATCTCATTAATAAAATATTAATAATATTATTCCTTTTGTACCTAATCGACACCAAACATTTATTGTATAATATACAATGTACACCACACATATTACATATATTGATTTTTTCTTTTTATTTCTAGCCATTTTTACAAACAAAGTTGGAGCTAAGAGGAAATATTTCTTTGTACCAGTTTTCAATGAAAATACCAAAGCCAAGTCAGAATATGAAAAATACATTGATATGTGCAACAACACATTGCTTGAACTAAGGCTGGCTTGGAACCAGTTCCGACCCCACTCTCAATACCTCTTACAAATAACTGAAAACCAAAATAAGGGACCTGAAGAGAAGATTATGTCTTTGTTCGATTTGGTAAGTTCTTCTATAAGCTTCGGTAAAATAAACAAAATTAAGTAATATTTATATTGTTTAATTTTGGAATAATACTATCTTCTTTATACATTAATATTATCATTTAATGATACTAAAAGTAGTACAAAAGTCATTGTATAATTAAGTTATGAAAAAACACACTTAAGTAAGATACATAATAAACATTAATTAGATTACACAACAATACGAACTTAAAGTTCTAAGTTTGTTAAACACAATAAGTAGGCTTATATCTTATTTGGCTAAAAATAATTTTAACAATCTAGGTTTTCCAGTGAAGACCGCATTCTAATGTTGATGTAAACATAGCATCTTCTAAGAACTCCAAGTTTTATGTGCTAAGAAATGGTCCTTGCTGTGACACCTACACTTATAAGTGCAAAGATTAGGATTAACATATGAGCACCAACTTAGAAGTGAATTTCCTCAATTTGGTTTATAAGTGTCATGGCACGTCTTCACTGTAATATCTAGATGTATGTAGCAAAGATAAGGTATTTACATGAACAAATTATGTATGGCCAATCTGACATGGTCTTCAATGTAACAGATACCTAAATTTTTTTAAAGAGTTATGGGTACATTGACACACCTAGATTTACAAGATGTGGTCTTTGCAATAAAACAGATTTATAATTGCAAAGTAACATCTAGATGAATGAAATTTTTGTCGTGGTTTTCCCTGAAACACTAAAAGATGTGGTCTTTACAACTGCAAAGACTAAGCTCTCACATTAACACCTAGATGAATGAGATTTTTGTCGTGGTTTTCTCTGAAACACTAAAAGATGTGGTCTTTACAACTGCAAAGACTAGGCTCTCACATTAACACCTAGATGAAAGGGATTTTTGTCGTGGTTTTCCCTGAAACACTAAAAGATGTGGTCTTTACAACTGCAAAGACTTAGGCTAACACATTATAACACCTAGATGAATGGAATTTTTGTCGTGGTTTTCCCTGAAACACTAAAAGATGTGGTCTTTACAACTGCAAAGACTAGGCTCTCATATCAACACCCAGATGAATGGGATTTTTCCCTGAAACACCAAAAGATGTGGTCTTCCTCTCTATAATCTAGATTTATAATTGTAAAGGCTAGGTTTTCACTTGAACCTCTAGATTTATGGGTATAGAGATTTGAAAATAAAGACTACGTTTTCATATGAACTCCCTATTTTTAAAAGTGAAATCTTAGATTTATAGGGGTTAAAATGCGTATTTTTCTGGAATACCTAGATTAACACTTGTTTAATAAGTATTAGGATTTGATGGCTCATAAGATTAAAGTGTTTGTTACAAAAATTGTTATTTTTAATACAAATAACAACCTATTTAAGAGGGCACAGGAACGATATAGGCAAAAGAGTTCAAGAATTCTCACAATTAAATTAAGTATGTTTAAGTTAATTATATATAATTTTGTTTTAATTACTTTAAAATTGTCGCCTGTGAGAACCCTTGTCCATTTTAATTTCCTTCCCTTATCTTATTGATAAAGTGAGAATTAAAAATATAACATAAGTAATTAAAATAAATAATTATACGTTGTTTAAATGTAAAATAGTAAATTTAAGGAACATTTAAAAAAAAAAAATCAACATATAATGCACCTGCGTAACATAGTTTAATTTTGATAAGTACTTTCTAAGTGCAAAGTATTAGAGAAATATATTATACAACTAAAACAAAGAGTTGTAAATTAGCTTTCTGTAACTGTAAAAAAAGAAAATTAACAAATTACCAATATTATTCATTATTTGTTTTAAATTATGTGTTTTATTAGAATTGACTTTTATGTTTATTAATATTTTTAGTTGAATTGGTTGAAGTTATTTTTTTAGTTAAGAAATTATTTCAATTATACTCATGCCATTATACTTTGTAAATCTGACAGCGTGGGAAATTCGAAAATAAACGGGAGGGAAGCCAATGAGAGCTTAAGATTTTGGCTGGTAATAGGTTGGGCCAACTAGGCAAACAAAAATGTTACTGGATAACCTTAAGATAACCACCTAAGAGTTTTATTTTTTCTCCTCACAAAGGTTGGCCAATCTGAGCTTTCAGATTTACAAAGTATAATGGCATGAGCATAGTAAACCTACTTCGAGAATTAAAAAAATTTTTTTTTTTAAAGACAATATAAATGAAAGCTTGCTCTGAGTTCTATTCAAACAGATAAAATAGAATATAAATATTTTAATCAATGTTCACCTCAATTGCTACTTCCTAGTGGAAAAACATAGTTAGAATTTATAAACCAAAGGAATTTTCTTGATGGGATTTTTGTTTTTAATAAAAGTAATAGTACAAGTATAGAAGGCATAATGAGTTCCTTTAGAATAGCTTTTTAACACACGTAAGCTTTTTTTAGCCCTTGATAGAGCCACGTGATTTTTAATAAATTTACTTTTCATTTCAGATGCTAGGTTACAATCGGCGGAAGAGAAGCCATCATACTTTAGAAATCATGTCCCAACAAGGTATCCCGACTCATGAATCAATGCGTTCCAGCAGTCAGGAACCACAACAGTGTAAGTCTCTCCCTAAAATATCCCTTTTAAATAATATATTATTAACTCACTAACTAAATCCGTGGATCAACATCCCAGGAAGGGCCAAAGGGCATATACGAATAGTTATATAATGGATGACATGGGGTTAGTGCCACTCCATGATCAGTATAAACCTTACGGATAGGCGCCACTTCACAAAGCAGCTAGCCATTTATATGGCGATGCTAAGTGACGAGTATGGTCCCTAGCCGCAAACTAATGTCAGTTTGCTATTAAAACATATTAAATAAATAATAAACTAGCCTTTACCCAGCGCTCCTCGCAGGGCTCATGCTAGGTATTAGTGGCTATGTTTCTTATTGTCCACGTAGGCCTAGCAATTAAATGACGCGCCTAAATAGTTTTGTTCAAAAACCTTCCAAGGTTAGAAGTCATCATTCATACTAAGAATATAATACCCTATAAATTGTAGTTTTCTATTTATGTATATATAAAAAATAGCCAATCGAAACTAAGTAACATAGTAATAAATAACAATGCTAGAAAAAAATATATAATAAATGAGAAAATAAACGTGGTCAAAACCAATTAGACTGGGAAGTCATTGAACAGTCATCAACCATTGGTACATTAATTTAATTACCAGTCTCTTCTTTCAATATGGCAGTTGCACCAGTAAATATTTAATAACTCTAGTTCTAGGAAAAATTAATAAAATAATAAATACTCGATTTAAAGAGCATTAGAGGGATGTTTTAGCAAAAGTAAACTATTGCAAACCTTAAAAAAAAAAATCAAATTTAGCTCTGTTTAAGGTAGAACTGACAAAAAGTCATAAGACCAAAGTTGTAGATCTATTAATTTCAGTTACCGCTGAAGCAATCTGCTTTTCGAAACGACTTACCGTTTAGCCGCAATAAGCCTCCAAAAAACTTTAAACTTGTGTCCGCCATCTTTAATTTTTTAAGATGCCTCCCGAAATAATTAATTCGGCACAAAATACAACTAATGAATTAATGTCATCTTCATCAAAAGAGTAATACGAACTTACATACAGGAAGTTTATTAAATATGTTTTTCTTTATTTATTATTAAAATCCAGCTATCGTAGATAAAATATGGTACGCAACACGTGCGAAAACTACATTGTGCTTTGCTCGTGTGGTTTTACTACTGCGGTGCAAACTCCGCACTCGCCTTGCAAAATGCTACTTTCCGCACTAGATGCGTAATGTACTATTTCACATACTCTTCTGAAAAAGAAAAAATTAAAATACCCCCGATCAAAATCTGAAGGGAAAAGAAGTTATTGGATACGGCAGATTGAACCTTTTTTTCTTTTTTTTTTTAAATTTGTTATTGTTTTTTACAGGTAATATAACAGTTGTGAAAATGTTAGAGTTTCCAATAGTCTCTCAAATAATACATACAAAAGATGGCATTCTTGCTCTTAAAGAGCCAAAGACAATCATGTATTATCCTGTTATTGAGGGTGACGGTCTAGACTCTTCCCAAGGTATAAAAGCATTTTTTTTTAATGATTAATTTAATGCTAATGATGCTTTAACGGCATTTCTTTAGTTTGTTACTCCCCTTATAAAAAAACAGAGGGGACTAACACTCTAAAGAAGATGTAAGAATGTTCTTTTTTAGACTGTTACTCCACTTATAAGAACAAAAGTGTGATATTCCTTTGTCCTAAAGTATGGACTAAACATCCCTTTGTCTTAATAGTTATTTAGTCAGTCATTTATATTCTAAAAAAAATATAGGGGAGTAAAAATCTAAATAAGTACCGATTTAACTACTATTGATACATGGGAAATCTGCTATATCCAACACATTTTTTTTTTCTTTACCCTTTTTTGGACAACGGAACATCACTCTTATGAATTATAGAAGTACCAATGTCCGTTTGTCTTAACATTTAATTAGACAAAGGGATATTATCACTTCTAATACTGGATAGATAATATTTACTTTGTCTAAATAATGTCAATTTATGAGACAAAGGAACATCACAACGCTAAAATGGAACACTTTAAAAAATCATAATTAGACAACAAAAAAAAAAAAGTTGTTGGAAGTTAACCAGGTAGGTCAGACTATTGGTTAAATTATCAATTTTAAGAATTGTACTGAAATTGAATCCGTTAACTGTTTTTAAATACAGTTTTTAGTTTTAAGCTCTAGTTTGAAGTTTTCAAGCTCAATTTTATAACATCTTTTTGATTTATTAAACTTTGTGACACTATGTGTTGACAAGCTGTCAATCATTCTCTGGGCTTTTTAGTTTAAAAATTTGTTATCTGTTTCAAATTTCACATCTACCTTCTTCATCTGCTTCATTCAACTTTAAATTTTTTTTGTATTCAACTTTTTATTTCAACATTCGGTTGTTGAATGAAATCGGTATGGCGTACTTAGAGTTTTGATGTACTCATACTACTGTTGAATTTTTTCTTTTGTTCACTATTTTCTCCCGCCACTTTAGTTGTCTTACATTCTAAATGGATATTATAACACTTTTCTTTATTTTGCTGAACGAATCATCTAATGTTTGCTGTTCACAAACACATTTATATAAGAGTTCCTCACTTCCAACCAATTTGTTAATCCAGTCAATTTTGCTTCAAATAGCTCTTTAGGTGGTCTAACTACCAAAAAAAGAATGTTTCAATTATCTTTGTATCATTATTCACTTCATGTTTAAATTTGTTCTCATATAGCTTCAGTCAATCTGTAGGGATTATGATTTATATTAAATTTATCTAGAACAAACTTAATTTTCAACCTCATATAATTTGTCTTGAAATATCAACTCAATTCTCTGATTCTATTAGCTAAGAAATATTCTTCTTCTGGTTTATTAAAAGTTATTTTAGTACTTACTGTGGAGTCAGATTCATTTAGTGGGATGTTTTAGTAAGACATATTGCTATCTTTATCGAAGTACTCGTTCTTAATTCCTTCATCCATCTTCACAGCCAGTTAGACGCCCATTGGTTTTATCGCCTCTATTAGTGATGCCTTATCAAAAAGTACTAATAGATCTTTCAAATTCTGGAATTCCGTCAGCAAAATACACCATAATTGTTTGTTTTCTGAAAGACCAGTCAACTGAAAATCATTTTTACTTTATTTTATAACATACAAATAGAGCTTACTTTCTTTCTTCTCATCATTATTATCCATATTATTGTATAATATAACTTGTAAGTAAGTTTTTAAGAAACTTAGTCCAGGTTAATAACTGATTTTGATAATAAATGCAATTATTTATTAATTTCAAAATTTATAAATGTACTTTATCATAATAATACATTTAACATAATCTATTTTTGTATAATAATTATTTTTTTAAAGGTTTTACACAGCATGCACTTTTACTATTATCGCTGTCACCTCTTTCATTGATGAAAAGTTGTATTCCTTAATTCTTTCATTCCTTAATTTCCCTCTTTTATCATAAATGTACACTAGACGTTTGAAATAATCCAAGTTATGAAATCAAATTATTCCTTCTTTTTAATTTGTATACAGAAATACTTTCTTCCATTTTAACACACCCAGAGACTAAGTTCTTGCAATAAGCAAGCAGTGCTTATCGTCCAACAAGTTTATCCCACAAAATTGTGAAATGAAGTCTCAAATTTCAATAAAAATCTATCTTGCCTTGTAACCAATACAGACATCATATCATCAAAATCACTACTAGTTGACACATGGCCAAGATATTACAACAAAATGAACCTGGCTTATATACAGTGGAATCTCAACAACTTAAACCTTGATAACTTAAAAGCCAAAGTGATTTCCGTTTCCCTAGTTATCAAACCTTAAAAAATACAAAACTCAAAGTAAAAACATATTCCCTTAAATTTCAAGTTATTGAAATACTTTAATTTCCTTTCAGCACATGTTTATTATGGTCATTCTGATATTGGTTATCAAAATCATTTTCATTTGTACCTTGACAAAAGTACACTTGTAATAATACTTGATTTACCTTTCACCGTATTTGTTTTTTTAAGTATGATCGGCCATTCTGATCACAAAAGTTCATTTACCTCCAGTAGGGAGAAAAAGTTATGATTTTAGATTAGTTCAGAAGGACTAAAGTAAGTCTTTTCTTCCCTGAACTCAGAAAGTAGGGAGAAAAAGTAAAAGTAGGGCGAAAAAGTAAAGTAGGGAGAAAAAGAAGGATTGCCAACTTAATTATTTTATAAATAGTAGAGAATGAATGGCTAATGTAGTGAGGTTGTAGAAATAAGGTTGATGACACTGCTTTTTCGACCTTGTTTATCATTGGTTTTTAAACCTGCATCTAAATAACCTTGTATTTGAGTTTAACTGCAATTCTTATTTGTTTTAAATATTGAATCTCTTATATCTGCCATTAAAAGTGCAAACAATTATTGTTATTTATTGAAATAATAAATAAAAACTGAGCAATGGATGACAATGTGTATTTTCTTCCTACTGGAGATAAAATATTTTATGTACCTCGGGAGTAAAGTGCTATGATTCCCCTCACAATAATTATCTCCCACAGCTGTGCCCTGGGAGCTAATTAGCATTATTCCCTCGGCTACGCCTCGGGAATTAAAAATCTAATTCCTTGGGCTTCGCCTCGGGATTTAGGAACCATGGTTCCTTCGGCTTCGCCTCAAGAACCAACTTATTTGCTCAAGGAATAATGGCTTACTTTACTCCCTAGGTGCATAAATAACTATTGTACCTCAACAAGATGATGCTTACTTTTAGAGTTGTATGATATCTTTTGGAACAATTGTTGTAGCCGATAGAAATCAATAGAAATAAGAGAACACTTAAAATTATTAGTAAACACTTTATTTGCACAGTCAATGCCACCACTTAAGAGAGATGTTTTTACCAATTTATACTGTCTTAGCTTACACCGTTAATGCACAGCTTAATTATCTCTGCAAAAAATCTTGATATGTTATTCTTCAGACGAAGAAATTATCAAATTTAATTGTATCTTAACTTGGATTTCAGGTACTGAACTTTATAACTTAAGAAATGTTGAGAAAATAACACGCTTTCAACCGGTGAAACTTTGCAACCAACAAGGGGTTTACATAGCAGGTAAGAATCCCTCGGCAAGATATTTCTCTATTATTACCTTTCCATTTTCTTTACAAAAAAAAAAAAAAAAAAAATTAAACTGGCAGTAGAAACAACCCTAACCAAATTTGATTAATATTTAAATATCTATGTTTGTTTGAGATGTACACTGATTAGTATATACTGTGTTAGACCCCCATTAACGCTTCATATGTTAAAAATGACCACAAAATCTATGGAAAAAGGGTCAAAACTAACAAACAGTTCAACAATGCTTCTATAACTTTACACCAAACATTAGTAAGGCATCACATTTGACTTGATTAACAGTGGTAAAATTAAAATTTAAAAAAAAAACACTTACTGTCTAAAAATAGACAACTGTCTTATTAACTTCTTTTCCCATGGCTGAATCGGTAAATCTACCCTTTAATTATGAAACCTTGCTGATCAAACACTTAATTTAAATTATAAACCCAAATTCTGCAATTAAGCCTAATTTTTAAGAACATATATTACTTCCGAATAGATGATCATGTCTTAAAAAGGACCATTAGATATTTATAAACACATAAGTGTTTTTAACCATGCAGGGTGCATTCGGAAACAGTAACCAGAACAACCAACTAAATCAGTTTTTTCCGACAGTTAATTGTACTTTATAATCTGGCTTTATAGTCTGATACTCGGCTGTTGTTTATTTATTTATTAATTTTTCTTTATGTATTTCCAACCTTCTCATTATTTTGAAGTTTGATTTTTCTCGAATAAATTCCTCGTTGAAATGACTCCACATTAGTTTTAAACAGTCATTTACGTCGAAGTAAACAACTTTGTTGGTAAAAGAGAAATTCAATTTACCATTTAGGAGTAATCTGAATACCGTAGAACTAATGAGAACAATAAGGACTGAAATAAATAAAAAAGAATAAAGAATAAGCACAATACATAAATTTTATTACACACTTCATATAATAAGATTGTTAGAAATTGTTTCCAATGAGTATATTTTTAAGTGGTTAACAAATGTTATTTCAATTGAATAAAATGTAAAATATAAATGTTTCCTTTTAATCGAAGAAAATCAGGAGGCACTTGTATATGATTTTTTGTTGTGATGTAAAAGATAGAAGTATTTACGCCGGCAAAAGACAGAGGTAGTGGATGCAAACAAAAAACCAGCCGTTTCAGAACACACCCTTGGTTCATTAACCTCTTATCTATTACCTAGACCATAAAACTTTTAATTAATCCATGTTGTCAGTACAATGTCATTATTTTTTAAAAAAATAAAAATACAAAACTTATAATCCACCTTTTACGTTATAGGTATAAAAGGCAAAAAACAATTTGGTAAAATCTACAAAATTAAAAACAACCATACATTATTACACCATTTATCACTGAACGTCGACCGAGATAGCAATGTGAGGGGTTTTTGTACGGAAAAACATGGAGACTGTTTCATTGTCAACCCTATCCCTGAAAACGGCATCTGCACTATTTACTGCGGAAAAATTATCAGGAGTTATAATTGTCTAGGGAAATCTCAGGTAAAATAACAATATAATTAATTTATGTATAGTTAATATTACAACTAATATTTATATAGTTTAAAAAAACAACTAATATTTTCTTTTGACAAAAAAATTAGCTAATGAATGATTCAGTAAAGTCCATAACATATAAAAGCTGTCAGATTATAGGGCCATTTGTAATATTTCATTTTAGTTTGCCTAGATTTTATTTAATCACATGCTATGATCTGTAGGCAACTCATACAAATCCATACGTAATTTCTTTATTAAAGTTCTATTAACATTATCTACGATCATTCCCTTAGCATCCTTATTAAAAGAGGATTTCAGGGATTTGAAATCATAATAATAAAGGACTAAGCTGTCTTAAACTGTTTCATATCATTCTTAAGTATGAGGGCGACCTCTAAAACCTTTTTAAAATTTATTGTTAAAGCGTAACTGAGAGTTTAAGTAAGAAAGAGCAATTTTTTAAAAAGTTATAATTGAATAACCAATTAAAATCTAAAAATTATTAAAATTTTACTTCAACCAGTAAAAATTCATTATGATTTCCTATTCCTGTCAGTAAGAGCCTCCCACAATATAATTAAAATTGCTTCTAAAACTTTTTTTTAGAATTAAATTAGGTTTGAATTATTTTAAAAGGAGTAGGTTCTCACTTCAATAAAAATATTTTTCTTAAATCACCAATTTAACTGACTTATTTTCGATATGGGAACTGATTTATTCTTTTCTTGCAGGAAGAAACTTTTCATTTGAATGAAAATATTACTATTGGAATAAATTCCGATAATAATATTTACAAAACTACACTACAGGCTGACAATAATTACAAAACAACCGTTTTACAAGAAGTAAACAAAGCCTCAAAAATATTTATGGGAGCATCAGGTCGTAATTTCTACATTACAATAATCGATCCTGAAGAGATTCAACTTTGCAAGTAAGTATAATTTTAAAATACACACTTGTTATGGGGGGGGGGGGGGGGATGAAACATTAATTCTAAGATGTTGTACACATTGTGTAAAATAAAAAATGGTAAAAATGGTCTATTATCAATATTTTAGGATGGGTATTAATGCCGATTAATAATGTAATCCAAATCATGATTTAGTAAATTTAGTAATGTTTAAGATCCATTGGCGCAACACAATGTTTGGGAAATAAAGCAAAAAATCAACTTCAAATTTCAAATTTGAGTGGGTGGAATGTATGTATAGAACCATATAGATGCACTCTATAGGGCTAACTAGCACCATAGAATCTGAATAGTGGGCCTTGGTATTATAAAAGTAGTTCCCAGAACATGGCGCACCACCAACGTGTTAAATTAAGCAGCAATAAAGTATGAGATCAAAAAAGTAAGTTTGTGATGTATTCTCAAATAATATTATTATAATTATTATTCAAATAATAATTATAAAATAATTAATATTGAATAAATGTTTTATAAGTAATACTCCGTTGTTAACACCTCTGTCCGCTATCTGTGATACATGGTAGCAGTAACTGGTTAAAATTAATTTTTGGTGGATATATATGTGATACTTCCCATTTTACAGATATTTCTTACATGGATGTACAAAGCATAGAAATGAATGAAAAAAGTTTCCCTCTCACAAAGTAACACTGATTTAACTTATTTCTCTTAATCCTATCTTTTAACATAAAATCCACGTTTTTGCTTTTGAATTCCTTTTCTTTTCTTCTTTTAAATCTTCAAAACTCAGAGAGGAAGCTTATGTTGCTCAATGATAACACAATCACCCCCATTTTAAACAACTTCTATTAGTTAAAAAGTTAAAAAAAAAAATAGGCAGTTTAATGATATTTTCATCTTACTTGGCAAAGAGGATTCTAAAATAGGTTAGAGAGATAGCCCTCGAACGAATTCAGGGAATTAATAACTTAACATCGAGCTGATTATAATTTTGGGAGTTAATTATACGACAATTTAGATAACTAATAATTGGTTTAAGGAAAAAAAAGTAAACAAGAGTTGAATGAATAATTTTTAAGTAAATGCACTGATTTTGCTAAGGAGTCTGAAACTTCTTAGTTTATTACTGAATTTATCTCATTAATAAGAAAATTCCTTTTCTTGACGGGATAATAATTTACTATTAACAGTTTATAATATGGAAGGAGATTGACAACTTCATAGACACAATTAGTTTTATATGAAAATAAAAATTATTTATGTAATTTCCAGGTTGAATGAGTACAGAATGGATCATGACGTACCTCTCTCATGCAATAAAATGGCCACCTCACCGAAAAATCCGACTCACATTAAAATTGGTTCAGTCCAAAATGAAATATGTTTATTTATAGGATTAAATAATAGCATTAACATGTACATGCTACCGATGAATCTTGTGATGGTACTTAATCTAGAACATAAACTTAAACACCAACTTTTTGATCCTTTTACAATTAAAAGTTCAAATTTTATATCGTTTAGAACTGAAACGAAAACAACTATAATCGAATATACAATATGTAAACCAAGTTGAAAAATTGGAAAAAATTTCTCAATTGTAAAAAAATTGTACTTCTAATTTATTTATTATGAATATAATATACATATATATTTATTTTATTCTTATTTCTTTTTTAAGCTAAAACCTAATGTCATGTCAGGTCCATTAAATTTTTTTTTTTAAATCAAATTTTGATGTGACTTTTTCAGTGACGATAATATGCCTTTATTAATAGGATACACGGGAGTATGTGTGTTTTTTTTAAGCGAGTTGAATAATATTTGACAAGTAGTGTCTAAAAAAATTAAGGATACTACCAAAACTTCTACCAGAGGGAGTTGGGGAATCGAGTCGATTCATTTTATGTGTAACCACCAATAATGCAATTATTCTATAGGAAAATAAGTCAAATTATTTTTCAATTATGAGTCAAATTATAATACAATAATACTTTGTAATTTGACTGTTTTTAATTTTTATTATTTTTAATCTGATTATACAATTTTTTTTTAAATTTGGTCACCGTTTTTAGTTTTGTGCTCATTTTACAAATATTAACAGTAGTCAAGATTTTTTTTTTTTTTAATACGTGTGAATCGATTATATATATAATTTTTTTTCCCCCTTATATCTAAACAATTATAATATAAAATACAATTTGATTTGTCACAATAAGAGCACAAGACTTATATCGGAACCATTAAACAATATCCAAAGAATTATTTGAAATGCCTATTGTACGAGGAAAATAATGCAGAAATGAAATAACTTCAACTCGTAGGCTTTAAACTTCGCTTCTTTATCTATCCATATCAATTCTGTTGTTTATATCAGAAAATACTCCCAAGTTATAAATTAAAAGAAAAATATATATGGCTCAATTATTTTACAGTACATTTCAGAATAAATTTCTTTGAATTTTCCTTTTTAATTAATTTTTTTAATGATAATTTGTTCATAAAAGAAAAGTAAATTAACTTTAAATTTATATATATATTTATATATATATAAATATTTTTTTAAAATTTTATTCCAGACTTTATGTATAAAAATAATATTTACATTTTTAAAATTTTTTTTTGTTAAAAAAGTTTTTAAATGTCCCCGATAACAGCAGGTTGCAATAATAAAAATAAAAAAGGAACTTCGTACATGTCAAAAATTACACCATGTGTAGCACGGAGTTTCCTAGAATCCAATGATCTTATGGTCCCTAGTTAAATATTTATTTACACCATAAGAAATAAAATAACATTTTAACAAACAAAAATGAACAATCTTAAAACAATAAATTAAGAGAATAACCTATTACTAAAAAAAATAAAGAAACAATGGGATAATTGCAGTTAAAAACCGAGTAATATTTACAATTGTAATACGGGAATTATTATTTGATACTAAGATGAATATTAGATTCAAATAAATTTATATACATTTTTCTTTTTTAAAATTACAATCAAGTTTAAAAATAACTTAATCAATGTTAAATAAAATATACAAAAATAATTGTGTAGATTGTAAAAAGTAATGCTAAAATAAATTAAATTTAAGGATTTTCTTTCATTTCCTTCTAGATAAAACACCTTGAACAGGTAAAAAGCACAAGTACCAGCATAATAGTCAAAAAGAAACTCAACTGCAACCCAACCTTTTTTGAATGACCTCTTCCCTACCAAATTTACAAGATACATTTTAATTCTCGTAAGAATTTTTTTTAAAAAAAAGGATCTGACACTAAACATCGTGAGGCTTCTTCATAAAGTGAGTTATGTTATTCAATATTTGATTCAGTATAACAAAATTGATAAAATTGTCGGCTTAGTGAAAAAAAAGAAAAGATTTGGTTGATTCAGTAAATTTAGTAGTTTATTTTTATACGATTCTTAAAATTAATACCCAGTCGCACAAGTAATGATACAAAAGATGGGGTAGTAACATGTTTGACCTATAAAAGGCCTAACTTTTAAAGTTGCACTGAACAACAGAACAAGTTTAACATGAACTGAACAAGATAAAAAGACAAATAAAAGTTCAATTCGGAGATAGACAACATTGCCCGACAAACTTAGTCTGAGCTTTATTAAAATCTATATATATTTTATCTGAATCTATAGGAATTCTTATAAATTGTCTATCATATGAATGAGCACCTTGCCCACTCAAACAATCAGACATGGTGCATATATATTTACATATTTTTGAAGCTTGATAATACCATTGTTATTTATTTTTTTGGCTGTAAACATATTTGTAAAAACAAATAAATTACTTGGGGGTTCGAAGTATGATTTATGTATTGTGAAATGTTTACTACAAAACATTAAAAAACAAAATAACAAAATTTTTTTAAAAAAATATATGAATGAATGAAAGTTACCTAAAATGAAAATAATTTGATTAAATTGGACTGAGAAGTTATTAATGCGTTAAATTAGAATTTAACAATGCCACAGTAGATTAAGTTATTAAAGTAGTAGCTTCTACAAAATACTTAAGTTAGCATAATATTGAATAAATGAAAGCAGTACATTAAAACAAATGTAAAAAAAATATGGGGGAACTTAAGTTACGAAAGAAAATAATTTTCTTAAAATAAATACATTTTATACAAATGAAAACTAATGGATATAAAAAAAAAAAAATAATAAAAAAAACAAAATAAATAGTTTGGTTTTTTCAATTTTTTTTAAGTATCGTTTAACATGAAAGACAAAAATAAATATAGAAAGAATGAATGAAAAAAATAAAAATAAATAAATAAATTAGTTAATTAATTAAAAAAAAAAATCACTATTTACAATAAATCATCCATAAATGATTGTGAATATCAAGTTATTATTATTATTAGGTACTAAGGTAACACTAACTTAAGGTACTCAAAATAAGGTACTAAATAATGAAATTAGGTACTGTAGATTAACTGTGTTTTATTAAAAATGAGTTGATTGGAGTATACATTTTCACTATTAACTTAAGAACTTTGTACGGTACTTTTAACTTTGCTGGACACATTTTGTCCACCCAACTCTTAAGGAGATACCATGGAGTAACTCTTAAAGAGATGGCATAGAGTAAAACTCTTAAAGAGATGCCATGTAGTAACTCTTACAGAGATTGCATGAAATAACAACTCTTAAAGAGATGCCATGGAGTAACTCTTAAAGAGATTGCATGAAGTAACAACTCTTAACCCTTAAAGACACGGACTGGCGCATTGAGTGAGCCACGAGTAAAAAAAGTTTCTGTAAATCACAGATTCATGATGCGAGAATAATAAACCCTTACTCTACCCTACCACAAGAGACCCATAAAACGGACGAAACATTCTGCTTTGATTATTGCTTCGTTCTGCGTTGTATTACCGTGTTTATTTGTCTTCGTGCACTGTATTCGCTGCCCGTGGCACCATGTCCGGTAGAGAAATTATGCCTTCTGGACAATATTTTTTGGTTTTGCAAGAGTTGTCGGATTAGGATGATGGTTGTGAGGAGTTATCTTAGGACTTTGACAACTAATAATAATTAATTAAGGTTGAAAGCCCGATACTAAGTCAGAACGCTGAAGGAGTAATTACTGATTTTTATTTTTATAATTAAAGATATCATTGATAAACAAATATGTAATACATTAATTGACTTTTTAGTTCAACATTTCCAAAACGCAATCTAGATAATCTGGATTTGACCTACTTATGGTTTGAAAAATGCATTGGCGCATAAAGCCGCCCGTGCTATTGTTTGTCCACTATAGCCGTGCCACTAAGGGTTAAAGAGATGCCATGGAATAAGTCTTATGTTACTTGGTCGGGCATATTTTTTTTTTTTAAGGAACTGTAGAATATAATTTTTATTTGTTTAAAAATTGAATATTTTTCTGCTGCAAGTCCACATTTCATTCAATGGGGAGCAGATCTTATGAACTTAATGGTGTTAGATTCATTGACTCTTAGAAACTAATTAAACCATCCTTCTATTATGAAACAAAGATTTTAGGTTTATATTCTCCTCACAATGCATGTTATAATCCTTATTAGTCTCACCTTTCTAAAAGCTTTACATTACTTAAAATAAGTCCAACAAAGTAAAATAGTACCCTTTGTACATTGTGGAAACTATTTATAGATGGTGCGCAAAAATATTGCTTTAAAACTAGTGTTTTTTTTCATATAATTTAGTTTTTTTAAAAAAAGATAATATAACTTAAAAATATTAATCGAATTTTTGAATTAAATGCTCTAGCATTTGATTAAGAAGTAATAACTTAAATAAAAAAATAATGAATATACACAACCTTAATTTTCTTTAATTGGAAAAAAAAATTAGTTAATTTTCATGCACCATTTATATATATGTATATAAAAATAAAAAGGGCAAAAACGTAATTCTCTAAACATATATAATTTTTTATTTATATATTTTTAAAAAAATATAAAACATAAAATTTTGCTATAAATCAGAAGTTCAGTTTCTTTTTGACCCCAAAATCCTAGAAATTTCATATAAGTCGCACAAAGAAAAATAAAACCATAACTCAATCAAATAAAATATTAAAACTCAAGAGTAGTAATGGTATAGAGAACAAACTACGACTATAATCAAATAAATTTTTATATAAAAGGCATAAAAATATATAAGAATTATATTAATAAATCGATACAATATAAATAAAACAAGAAAAGAATGCAGAAAATAAACTAATTTAACAGACCACCTTAATTCTAATTAACACATTATAAGTGGTAAAGTGACAAACTTATAAAATTTGTCTTGAATCTCACAGCTTGCATAAGATTCATTAAATTATCAAAACAATTATAAACAAAAATCAACAATAAACAATATATACACACTACCAATATGGATCTAGGAAACTGGTAGTTGTATCTTAAAATCTATATTATTACATTTCAGTGAGAAAACAATTAAGACAATAATAAATAAGTAATAATTTTGAATTATTTAGAAAATAATTTTAAAAGAAATGGGATCCTATGTTAACTATAATAATTTACGTTTGTAAATTCACCGGTGAAACTAACATTTTGGTAAAATAATGATTTAAGAAAATGAATTAACTAAACATCAAATACAAGAAGAGCTGTCATATGATACCAGTTTCCTAGACATGGAATAAACACTTTTATACACATACACACATGATTATCATTAGGCAAATAATACTTAACATTCCGACCAATAAATCACGTATATATATATATATATATATATATATATATATATATATATATATATATATATATATATATATATATATATACACATAAATGTGTATGACAGAAGTAACAGTTTTATGAGTTCAAAAAAAAAAAAGTTAAATAAAGTAAAATAAAATATGAAATGTGCCAAAAAAAAAAGGCAATTAATAAAAAAGAAACAATGAATAATTTAATTAAGGCAAATCACAAATATACATAACATGTTTATATAATTAATATTCACTGTAGGAACCACATAATAAGTGTGATGAACATTGGCAACCTTAGTGAAAAAAAGAGAATAAGACAAGAAATTTGTAATTATTTTAAAAAATGACTTATTTTTTCGCTTATCATGTGTGTATGCGAGAGTGTTCATTATAAAAGGATTAGTGTTCATTAATCCTCAATTTGAAGCCGGACAGAAAAAAAATGAAGAAGTTTAAGAAAATAATAGAAATAACAAAAATCAATAATTACCTAGTGATTGTGCATAATTCTACTGGTAACTGTTTATATCAAAGAATTTTAAATTACAATAAAATAAATTAAATAATTACAAGAAAAATGTTTATAAATAATAAGTTGTAAAAATATTCGAAGTACATCAAACATTTTTTAATTTTAATTTTTTTTTAAACTAATTAACTATTAACCCTAAAACACATCATTTGGTTTAAATAAATTAAATATAGATTTTTTTTTTTTTTTTTTTACATAGATTGATTGAAAACTATATTACATTCTCTGCGAAATTCTTTTAACTCTCTGATTCCAGTTCTAACATATCGAACCAAGTCTCGCAGAGAACTATGCAGAGTGAGAGGACCACACTTGCGATCAAGATCGATGAAAAATTCTGAAAAAAAATACATAAAACAAAAGCACTTTAGTTTATAATAACAATAGTGGAAATGTCAGTGACAAAAAAACAAACAATTAATGAAATACATAAGAATGATTTTTTTTTTTTTTTTAAAAAAAGCTTTAAGAATTATTAGGGAGAGAACGTTATAAATTATTCATTATTTCTTCCTCTGTGTTGTCCCCTTTAATTTATATAGGTTTTTTCTTTTTACTTATGGTCTTCTGGGGTAATAAATGATACAATTTTTCTAGTTAAAAAAAAAGGTGATATTTCATCCCTATTTTCGGGATATTCTCAAACCTTATATATTGTAGTTTTTGTGATCCATTTTTTCCAAATGACAAGTCAATTTAAAAAAAAAAAAAAAAAAATAATAATAATTTTAAAATGTCTCCTTTACATGCTGATATGTAAATTCGTCTTTTTAAATAAAAAAGTTACTGGTTGAAGGTGAGTCCATGGGCTCTAGCCTCTGACTCTAAATGAGAATATCCCGAAAATAGGGATGAAATATCACCTTTTTTTTTTAACTAGAAAAATTGTATCATTTATTACCCCAGAAGACCATAAGTAAAAAGAAAAAACCGTTATAAATTATATTTGAAAAATAACTCCTTAATTCTAGGATAGGTTGCAGTCTTAACCATTTCATAAAAATATCCACAGTTTCAAATACTTAATAACTATTTTTTTTTGAGAAGTTACTTGTTAAAATGCGTTAAGTATAAATAATACAAGTGGACTATCTTATAAATCTAAAACACATTTTTTTTTTCAAATATACACATATGTATCATCAGAAGATAAACTATTAGGGTGACCGTCATAAGGGACAGTCTTTTGAAGGCATCCCATCGTTTTCCAAAAAGTCCCGTTTTTGGGGAAAATGGGACATTTTCCGGAATGTCTGGGTAAAATGAAAAACTTGTCCCATACTTAATCCTTTGAGTACTGAGGTATATATTGCAAGGTTGTTCCCCAGGCCTGGGGTCCAAAACAGGAATGTTCCACCCTGGAGGGTGGAACATTCCAGGTCAGGTAGAAAAGGGTTTGTTTTGGCTAAGGGATTATAAAAAAAGGGGAAAACGCCTAAGACTGGGGGGTCAGGGGTCATAACAGGGATCTACGAACTCTACATGACGAAATCTTGCTTCATCTTTCTGTTCTTCCCTCAACCCCCGCTCTATCTACTGGGCTCTTCATAGAACGTTTGTAGTACCTCAGATAGTCAACAGAAAGCGCTAGGTACACTACGTAAATTTACGTGAGCAGTACTGTGTCTCCAAACAAGAAAAACTTATTGTTAGGCCATTTTTGAAGGATTATTCAAAACGTAAATTTACATTGTTAGGCCATTTTTGAAGGATTATTCAAAACGTAAATTTATGTTGTTAGGCCATTTTTGAAGGATTATTCAAAATGTAAATTTACGTTGCTAGGCCATTTTTGAAGGATTATTCAAAACGTAAATTTACATTGTTAGGCCATTTTTGAAGGATTATTCAAAACGTAAATTTACGTTGTTAGGCCATTTTTGAAGGATTATTCAAAACGTAAATTTACATTGTTAGGCCATTTTTGAAGGATTATCCAAAACGTGTGAGCACAGACAGATGGGCCAGATTATCCACTGAATGGACTCCGTATGGGAATATAAGGAACAAAGGAAGACCGGCAAGAAGATGGGCAGATGAGATATCGGAAAGGTTGGGGAAGGTATGGCACAGGACAGCTACAAATGGGCTAATCTGGAAGAAGGTAGTTAATCTGCACGTTCGGTAACTACTCAACAGTTATAAGATGGTCTACACACCTATAACCCTATTAGGGAGGCTTTTGCTTCATCTAAATGAAGTGTCGATAAAGCTATTATTATTTATTATTATTATCCAAAACGTAAATTTACGTTGTTAGGCCATTTTTGAAGGATTATTCAAAACGTAAATTTACGTTGTTAGGGACGAAAGGGTTAATGAGTTGGGAGAAGTTTCCAATTTTATAAATCAACGGTTTGCTTCTCCTATGTGTTATATTTACTCATATCATTTTGAAAAAAAAAAAAAAAAAAAAAAAATACTAGATTCACACAAAGTATTATTAATAAAAAATTTCAAAACCAGTGTTTTTTTATTGCGTCGAAACATGGTTGTGTTGTGTCGAACAACACACTATATTCAGATTCTAAATCAGTTGTTCACAGTAACATGGTGTTGGAAGTGAATCACAGTTATTTAATGATGAAGAATATGATATTTTTATTGTAAGGGGTAAATCTTACTTCGGACATTTATTTTTAAAACTGTTCCTTTTTACATGACAAAAAACAATTTCAGTAGCATCTCGATAAATTCAATGTTATTTTTTAAAATTAATTCCGATCATTGTTTTAATTTTAGGGAAAATTATGGAAGGTTATTTTAGGTTAAGGTTAGTACTTTTCGACCTAATCTAACCTTCCATCATTACTCTAAAACGTGACACTTAGTTGTTTTTTATAAGAGATAAACTATTGAATTTATTGAGACAGTATGAAATAAATGGGCCTGATTGTGCAAATTTACCAATTAACGTCCAAATAGAAACTGTTATCTAAAGAATACATCATTTTCCTTAATATTTCCAAAATTTGCCCACATCCTTTCGTCTGGGGCTCCAATAGCTGGACCCTTTCAATGTCCCGTTTTGGACTTAACTTTTTATGGCCACCCTATAAAGTATGGTCTATTTAGTTTTGGATATAGTTCTTCCTCTAATAACCATTTTAGCTCCTGCTGTGACACTTTCAGTAGCAGAGACAGCAATTTTATACCAAACAATATGTTTGGTTTAGTAAAAAAAAAAACTGTAAAACACAGAAAGTAATAACAGGTAGAGGCTGCAGTATGTAGTAGATAAAGCCAACAAAGGTTTGTTAAAAAATCACTCAAGACCACATGGTTCATGTATATTTTTTTTTTAAATTCCAAAGATCTCAAGCAAAATTACTGCAAATAGCTCTGTAAAGTACTGCAAATAGCTAAAAGGTATGCTCAGCAATAGTCAGTATGCTCTAAACAGCACTTTCACCATTCATGTTATCAAGTTTTTTTTTTTTTTTTTTTTTTTAAATAATGAATTAAAAAATTCTACAGGTAGCAAATGATTTACAAAATTTATTAATTAGTGTTGATAAAAATCCAGCCATTAATAATTCTTGATTAGTTTAATCTATTAAGGAAATGAAAAGCCTTACTTTTGAGATATTTCGATCCTTCCTTGGATCATTTTCAAGCTGACTGACTAGACGATTAAATTTTCTAGTCAGTCAAATATAGTTGTAGTGGTTCTTGTGTTTGAATCATATTAATTATTTTTCATTTCACCTGAATTCAGATACTGTTTATTGCACTATTAGTAATAAATTAGTTAGTTACACAAATAAATGACTCCATACTTCAACTCTTTTAAAGCATTTGAACTTAACACTACAACTATATTTGACTGACTAGAGAATGTAATCTAGTCAGCCAGCTTGAGAATACCCCAAGGGGGGATCGAAATATCGCAAAAAGTGAGGCTTTTAATTTTCTTAATAGACCTGACTACTAAATAATTGAAAACTACAATGAACATTCTACAAATGTATAAAAAAAGTCATTAATAACTTTTTAAAAATTCTATTTGTAGTTGCAAAACCCTTTATTTAATTAATTATTATTTTACATAAAAAACTATAATGAATATATACGGTTTGTCACATAACAACTAGTTATATATTTGTTTATATAAGTCGGAAATTATTTACTGTATTTGACTTTTCAGTAGGGAATAGCAACTCAAATAAGGCAAATAATATTTTCAGTAGAACTTTGTTTCGATAAAATTAAAATAAAAGAGGATCGTACCATTGTGTTTTCCTTTATGAACTAAATCGTCAGCTTGCTCCCAGAGATCAAAAGAAGAAACAAGTGAAGTGAAATGATTGTGCTCCTTCTGCATAGCATTGTGGATATGAAGAGGCAAAGCGATGCACGGGCCGCAGGGCGTCGGTGCAGTATGCTGGACCATGGACGATGAAGAGGAGGCACGGAGTTCACCACTGCTGTAGCCAGAAGACTGGGATCCCACCGATCCGACGCTCCCAGCAGGCGATGGAGTCGGCGACGGAGTTCCCTGACATTCAGCAAATGAACTATAGTGTTCCATTGTAGTAGGATTGGACTGAAAAATTACATATTTATATGTATAAACTCGGCCAAAAGTTTTTTTTTTTTTTCGAAACAGTAATTAAATGTAAAAAACAAACGCAAACTTCAAAAACTACTATTAGCAAAACAAAGGAAATTAACACTGACAAAGATATCATCGACATTGCTCAGTCTATTGAATCGATCGATAAATCAATGCATGAATAAAAAACAAACAAAATCGGATTAAAAATGTATAAATAAATAAAACAACTATAATTTTGGATGACTGAAAAAATATTAAGAGAAATCCTGGTCTAACGATAGCAGTAGAAATACAAAACAAAACAGAAAAACAAAGTAATTATTCATAATAAATTTAAAAAATTAATACTTTTGGCAAAGGAGTTTATATATATAGATATAAGTGGGGGAGAAGGTGTGTAAGAAGTGTTGTATGTAAATATGATGAGTATGTAACTGTGTTTGATAATGATCGCTTGATTAGTGAAAAGTATGGAAAGTATTACTAAAATATAAATAAGAAGGAGAGGAAAATACATTAATATATTTTAAGTAAGTTTATATATTTACCTTTTGCATAAAATCGGAGACTATCTGTTGGCATTCCTTTAGCTCCAATTTTCTCATTTTGAAGAGTCTTAAATGAAGCAGTGACTGACAGCGCAAACTAGATAAAAACAAGTAATTATTACAATTAAGACGATAGTCTTAAAATAAATTAATTTTATACTAAAATATTCATAATATATATGTACCTCAACACTGCCAATTTGCATTGTATGTTGCCTTCAGGGCTTGCATTCTGCTGACTTCTGAACTTGGATGAAATATAACTGTAAAACAAATAAAAATAAGCAATTAGAGTAAAATCAACAAACATACACGCTTAAAGATAATTCAAAGAATTTGTTTCAGCACATGCAGATAAAGCAAGCGGACGCTCAATGTACTTACTTTATTAAATTTAAGGTTTCTTTGTACATAGTTTGTGCAGCTTTTTCTGTAATTGTCTCTTGTTCCATAGTATTTCCAGTAAGAAGGAAATACAACACAGCCTGTAAATACAGCAAACCTTGAGCTGTTTGATCTTTCTCTTTATCAGCTCCATGTTTTAAGCGCTTCGCTTCCGACAAATATTCATCTCTGCAAATTCAATAATATACATATAAGCTTTTAAGCGAATAAATCTATAATTTATAAGACAATTTTATTCAACTATGAAAATTATTCAAAACAGAAATTACAAATGACCTTACTTTGAATATAAAGTTTGACAGGCTAGGCTTGGTGGTACATTTAACAGTATTGCAACTTCTCCATAACATCATGTCTTTGCCAAAGTCGTTAGATATTAATAATAGATTTAACCGAGTAAAAAAATGATAAACAATTAGAACAAAACAAAAAACTATTTTTTTCTATCTTAATATTACTTTTTATTAATAATAATAATCTTAGTACAATTATACAGGAAATAGTATTAATGTCTAAGTCTAAGATGCACAGGAAGTTATCAAAAAGGTCTTCCTACCAATATCTATTTAATCAACAATTAGTCCTAATTTAACAAATATTTACATCATAATTACTTACAGGTGGTTTTTAGAACTTAGCATCAAAACCTTATTTACATTTCTAACTAATACTATATAATATTTACTTGCATCAATGTTTATCATCGAGTACATAGTCAGAGGAAGAACAATGATGGTTACAATTTAATTATTTTTGAGTTAAAACAAAAACAACAGGACTCCTAGGAGAGTTATCCCAGGTAAATTGACTTTGAATATGCCCAAATTTAATTTTAAAAAATCCAGTAAAGTTAGTACAACAAAACAGCCACGATAATACCCTCTAATGTATCATGGTTCCAATGGTCGTCCAATAGTGGACTACCATCGTTACCTGCTCCCCCTTTAATTAAATGGTAAAGTAATAGTGCACGGCACAACAGCCAAGGAGTAATGGATGGCACAGAGTAAGCATGTTGTTCCATCACCTGTATGCTGTATGTTTGACATTCATAACTAGATACACGCCATTTCACTTAGCAGTTGGCGTAGCAGTGTGCCTAAAAACCCCAGTCGATGCCAATGACCTACTGCCCTACTGGAGACCCCTCCTTCAAAACTTAAATAGTTTTTCTTATGTCTACTGATCAGTTCAACTGTTTCAATTAAACTGAATTTTGTCTTACAAATTTAAGGTAAAAAATATAGTACTTATAAAATTTTGTTACGTTAATTTCTTTTTAAGAATGAAGGAGGAAATAAATTGTTTACTTGTCATCACTATCCAAAACTTCATTTTCGTCCAAGTGTTCAAAGTAGGAATAGTATAAGCGAGGAGCACCTTCACCATCGTTTTCTCGGACATCCAACGCAGGATTCTCCATTAAGTTCTTTTGCCGTTCGTGATTAGTTGGAGGGGTAACAATACATGGGCCGACAGTCTGTAAAAGTAATAATAAATGAGCAAGCACATATAGGTAGTAAAATAAATAAAAAAATAAAATGTATGTGTTTAACACAAATATAATATATTAAAGTTATATTAAGTAATAAAGAAATTTAGACAAACTTCGATAGGGGACGGTTAATAAATACTCACAGGGTCGGCTAGTTGTATAAATTTTTTTCTTTTTGCTTTATTCCACGAAGGCTGCCACCTGTCATTAGATGACGAAGAACTTGAACTCATCCTTCTGCCTTGGTGACTAATACTAAAACAAAATCATACATCTAAATGTAAATACTATATTAAGATAAATATCCTATCAAATAAATCTGTACACAAATATGGTATAGATAGATATGTTATTAGTTAAAATTATAAAAGCAAATATACGGAGAGAAGTCAAATTACCTGCTAGATTCCGGCTTAACATCGGGTGTAAGCCTCTTTTTCAATTCTTCAGTCATATTATCAAAGTCGTTGACAGGGGTGGGGGTCATCCTTTCAACTTTGCCACCGCTGTCAGGTAAAACATCAGGGTCCTCGAATAAATTATCTTTAGAAAAAGGCAATTTAGATGATTCTGCAGGTATATCAAATTTACCGATTAGAGGATCTGCTTTCAGATTATTTATGGTTGTGACAGGAATTTTTAATCCTGGGATGTCAGTAAGTCTCGATAAATCTATTCTGCACATGAAGGACAATCCCCCGTTTTTAGAATCCGAGGGAGCTGTTGTGATAGGCTCTGCAACACTTAACAATGCCACTTTCTCTTTTTCTACTTCCACCTCCTCAGATGGAGACGGGAGACTTTGCAATCCTTCTTCCTTGTCTGTACTTAAATTTGATTTATCATCACAATCGTCAGGCAAAGAATCTGAAGATTTTCCTTTAGATCCTTTTGAACCTTTAACCGTTGAAAAAAGTTTTCTCAAAGCATTTTTCTTCTTGTCCTGCAGTATAAGTCCGTCAGAGTCCAATTTAGGAGGACTTTCTTCTTTGTCTGATGTAGGATCACGGGTCTGTGAAGATCGGTTTACACTACGTGGTTTCACAGGAGATTTAGCAAGCGATTGATTGGCCACCGGAGTCACAGCTAATACAATCGGTTTTGGAGCGGTTACAGGTTTATCTGGGGTTTCCACAATGACACAATCATCACTGCTAGAATCATCTTTGTCTTCGACCTTTCTCACACTTAATTTTTTTCTTTCACTGCTTCTAGTCTTTTTACCTGTTACACGTGGAGAGCTAACATCTACCGACGATCTCTTCTTCCTAAGTATCCTATCGGAACTTCCCTCACTATTATCGACCTTATTTTTTACTAAATTATCACAGGAGTTTACAGGACCGATTGGTTTAGAATAAGCCAACGGGGCCTTCTTATTTTTATAATCAGTATGGTCTTCACTATCACTTCCAGAGGGAGTTTTAGGAAGCCTTATTTGTTTCGGTGACGGAGTCACAGGATTAGCATTGGGTCTCCGGACGTTGCTACTATCATCATCATCGTCGTCATCAGTATCTGAGATGATAGCTTTAGATTTGTTGCTCACACGTCTTCTTGGCCTGGTTCTCTTTCTAGTACCTGTTGCAGGGTTCTTCTTTTCCATATCACTATCAGACAGACTAGAGAGTAGAGGTTTCGTTAGTACATCCTGGGCCACGGCTTTCAAATCATATTCATCGATACCTTTGTTATTCTTCTCCTTATTGTTTACCACCTAGAAAAAAAAAAAAAAAAAAAAAATATAAAAAAATAGTCTACGTGAGTGTTGGCATATAGATTTTTTCTTATCACAAAAATGAGTTTAATTTTTTAAAATTAACAATTAGCCAGGAGACTATTTCAATAGGATCATTCAATTAATAATTAATCAAATTAAGAATGATGAAGAAAGTGTTTATTAAAAACTGCATCGGCAGAACAATTATAGGTATTTAGTCAAGGGAGTGTCGCAAACTTTCTTCATTTAACAAAATATGTATATACCTCTCCCTCTGATATGCAAGTTCTAATGAATAAAAATAGACATTATATTCATTGCATTACACTCGTTTTAATATTAGAGTCACCCGATGCCTGGTAATATTTCTTCTGGATGCTAGTTTTATATTAAAAAAAGGGTTCAAAAACTACTAATTCAGATTATAATGTAAAGAGTAATTTAAGAAAATTTAAAAATGCATCTAACACTTACTGGATTGGGTTTCGGTTCAGTTGAAGCCACCGTCTGGGGTAAAAATGATTTAAGATCCCAACGAGGTTGTTGTTGGGGTTGAGGCGGGTCGAAAGTGACACTAGATGTACTTTCTGAGCTTTCGGAGCCTGAGTCTTTACTAGAGGATGTTGAAGATGTGGCAGCAGATGGTATGCTTTCTGGAATCCTAAAATAATAAATAACACAAGTTAATTTGAGGATATGAGAAATTATTCATATAATAAACAAAACATGGACATACAAGACAAAAATAAAAATGATAGTAATAGTAGTGAGGTCCTAGTACTAGTACTAGTTGGCTAGGACAAACCACTTGTTTGAACCAAGCAATTAGGCCATCTTTTATGCCTATTTTACTAGCCCATGGTAGAGAGTTGCAGCCACTTCACACACCATACCTCTGCACATTGTACTGCTGAAGCGAGTATAGTGTTATCATTAATGAGCCATAAAAAACAGAGCATTACAGCGAAGAATCGAACCCACAACCTTGTGCTGCCCTTGATTCATTGATGGCCAAGCAGACATAAGTAATTTAATCCACATGGCCACGCTGGCTCTAACCAGGGAGGGAAGTGAAGTGACCGCTACCCCCCCAGTCCCTCAGTTTGCTTAATGGATCCATCTAGATAAAAATTGAACATTTAGGGCTCAATTTGGGAACCCCCAGGTAAAAGAATAAAAAAATTGCTGGTTAAAAAAAGTATTGCTATTAATATTTTAAATAACTATAATTAATGTTAAACTTAATGCATGGTTATATTTTAAGAACCATTAAGCAAAAAAAATATTTTAACTGTTTCTTAATTTTCATTATTTTAAATTTAAGTAATAACAGTTAAACAAAAATTCTTATTAATATGTAACAAAAATTATTAAGCTATGAAATTGTTTTAAATCAGTGTGGTCTTCATTATCACTTCCATCCTTTTATTTGTTTTGGGGATCTTCGGATCTCTTGAATCTTTGTATCAGCTGAAAATAAAAGTGAAATGGAAAATAACTTACAAAGGAGTTGGGGGTGGAGGAGAAAGTACGGCTAACTTCGGCTCGATAGGCTTCATATCACCGACGGAAACCTAGAAAAAGTAAATAATACAATTAAAACATATTTAACAGTGAAATTACATCGATTATAACCATTAATTAGACCAGTTTGTTACCTCATCCTCCTCACTGTCTGAAGACAAACGTAAATCTTGTACCAAGTCACTAAAAGCAAAAAGTATAGTTAAGATGAATTCTTAATAAAATAAACTTAAACAGTTAAGTGGGGTCTCAGCAAGCGTATTAATTTAATTCAATAGCAGAAGAAAATAAGTTTATCTACGATTGATATGAAATATAAACATTTTATCTCTGTTTAGATGCGTAGAAAGTGATTCTTTTCATAGTTATATTCATTGCGCATGCGCGTTTCACAATCGTGCGATAAGGTGAAGAATTCTAAGGTGTGATAAGGTGAAAATTCGTGGGAATTCTTCACCTTACAGCACGATTTGCATGTTTGTTTACATTTAACAAAACTAATTTGCTGTTTGATTGATTAAAGTAACTGATTTTATCAAGTTTTTAGTGCATATTTAATGATTTTTTGTATTTATTATTAAAATCCAACAATCGTAGATAAAGTACGGTACGCAACTGTGCGAAAACTGCATTTTGCTTTGCTTGTGTGGTTTTACTACACTCACTGTTGCTCGGGTGCAAACTCCACACTCGCATGCAAAATGCTACTTTCCGCACTTGACAATGTACTATTCCAACCACTATCAAATATGAACGTAAAAAAAAGGATTTAATAAACAAAGAGATTCTTTTATTTTGAATAATTAAAGGATAAAAATAAATATAAATTACCCAGATGGCAGTTGTTTGACATTCTTGAACTTCAAAGGTGTATTGTTATAATCTACAAAGGAAAATATAAATCATGTTAGAAAACCAAATTAAATACAATTAATGTAATTGAGCAACCAATCAACATATTTGTTACCGAAAATTCTTTATGCAAAGCAGAGGTGGTCTGATGGTTAATTCACCAAGATAAGCACTTGGGCATAGTCTAGGCACAATTTGGTAACTATATTTTGAGCCAAGGCGCAGTTCAGCCTTAAATCGTCGTGATTCATAATATATATGCACCTGAGAGGTAAGCAATCATAACTGACATTTAGTAATTATATTTTAGGCCCAGACACAGTAGAGCCTTAAATAGTCGTGATTCATATATATTTGCACCTGAGAGTAAACAATCATAACTGACATTAACTGAGTTGAATATGGCTCTCAGGTATATGGATCGGCAAGTGCAACCAATCTTAGGAGGTTGGATGTTGTGGTAAGCAAGGCACTAAGGTTGGCCATGGGAGCGTATCATACCTCGCCTACGCTTACTCTCTACAGAGAATCGGGGTTGGCGCCGTTGAAATTTAGAAGGGAGGAGCGACTATTAAAGTATGCAGCGAAGATAATGGCAAAAACCTAACCACCCTGGTCAGGAGATTTTCTGTAGTCCCGAACCTTTTCCTGGGTTTAGATGGGGCCAGACTAATAAGATGCCAGCAAGGTAAGAGCATTAAAGGCCATGGAGGTAAGAGCATTAAAGGCCATGGTGTTTAGAAAATAACCCCATCTCCAATTTTAGAAAAGAAAGTCCAAGAAATTGCACCATGGAGCCTTAAACCACAGGAAATAAATACCAAATTACGTAAAACTTTGAGAGGTTACCAAGAAATAAATGTAGCGACCACCCTATTTAGAGAGCAAGCAGCCAGCTACGAGGGGTGGTCGTTTATATATACAGATGGATCCAAGACAGACATTGGCGTGGGCTGTGCAGTTGTAAACGGTTCAACTCGATCTTGGAAACTTTCAATTTTCGCAACAATTTTTACAGCTGAACTGACTGCCATTTTAAAGGCTTTGGCTGTTATCGAGGAGGAGGCTCAAAGGAAAGCGGTGATCTGCTCAAATTCTCTGAGTTCACTTGAGGCCATGCATAACATCTTCGATGAAGACCCTCTTGTAAACTAAGTTATATCATCCTACAACAACCTTTTGAAGAGAGGATATAACATCACTTTCATGTGGGTCCCAGGACACATGGGTATCCCCGGGAACGAAAGAGCAGACCAGGCAGCCAAAGAAGCTGCAGCAGACCAGCCGAGCGATTCAGATTTACTGCCAGCAAGAATGGAGGATATAGTAAACCATATAAAGTAAACAATGAAAAATGTTTGGAATTATCACTGGCTAAACCAGGACTTGTGTTTACAAAGATATCGCCCGAACTTACAAAGAGATGAGTTGTCTTAATCATGGAAGGAGTCAATAATTTTAATGTGTTTGAAAATAGGGCATACAAGGCTAACGCAGTCACCTTCTGCTAGGCCGTCGACCTCCCACATGCCCACAATGTAAAAATGGCACACTGAATGTTACGCATATCTTTTTGGATTGCCCAAGACTAAAACCCTTCCGGGATAAATACAATATAGTATCATTAGAGACATTTTTTGCTATTGGGTCGGGGCGTAGGCCGAAGTTCTAAACTTTGTGAAAGATGCAGGACTATTTCATGTATTATAAAACAAAAGCTAAGATAAGATAAGGTTTTATTATGTTCTCATTGGTTAAGCTTTCATTATGTTTATATTGGATCAAAATATAAATGGATAACACTGGAAAATTTGGATATTCCGAAGCGGATGGGGGAAAAAAAAAACATGATTAACTATTTTCTTAATATTGAAAATGAATTGCATTACTCTCGCTTCAATGATAGAACCACATGATGCCTAGTAATATGTAGTAACAACGGTTTATTTCTCAGTTCCAAAAAAAAAATAATAATAAAGAAATATGAATAATAGAGCCATATCAAGCAATACCAGTTCAATAAGTAGTTCTTTAAAATTTTTATCTTTAATTAATTAGTCATTTCTAAAAACATTGAAGGCGTTAAAAAAAAAAACTTTTCGTAGACTTACAGTCTTGTGGACATGGAGTGGGTGGAGGAGGCGAAAGTAGAGGCAAGGGTGCCACAATCAAAGGAGGAGAACTTGGTGAATCTGCTCGCAACAAGCTTACTACATCCGGAGTCTGGAATAACATTTTACAACCAATATTCATTAAAATATAATAATTTAGAAATTTATTAATACAGTAGAACCTGTCATATCAGTCATCTACAGGACCGGAGCATGGTCGGAGCACAAAAAAGTCGTATAATCCAAGGAACAAAGAACAGTGAATATTGGATGAAGTTGGGTCGTCTCAGATTATTATTATTATTTTTTTTTTTTGTTTAACCAAGGGATGTCATGGTTGGTTATTCCGAGGAGTCGGATATCCCGAGGTCGGATATGAGGGGTTCTACTGTAATAATAATTTTGAAAATAATTAAGAACGCTTAATTTTTACTATTTCTTTTCTTCTAAAATAAGGTTATTTTACACGAGTGAAAACACTTACCTACTGTTTTTTTCCAACTAGACATTTTGCCATTTTAAGTAGGTAATTGAAAAATAACCATAATACGACTACATGTAAGAAAATATTATTGTAAATATTTCTTTTAACAAAAGAAATTACTCTTCTCAACTGATTTTATCTCAATATTTCAATTTTATTTTACTCTTGAGTAATCAAATGAAACCGTGTGCAATTATAAAATCTTTATAATTTTAGAGTACAACTCATTTCAGTGTAAATTAAACAGAATTATAACAAATCAGAAATTCAACAAAATGCAGTCTGATTACCGAAAACTATTTTTATTTTAATGTTGTCTTCAAACTGCCTTCTACGAAGTATTTTACTCAAATGCATCATTACTATTCCTCTCAAAGATAAGATCCACTTTAAAGCTCCTAAGAGCAGGAGGGTTTTATAATAAACTAGCCGAATTGGCACGCTTCGCGTGCCTTATTCGTCTAGAAGTTGGCGCTAGGTGTAAAAAATAATTAAAACAATATAAGTAATATATCTTTTTTATTAAATAATTTTGTATTTTAGTGCAATTAGTTTATATTATTTTTTATTGCTTATTTTTAAACATTTTATCTCAATTAAATATATGACCTGCTTTTTTTTATATAAAATATATTTTTCATTATAAATGAATTTAACCATAAGTTTTTATATTTCCTACATATTTACTTGGCACTAACTATGTGGATAATGTATTTTGTTTAACAGTGTAATTTTTTTTTATTTAATAATATTATTGCATCAGAAATGAAATCTTAACTCATAAAACTGTTGTTGGTAAAAGTTTTGTATGTCTTAGTTTGTTAGTTCACCGCTAGAATGCGTTTGAAGTTTAGTTTCTAAATGAAGTTCCTTAGGGCATGGCACAAACAATATTTTAATGCTTTTAGTAATTTTTCAGCAGAATTTAATTAGTTTTCAGCAAATTTGCTTCATGGAAAGTCTGTTCGGAAAAAATCCGCAAGTTATTTTATTTGTTTTGTCATATCCCAAATATTTACAATCCTTCATTTTGACAGATTTCAAATTTAAGATTTTTTATTAAGAGGTAAACAGTGAATGACAGCGAAAAAGAATAAGTAAACCAATTAAACAAAGAAGATAAATAATTGAATATGAAGATAAATTAATTGAATTAAAAAACGTAGTATATATAAAGTTCTTTTTATCTTGTAATTTTATACATATATCTATATTTGATTAATTTATATTTTTATTTTTCTATACACTTTATTCTTTTATTGCCGCGCCGTATCAAAAACTGTCAAAAATAAACAAAACAATGCACCCCCCCACAAAGACAAACCCAAGCCTTTCTCAAAGTCTTCTCTCATTGGTTGGTCATATTATGTCAAATTAAACACCAGAAAACTGATGTAGAAAGCTTGTCGCCAAGAGTAACGGCTACAATTAGACTAACTCAACCAACAATTCACGGAACTAAAAAAAAAATCAAAACAAATCAAATGCGCAGCAGTCTATCGAATAAAAAATCCTTACTCTGCTAAACAGCAGCAGTGGTTTATTCATTCATCGAATATTATCAAAATTGGTATTGTTGTAAAGGTCTCGATAAGAGCAGTAAAAAATTATTAATTAGTTTTCCATTTAAATTATAATCTAAAAAACCAATTCGGAAAAACAGATAAATTAACGGTTTTTTATGCTTTACACCCCTTAAAATGTAAAATTTTGAAAAAGTGTACATAACAACAATGAAAGTACTTTTCAAGCACTGTAAAATTATATATAATATGATATATTTCGAGCATTTCGATCATTGTACCCATGTACCTCATATAGGTACCAACATTATATTAAAACAAATTAAATTCACTGAATGGTATAAAGCTTACTAAATAAAATCATTACTAATAACACATTGTTTCACAACATAAAATCTCAAGTTAAAATAACACATTAGGTACCGTATGTACCAAAAGTACACATGTGTACAAATATGTTCAAGTATTAATTTTTTTCCGAGTTCCTAATATTAAATAAGGCATGCATACAAATTTTAAATCAAATCGAATCAATATTTCTCATATTTTTAATTTTTTATTAATTTCCCTATTTTTGGGCCCAGATTTTGAGCCGGAAAATTTGGGCAAAAAAAGTTGTCGACAACCCCATACAAACTATACGTTTTTTTAAAGCCCCCGTCGAGTAGATTACGAATATGCCGTCAGTTTACCATTTAGCACTTCTAAAGCCCAAAAAATGGCCAATCGAAAACCCCAAAAATTGCCAAATATGAACTTTGAGTGGCTTTTTCTCGGAAACTAAGAGTCTTGGAAAAAAAAGTCCAAGAGCACTTTCGTCTTGTATTTTTCATTTTTATAAGCGTGACAAATTTCATGAAGATAGTACAAACTTTATTTTTTACCAAAAAATCGTCAAGCCAACCCCTGTGATTTTTTTACCCGAAAAAGTCAAAATGAAGATAACAAAATAAATGAGGTATATTCGTAAACGTCTCGAAAAGGAGAGTAAAAAATAATAACAATGTTTTAAATTTCAACCAAAACCTAAGGAACCATTGTCAAAAAACAGCTATATAAGGACTTTTTTCAATTTTACCCCCCTAAAAAATAAAAATATCACAAAACACTACATAACTACATTAAAAGGCCTATTCAAGAGTTTTTCAACGATATACATGAAAGTAGGTTTTGTGTTTAAAAGCATATTTGTACCCGTGTACCCATAGGTACCAAAAATATATTTAAAAATCAAACCATGTATAAGATCATTATTTAGGCTAATGAATTCTAATAAATGTAAAAATAAAATTAAAAAAAAATATTTCACCTTCTTAACCTGAACCAAAAGTACAAATCGGTACAAATGTACCCGTACAAAAAATTTTAAAAATAAATAAATACCACAACATTAAAGTATTAATCAAGGCCTTTAAAACGATATACGACACATAAAAATATACACGTGTTTTAAAAATCCAATATGGCGGCTATAATTCAAAATGGCGGCTATATATCGAAATCAAAACACCTGAACTTTTCTATTTATGGTACACTCTACCTATGTACCAAATTTCAAATCTCTAGGTCAATGGGAAGTAGGAGAATTACTGATGAAAAAATCCAAGATGGCGGCTATAATTCAATATGGCGGACACATATCGAAATCAAAATGGCCGCACTTTCCTATTTATGGTACACTCTATCTATGTACCAAATTTCAAATCTCTAGGTCAATGGGAAGTAGGAGAATTTTTGATGATCAGTCACTGTCACTCTTAGTTTTATATATATAGATACCTACTAAATCTAAATAAAATTATGGTTTTTTTTCCTCTTAAAAGTACCTAAATAACAATAAAAAAATATACTGAAATCTTTAGCGTACAATGCCCATAAGTATAAAATTATCCCCGAATACGATCGGGTCCGTATTATAGGAAAATTTTTAATTTTCCTGAAATTTCAGCCCCGAGTATTACGAGCAAGTGTGTATTATATGCGAGATTTGTTGGTAATTAAAAATATAAATAAAGTTTTAATAACCTCATGAAAATCTGTAGCAAAACTGAATTTGGAATCAACTTCAATGCGAGGTGTAGCAGCTATTGCTGTAAGGGGTGTCATAGCTGTGATTTCTGTCATCTCCTGCAAATAAAAAAAATGAATAAATTAATAAAAATGATAAAACACTTATTACAAAAATAATTTAAGTTACTGCTTTAAATCTTATTTTCTTAACCCATTGAACACGTTTGGATCCACTATAGTTCTATACCGAGCTTAGGCTAATAGCAGTCGGATCCTTAGTGGATCAAAATCAAAGCATACCCTTCTGGCACTCCTCCGCTCTTTTCCTCGTGTCTCAGGCAGAACCCTCTTACAAGGGTTCACCAGGCCCGCTGAGCCTTTTTAGTAGCTTATACTGTTTAATTCTCAAGGCATTAAATAATAATAAAAAATAAAATATACCTTTAAAATATTTTCGACGTCTCTAGCTCCATGATCTCGTACTACAAACGACTGTAAATCAAAAAGAAAAGTAAACAATAAATAAAAATGAATTGAAAATAAATGATTGAGTTTCAGTTAAATTTAAAAAGATAAAGTGTTAACTGAATTTCCTTATATTACTGTGGCAACGGGCTGAATTTTATACTTAGAAAAACAAGTAAAATTAAATAAATTAATTTATAATATATCTATTTAGATAGGTTATTATATCTATATGTAGACCAACAAATCTAAACAAACATTTACTTTTATTGGAATAAATGTGGTTGCCTCAGTTTAGCAATACGCCGGGGAAGTGTGACGTCACTTACCTAAAAAAAGTGTGTGTTGTTACGTTGGCTAAGCTGCCCTGGCTCATAACAAACAATGTACTTCTGGGGTTTATCAGTGCTATTTTATTTTATTATTATTTTTTAATCAATTATTTGTTTTATCATCTATAATGTATACATTTATTGGCTTATTAATGATGTTACTGATACATGATAAGGTTAAAAACAGTTAAAAAAGCTTTTAATAGAGTAAAAAGAGCACATCTGTGAGTAAGTTATTTTACATCTTTTTTGAGTTATTTGTTTTATCATCTAAAATGTATACATTTATTGGCTTATTATTGATGTTACTGATATATGATAAGGTTAAAAACAGTTAAAAAAGCTTTTAATAGAGTAAAAAGAGCACATCTGTAAGTAAGTTATTTTACATCTTATTTGAGTTATTTGTGAGAATTATTTGTTTTATCATCTATAATGTATACATTTGTTGGCTTATTAATGATGTTACTAATATATGATAAGGTTAAAAAAGCTTTTAATAGAATAAAAAGAGGAAACAACTATAAAATGCTTACAGAACTCTAGTAAACAATGGTTTGTTATGAGCCAGAAAATATAACCTGACGAAAAATCGTGGAGGGCGCATGACATCACAGCAACCTTTGTCACTTTTACGTAACCTCTCTGACGCGACGTATAACAAATTATTTTGAGGCGAGTTGTCACTGTTGGGAAACTACTCGATTATATTGATTTTTCAACCTTGATTTCCTTATTAATAAAATAAATAAATACCCATGCATTGCAAATATAAAAATAAAATACATAAATATTTAAACAATTTACTGTAATAAACTTCTAGTAAATTTCAGGAGTTACAGCAAACTAAGTGTCACAGCAATTACTGAAATAAAATATAAACTGAAATGCCTTCTTTCCTCTTGCAAAATGGCAATAAGCCATTACACCATGTTCTTTTTGTACAAATACTTTTAGGGGATGAGAAATATTGAGTAATATATTCAAATATTATCATACATATTATATTAATTATATTAACCAACACTAAAAAAAAATCATTAGGTATTAGATGAATAAAATGGCACAACACCCTTCTCGAAATTTGCACTTAATTACTATATTGATTACAACAGTGAAATATAAACTTACATTTTCATTAAAAGCAGGCCTTGGAGGACGAGTAGGTCCTTTAATTTTTTGTTCTCCTGGCTTGAGTGGCTGACCAGGATAAAAGCCTCTACCTCCGTGGCCAGGTTTGCCGTCAGCTGGCTTTATAACAGCTTGCCTGTCTTGCCTGAATAAAATTAAATCAAAGATAATTAGTGATATTTTAAAAATTTCACACAAAACACTTGTTTTAAGGGTGACAGTTGTAAGTTATCTGGGTAAAAAAAAAATTGTAAAAAAGTTTACAAACTATTCATTTTATATTGATTGATTCATTTCATATTGATTTAACGCTGTTAACTCCTTGATGAGGCATGTTAAGGGACTCAGTGTTGAGCGTATTTGTTGAGCAACATTGTTTCTGAGAATCCCGTTTCGATGGGACTCAAATCTTGTATCACGTAGCAATACTTTTCCGGCACACGGGGACATGTTGCAGCTCTTCTGAGATTCAGCTCCGCAACAAATACATGCAATTGAGTCTCGGTGAGGACTAAGCTTTACAGCAAAATATGATCGGACAAAATCACAGACATCAGTCTTGACAGCTCAACTCTTAAAATTAGGTGTAAGAATAATCAAAATAAAAGTGGTAATGCAGTTCTGTAGGCTAACATACTCGTAGTTAAAAAAATTAAGTTTTAGGTCTTCTAGTTGTGACCAACTCAAGGGTGGACTAAAGTCTTAAGGGTGGTTAGGTTCCTGGTCATTATTACCTATTCACTTTAATCTAACCTCTTAAGATTTACTACCTAAAGACTTAAAATTTAAGAAACAAATTATTAGATTCTTAATTCAGTAAAGGAGGAATCAGTTAATGCAGAAAGTCATGATCATAATTAGGGTCCGTAGGCAAAACCAAGGACCCTTATATTTTCCTGCGTGTGTCTGTCCGTCCGTCCTCTCGCGTGCTCTCACAGCTACACCTTTCGTGCGATCACTTTGAAATTTGGCATGTATGTGTCTTGTACCTGCCCACATATTTTAAAAATATAGCGACTTAAAAAAAATATTTTTCAAAAAAATTAGGGTAAAAAAACTTAAGGGTTAAAATTTTTTTATTTTTTTTCAACACCGTGAGGGGTATCATATGAAAGGGTACGTCGAGCTGATTACAAAAATATATAATTCTTTGGTTATAACTTTGATAGGGTGAGCGTAGGCGAGTTTGAAGCGGGTTTGAAACGTGCCCCCCCCCCCCCCCCCCTCTATCTCGCTTATGTGAAGTGCAAAAAATCTGAAAAAATTCCTGAACACTCTTCGACCAAAAGTAAAGATACCACTTTTTGGAAATTTCGAAAAAATGTATTATTTTATTTTTTATTGACAAAATACGGTTTTTTATAATTATGGTCTTTTCGGTGAATTTATATGGTTGTAGTCTGTTTCAGTGGCAAAAAAATACTTTATCAGAGTGTGTTTTGAGAATATTAGACCCTTAGAATGGTTCAAAGTAAGCTTTTTAGCATTTTAAAAAAACACTATTTATACACTTTACAGTTAAACACTATATAGTGTGGCCTACGGACCCTCGCTGTGTGCTGACTAGCACACACTTGACCTGTTTATTTGTGTTGTAATCCACAGAAATACCTGGGTGATTCAGATTTTTTATGAGCCTTAAAGCAATTAGATAAATGCTCAAGAAGTTTAATTGATAAGTAAAAATTATTAGCTATGGGAAAAGAGAGAAAGAATTGATTGAAAAATTGAAGTTTTAATAAGGAATAGACTTGGACATTACTGTTTGTACAACAGAATTCAGACAATGGACACATCGGACTAAAGGACACATGGTAGAACCACCACTTGAGACGCAACTTCGTCACAGTGAAACTCACCACTTATTAGACTAATATCTGGCTTATTTAATAGACCAGACAATGGACACAACAGACTAAAGGACACATGGTAGAACCACCACTTGAGAGGCAACTTCCTCACAGTGAAACTCATCACTTATAAGACTAATATCTGGCTTATTTAATAGACCAGACAATGGACACATCGGACTAAAGGACACATGGTAGAACCACCACTTGAGAGGCAACTTCCTCACAGTGAAACTCATCACTTATAAGACTAATATCTGGCTTATTTAATAGACCAGACAATGGACACATCGGACTAAAGGACACATGGTAGAACCACCACTTGAGAGACAACTTCCTCACAGCGAAACTCACCACTTATTAGACTAATATCTCGCTTAAACGCAACGGACTAAAGGACACATGTCAGATATCTCTGCTAGTTCGACTCACACTGGTAGAACCACCACTTGAGAGGTAATTTCCTTACAGCGAAACTCACCACTTGTAATCTAGCTTTTTATTTAATAGCAGTAAATTTAAATTTTATCTAAAATAAATAAATAGTACCTGGAAGGAGGTCTTGAAAAGTGAGGAGTTGGTTTTTTGAATTCATGTTGCCTACTTAAAGGACTAATAGGAGGCAAACCCAACAATTGTTTGTCTTCTAAGAGGTGTTTCACTCTTTCATACTCTCCAAGATGGTTCTGGATATTTTGCTTTAGCTTATCTTCAGCTGAAGGGCTCACCTAAAAAAAACAAAAAAAAGTGGATGAAAACAAGATCAACACCTAATTATTCTCTCATGATTCCTAATTCTTTGATTAGTTCTGATTCTTCTCTTTTAGAGAAGAATTAATCGTTATCACTTGAAGGACTAATTTTTAATCTTATATATCTTTAAGGACAAGACCAATACCTTACATCTTTTCTTGAAGAACTAACTTAATCCTAATTCTATCTAATACTTACAACTAGGACTAATTTTTATCCTCCTTTCAATGACTTAATACTCTTCACTAATGAGAAAATATTACTATTAGGAATTAGTGTGAAGGTTGTTTTGATAAATCAAAACAACAGGGTGTCTGTGGGTCACAATATAAGGGGTGGTGCAGTCTTAAAATTTATTTTTCTACACACATTTGTCTAAAATTGTGTAAAAAATTAAGATACTTAATTTCTAATGCACGAGAGATTAACTGTTACCGATTAAATTGATCCATAATTGAATGCATTAGAATATTTATTAATGGGTTAATTAGTTATAAACTGAGACTTCCGTATTAACTAATCATATCATATAAATAAAACATTAAGAGTTACTTTAGTTTCGGTATTGTCAACCACAATAATAGGTGCTTCTTTTTAGATTGTTACTTACTTATGTTGTTTTAGAATATAAATGACTTTCACTAAATAACTATAAAGACACAGGGATGTTTAGTCCAATGTAATAGTTGGACAAAGGAATATCACACTTCTGTTTTTATAAGGGGAGTAACAGTCTAAAGAAGAACATTCCGCACACCTTCTTTAGATTGTTACTCCCCTCTGTTTTTTTTATAAGGGGAGTAACAATCTAAAGAAGTGCCCAATAATAAAACAACACTTTAATTAAGTGTTGTAAAACTCTAATTGAGTTGTTACAATATTGATTATGGGTTATGTTTAAAAAATTGTCACACTTTAAGTTTTCACAATGGAGTATTGTGATATCATAAGAAAACAAAACATTGAGTCTTTCAGGCTAGTTGCAGAAACTGCAACACGTCATATTAAAATAAATATAATTAAATTAACTTTAGCTCAAAGGTGTTTCAACCGAATCGAATGAGGATGTTTGGGGGCAAGTAGTAGTCAAAGGACTAGACTTGGTTAAAAGGAACAGAAGCCCTTTTCAACTAGAATAAGGGGCATAGTACAATTATATACCCTTAAACAGTAATGCTAGGGCTCTAACAAACACCTCTAGCTCAAAGGTGTTTCAACCGAATCGAATGAGGATGTTTGGGAGCAAGTAGTAGTCAAAGGACTAGACTTGGTTAAAAAGGACAGAAGGCCCTTTTCAACAAAAATAAGGGAACGTAGTACAATTATATATCTTAAACAGCAATGCTAGGGCTCTAACAAACAACTCCTAAATAATAGTACCAACTTATCATAAAATCATGGTCTAGTAACTGGGGGAACCTATTAAACAAGTAAAAAATAGAACTAGACTAGGGTTGGGACATCGATGTCGATGTATCGAAAACATCGATGTTGATCTATCGATGTATCGGACAACATCGATGTTGATCTTTCGATGTATCGGACAACATCGATGTTTTCCTGAAACATTGAAAAGATCGATGCCATCGATGTATTGGACCCCAAAAATCGGCGACAACGAATATCAGGAGCAAGAACGAGGGATTTTTTTGAAACCAGTGACCTTTTTTTGTTTCTCGTCGGGTTGGAGGACCGATGGCGATGTATAAAAAACATCGATGTTTGTTCTTTTGATGTCGATGAATCGAAAACATCGATGTCCCAACCCTAGACTAGACGTTAGCGACAAAATAATTGTCTCACCGAAGCAAAGAGTAGAGTCGGGTAAGATCGGGCCTTGCCCAACCTCTACTTTCTACACTCTACAGTCAACCCTCTTTTGTCTATGCTTCTCTCAAGGACTTATCCACAACGACTTTTCATAATAATAATACAAATGTTTATGAAGTTATTAATTAGTTTATTAAGAATACAATAATTATAAAATAGACATGTATTTATCACTTTTTATAATTTTGTTATTTTTAAATCGTTTTCATATTATCACGTAAACCCAAGAGTGATTGAAATGGAACACATATTATACACAACTAGCAATTATAATTAAATTGAAATGTAATTTAATTAAATTACAAGTTTTGTAAGAGGTATTGAGTAGAAAAAAACTCTTTGGTGGGACACCGCGTATTTAAAGAATTCCCAGTAGTTTAAAATATAAACATTAAATGATTACTATTATTATTAAAAACACTTTTCTTTGATGATTTCTTTTAATTCTTGCAACACAACAATTTTTTAATCAAATATGTAAAAAGGGTATTAAAATAAGATGTTTATTATTTATCATAAACATTATAATAATAGTAAAAATTGGCAATATGAAAAATGTATTAATAACAATGTAGTGCATAAAATGGAATATGCTTTAAAATATCTAATTACATATTATTTAATTTCATATAAGATAAATTAGTTATTAAAGCTAAGTCTTTATGTTGTTTCATAATAAAGAGGACTAGATAATAAAAACAGTGAAATTTACAATTTATTATTCCACGTAATAAGCAATCTTTTAATCTATTATCTTGATTAACGTAATAAGTAAAGGGTAGAGGTAGAGTAGTGCTTGTTTGAAGTTGTAGCAGAGTAAGTGATAGAGGTAGACATATATTCTGTCGCTAACATCTAGTAAAAATGGGTTCTAGCAACGTGACATAAAAACAAAAAAAACAAGAGTAACATATATTGTGGCAGTCACGATAAATGGGCTAAATGCATGCTAAAGAGATTAAGAAACTACTAACATAAAAAACAAACAAATAAACTATTTAACAAAATCTCAAACAAACAAAAAATGCCTGAGACATTTTTCTAAAGAATGATTTCAATCCAATAAGTACGGCGTAAAAAATGATTTTTTTATCGTACCCTGACAGGTGCACTGAAGAGTGGAGGGGAGTACTGGGATGTTGACATCATTCCGGCCCTTCTGTCCCGCTCACCCTCCCTGTCAGTCCTGCAACAAATTAGCAGAAATCTAGTCAGTTCATTCATATATACATACAGACAATCTATCCTCAAATAAACATACTCTTTTACGTTTGTACCAGTCCTTGAAATCAGGATAATGATATTTTTACTTATACTCGCTTTTTTCCCTCGTTAAAAAAAAGGTTTAGGTTTAAAAATGTATTAAAAAATAAATCAATAATTATTAAAGAGTTAACTTTTCCTCAATTATTTCAGTGCTTGTTACCGATTTTCTTCTGTAAAGGGCTAATTTTAATCCTCCGTACTTTTAAGACTATTTCTTTTGAATTTCTTCTTTTGAAGTAATCCTTATCCTTACCTCTTGAAGGGCTAGTTCTATAATCTTACTAACTAGTCTTCCTCTCTTGAAGGACTAGTTCTAATCTTACTAACTAGTCTTCCTCTCTTGAAGGACTAGTTCTAATCTTACTAACTAGTCTTCCTCTCTTGAAGGACTAGTTCTAATCTTACTAACTAGTCTTCCTCTCTTGAAGGACTAGTTCTAATCTTACTAACTAGTCTTCCTCTCTTGAAGTACTAGTCCCTATCCTTATGTCTTGAAGAACTAGTTCCAATTTTGTTCACTTAAAGAGCTAGTCCTTATCCATTTTTCTAGTAAATTTTGTTAATATTTCTCTATCAAAAAACCCAGTCCCAATATGCTCTTCACATTGCATATTATCGAGGTTAGATTAAATCTAAATCGTAGATTTTTATTTTATTTTCATTTTACCTAAATCTAAGTTCCAGAATGAAATTTAATATATAATTTTTATAATAACAATCATCATTCTCGATTATAGAATGCGCCCCTTACGTAAATTCATAGTTACATAACACCCGACACTGATGCTGAAAATCATCAGGAGGTTGATTCTTAACCGATTCTCATTGGTAAATACTTGTATTAGAAGGTTACTCCCCTTCTGCATATCATTTATTGTTAAATGGAAATTGAAATTGTTACTTAATTCACCACTATTAATCCAGTTTCATGTGATTATACATCAAAATTTGATAAGAAGGTGTGCGCCCAGCCGGTCAACGTTATCATTAATTTTTTCATTTTCAGTCTGAAATAACTCTTATTGTACTTATCATTTGTAAAGGTTTTATATCCCTTGAAATTATTTATTTTTATAAAGCTTTCCCAATAAAAGTTAAAACTTACATACTACATTTTTACTTTCTCATATAAAGAGAAAGTATTGTGATGGTGCCAAAATTTGATTTGGACATTTTGATGGATTTACACGTTTTGAGGTCCCCCCGAGTCCAAAAAAGTAGTTTTTAAAAAATGTCTGTCTGCCATCTGTCTGTACAGACACCTGGAGCCTAAACTACGATGAATATTGGCGTACATGTTTAGAAAAATCATACCCTGAGGTGAAAATTGAGAAATGAATTTTAGCTCCGAATTCAAGAGTGCTACCCCCCAAAAACTCTGAAAAACTTGGAAAAAAATCATTTCTAGAAAACAGTTCTGACGATTTTGATTAAAAAATTCTAAAAATTAGTCTATTTAAATACAAATATAAACATTGAAGACGTTTTCCCAGGAAAATCTAGTTCTTGAGAAAATAACTTTAAACACGGGCGGAGAGAGGCCGGGTTTGATTCCCCACCGAGGAGAAATTATTTATTTGTGTGATACATTTTGATAAAATGTTCAATAATAATTAAATGTACCTAAAAAAGCTAATAAATACAAAACACTGGGCTAAGCAATTATGGACTCGTATACGAGAAAGTTTGTCTGAGTTGTCTTGGACCGATTTTTTCCTTAGTAATAAGTACCAAGTTAAGTATTCATCTAAGTATACACCTCGACTTACGTATTTTTTGACTTACATTATACTTCCCAGTCCCACCTATTACATAAGTCCAGGTTATTACTATATATATAATTAATAGGTATCAAGTAATAATAAACACTGTATGGCTCTAACATTAAAGAGAGCTTAATATAATAAGTATTAAGATAATAATAACAAAGTTGATATTGACTGTTAAATAATCAACTAAAATTTAAAGATAGTGATGATCAGTCTAAAGTAAAAATACAAGAATTTTTGAGTAATACCTTTTATTCTTTTTTCTTAAACCGGTTGGTCAGGGCAATGTCTAGTTAACCAACCTGCATTCAATTCTACATCAACCTCACCTGTCTCACAGTTCCTTAACAACCTTCAGGCCATGACATACAAATTACTAAGTTAGTTGATTTACCAAGATTTTGTGGAATTCCCACATAGTGAATGAATCTAAAAGTGCAAAATTGATGAGTTAGTTGTTAAACAAATAGAAAACCTAGTTATAAGCGGTGAAAATATAAATTATAAATCTATCTTAGTACTTACGCCTACACACTAACCACAACAAACCGTCTGGATAGTGATTTAGGCACCGTAAATCACTATCCAGACGGTTTGTTGTGGTTAGTGTGTAGGCGGCTATAATTATTGTTGTTGTCAAAGGGGATTTAAGGAAGGACTGACCAAATTAAAAACTGCAACTGGTTTGGTTTTAGTATAAAGCTATGCTCACTGTGTATTATTTTAATAATTTTAAGTCTCTGAGTAAATAGTGAATAAAAAAACAAAATAATGATATGAAAAAAAATTAAGGATGGAGGGACAGTAATGGTGGTACAAAATTACGGAGCACAGTGAACTATATTATTTTCAACTTTTAATTTAAGTGCCACAGCCAAACCAGCTGTGGGCTGGGCTCAGTCGAAGTGGTCGAAACCACCCTGGTCGTCCATACTAACTCTTTAACATGCAAAGAGATTACTCTTAACTTTTACATGAAAGAATATAAAAATAAACAACGTTCAGAAGGGGAGAGTAATTCAAGGCTAAATGTTGTTAAATGATGTAAAGTTGAATGGGATGACAGCGATCATCATGGAGCGAATGAAGCGAGCAAATAGAAAGAACGGATATCAAGTTTTAAACAAGCTAGTCGAACAAGACGTGGACGCAATAATAGGTTTGTTCTAACCATCAGTTTAGAATTAGTCCGAGATCGACGTAATGTGCATGGGCGGTCCATTGTATCAGTTGGCAATTGATTGGTGATTTCGTTTTGATGGAAACGCTCCTGAACTCAAACCAAACTGTTTGATGTGGTTTTTCATTTCTTTTAGACAACGTGTGGTATCATATGAAAGGGTACGTCGAGCTGATTACAAAAATATATAATTTTTGGTTATAAGCTTTGATAGGGCGAGTGTAGGCGAGTTTGAAGTGAGTGTGAAAAGTCCCCCCCCCCCCTCTATCTCGTATGTAAAGTGCAAAAAATTCCTGATCATTCTTTAACCAAAAGTAAAGATACCACTTTTTGGAAATTTCGAAAAAAAAAAAAAAAAAATACGTTTTTATTGACAAAATACTTTTTATTCTATAATTATGCTCTTTACGATATATAATCATGTATTTTTATGTTTATAGTCCTGTTCAGTGGCAAAAAAAAAATACTTTATTAGAAGTTTGTTTATGTGTTTTAAGAGTATCAGACCCATAGGATAGTTCAAAGTAGGTTTTTTAGCATTTTATAAAAAGCACCATCAATAGGTACTACTTAAACAATACAGTGTTGTGCCCACGGACTCTCGCCGTGTGCTGATTAGCACAAACTTAACCTGTTTATTCACTATTTAAAATTATTAAAGCAGCAGAATATTATTTAAAACAATTTCAAAAGGGGAAGCTCAAAAATAAATTGTTTCTTCATATGAAAGAAGTTATTTTTTAAAGAAGCTTATAATAAAAAATGTGATTTTAAATGTTAAAATATATTATTATTTGGTGTTATGGTCTGGTAAAAAAAATACTCATTTAAAAAAGCATCATAAATAAGAAGAGCTCAAAACTTCTAATTTATAAAGAAACAAGTAACAACTGTAATTTATCAAAACAATGTCACTATTATGTTAAAATATTGCCTACATTTAGTTTTGTAGTTCGACATAAAACTGACCATTTTTACTGTTCACGATTTATCCACCCACAATTCACTTATATAAAAAATGATTATGAAATAGGTTCAAAACGATTTTTTTAAAATAAAAATGAAACTAGATATTTCTGTAATTTTTTATGACAAGGTTACATTTATTTTTACAATATTACGCAACTGTACAAATTAACAATCTTATAGTGAAGTGGAATTATGTATTGAAACTCAATAATTAACTGATTAGGACCAATTAAATTGGTGATATGAACATTTTTCATTGTACAATAATAAACCAATTCCTCCCCCCCCCCCCAAATAAATTACTTTTGCAAAGAGAGAAGAATTGTAAAGACGGAGGGGTACTAAGTTTTTATTGTTAGAACAAGTTATTTTCGTACTTTATACTTTATTGAGGCAGTTATTATTTAAATGGAGCTTTGTTTCAAAATATTTATAATTCTATTTTAAACTCAACAATTTGTCTTTCTGAATGTTATAGTTAAGTTAGATATTTTGACTGAGAATTTAAAGAAATTATTAATAAATGGATATTTAAGTTTATATGATTTAATTAAAAGCATTAAACAAATTAAAAGAAAATTGAAATGACAAATTAATTGAAAAAAAATTTATTAAAACATAAATAACTCCATTTAATTTTATTGCTGTTGAGTCTTAAGGAAAAATAATATGCTCCTTTGAGCAATATTTCGACCCCTCTTTTGGTAATTCTCAAGGAAAAATAATACGCTTTTTTTTTAGCAATATTTTGACCCATCTTTGGGTATATAAGGAACTATTACAAGGAACTATTAATTAAAGTTCAGATGATACCAAGATAATATCAATTATATAAAAATCTGGAATAAATGTAAAAATTTTATGTGTGTTCAATTAGGAATATTGGTTGATGGAATTAATTAAATCAATTTTAAAACTGTAGCAATAGGTATTTCATAAAAACTAAAATAAACTTTCATAAACTAAACCAGTTATTATTTTTCACAACTGTTAAATATTCTCAATGTTCCATTGAAGTAAATTTATAAGTGGAATTATTTCCTGGATGGATACAACAGTTCAAATGATTAAAAGTTAGCATATTTCTTCCCCATAATACCAAGCTATCATAAATTGGTGAGCCAGTAATTCACTTCTTTGTTTAATTTTATTATTATTCGTTTTTAATAGTTAACACAGACAAAATAAAACTTTGAGAAATAATTATAAAAAAAGTAAATAATTGAAATTTGTTTTGGAATGGGGTATGGTCAAGTTAAATTTATTATAAAAAAAACAACAAATCAATACAACCAAAACTTAAAAGGCTAAAAATTTAGGATATTTCATAAGAAAATTTTTTAAAAAAGTAACTTAAGTTTGCAAATAATATTGGCAAAGTTAAAAACAAAAATAATACTGCCTTGTTTTGATACAAATTAAAAAAAATCCTTTGAGAACTAGGTGATTAATTAATTCTGTATCACCCAACCATCCTCCCTTCTTATGTACGAGGTGCTACCCAAAAGTACCCGAACTCTGAGTATAATTCTTCTAACTACTGTAGTGCATTGATTTTCCGCTAGGTTTCAGTACTAGTACGCCTCCCAAACCCCTCCTACCGTTTTCACATTTTTTTTTTGCATTCTTTTGTCTTCTCAGTGAGGTGATATCTGTGTTACTGTTAGTTGTGTTCTGCGATAGCGTTTTGTTTCAAGCTCAGGAAAATTCATGACATTTGTAGTATGTCCAAAGGACTGTGCCATAGGACATTCCAACTTTATTACAGATTGATTGTCGACGGTCTCGGAGAATTGTTTCACGCACAGTTTGTATGTTTTGGTCGTTGATTCCAGTTGAAGGACGCCCAGAGCGCTCATCGTCTTCCACACTCGTCCTTCCATTCTTGAACCTCTTAAACCATTCAAAGGCTTGGGTTTTTCTCATGACTTCATCACCAAATGCTTCTCGAAGCATTTGGTGAGTTTCGGTCGCCGTTTTCCCGAGCTTGAAACAAAATTTGATGCAAATGCACTGCTCTTTCAAATCCCTCATAACGCTAATGAAGAACACAACTAACAGTAACACAGGTATCACCTCACTGGGAAGACAAAAGAACGCAAAAAAAATCTGAAAACGATGGGAGGGGTTTGGGAGACGTACTAGTACTGAAACCTAGCGGCAAATCGATGCACTACAGTAGTTAGAAGAGTTATACTCAGAGTTCGGGAACTTTTGGGTAGCACCTCGTACATGAACTGCAGTCACTTAAATTTTATTAAAAAATCAATATGAAAACCATTTGCGGCAAAACCCCCGTGAACTCGGAAATTTAATAAAAATCCCGGACAAATGATAAAATTCCAGGATAAATTATAAAATTCTTGGAAAAATTATAAACTTCTAGGACAGAGAACCAAATTTCAGGACTTTTCCAGGTCTTTGAGGACACTCCCAAAATTCCAGATTTTCCAGGACAATGAAATATCGCTAAAGGGAGCTTTTTATTTTTTCTTAAGACCCCACAACAATTAAATTAAATAATACAAGGAACCAACTACTCTGCTTACTAAATAACTCCTGTATAAACACATTTCACTAAGAGTTTATTGCCGTATTTATAACACTAATCAATAATAAATATTAAATAATCATAATATACTAGCTGGATTCGCATGCTACGCTTCGGAGTGTGTTTTTTATTTGCTAGGTTTAGCAACTAATGTCAAGACCCATTCAATTATTATAATTAGTGTTATTAATTTTACTAAAATATTTACATAAGAATCATGGAGAACTCTTTCCAAATGTCCCTAGCTTCAGAAATTAGGTCTGTGCTCAAAACCCAATTCACTAAAGTTGTTTATGACATCTAAGGAAGCTAACTTCCTAACTTCAAGGTTCTGGGGCAGTTGGTTTAGAAGTTTACATAAAGATAGCCCCTATCTTAAATCAAAATGGCCAAGTGAAACACAATTAACAAAAGTTGGTTATGTCATCTAAGGAAGCTAACTTTCAAACTTAAAGGTTCTGGTGCAATTGGTTCAGAAGTTTACATAAAGATAGCCGCTATCTTAAATCGAAATGGCCAAGTGAAATACAATTCAAAAAAGTTGTTTATGTCATTTAAGGAAGCTAACTTCCAAATTTTAAGGTTCTGGTGCAATTGGTTTAGAAGTTTACATAAAGATATCCGCCAACTTGAATCTAGACAGCAGATTGAAACAAATATTTCTTAACAAGAACCTAGAGGCTAAGAGGAACCTGCCAACAAAATTTCACGGTAATAGATTCAGTGGTTTCAGGAGATTTTGTGATATATAGGTGGAATTTTAATTTTTTATAAATAGATTAAAATGTATTATTGTTTTGGTTATTCCCTTATACGAAAATATAATAACAGTATAATTATTATTATAATTATTTTGGAGATTTATCTTGAAATAAAAGTCTGAGTTTTATGAAGATTTATATTCTTACAGTATTTGCTTGGGGAGCATTTTTAAATATTATAATTATATTTTCAATAAATGAAAAACAAGTGCAAACGATCCAGGAATCTGGTCAGACCGGAGTCCTTTAAGTTTCTATGGGGGCTTTAAGAAAAAGCTCTGACAATATATATTTTAATCTCTAAATCACAAACTTCAATTACCTAACAAACCTCCGTAATATTAAATCATTAAGTCCATTAAACTACTCATAACAATAATACAAAGTCTCTAATTAGATAACAAAATTCATCTGAATCAGCCAACCTGTTTTTTTCTTGATTACTTATGATTTTCACTTACTTGTGTACATCTATATATAGAGAATTTGTTATTGTTGTTTATTTTGGCCATTATGCGAATGGCCATACTTGATAAATTTTGCACACTTGAACATTGATGTACACCACTAGGTTTAAAAGTCAGAGAAAAGTGGTAACAGACATTTCTTCAGACTAAACAGTAAGTCACATAAAAAAAAACAGATTGCACCGGCAGTAACTTATTTCGAGGGATCTACAAGTTTGGTCCTACGACATTTTGTCAAATCTCAATCGGTTATACCTTAGATAGAGCTATATTTTTATTTTTATTTTAGGTAAATTTGTACATAATCTATACACTTATGGGTGATTCTAATTTAAAGTACTATTTTGGAATCTAAAATTGGACTTAGACTGAAAATTTTGACTTTTATAAAATTTAGGAAAAATTGTGGAATGTTCTCGGACTAATTTCAGATATATTGCAGCATGGGGTACAGATGGGAAATAATTTTTTAAATTTTTAGGCCGGAATTAAGTTTATTTAAAACATGGTAATTAAGCCATGTGAATTACACATTTTCGTGCACGGTTGTTACATTTCACACTTTAAGAAAATATTTTGTTCAGTAGTTTAAAATAAAAATCCAATTTTAATACACCATTAAATAGCACTCTTAAAAGCCTAAACAATGAACTATAACTTAACCTAAAATGTTTTTGACTTTAATAACATCCACGGTAATTACGTTTAAAAGGGTACATAACTGGAAGAACAATCGGAATTAGCGCTAACTCCCAACTGAAGGGTTCAGCTCATCCCCGATCACCTGTTGCTAGAAAACCAGCGTTACGGCATTGCAAAAATCTCTAGCCACTTAAAATCTCCCTGCCACAACCAGAGTAGGGTCACATTTATATAATGCCACGGTAATTACATTTTTTTTTTTAAAGGACAAACTTTAACTTGAAGTTCCGTTTAATAATAATTTATTATTTTTAATAACTAACACATATTTTAATCCTGGTAGGACCCTACTTCAAAATTATCCAATAAGTTTTTGAATAAAATTATTAATGTATGAGCTAGAGTGAAGTGAATAAGAACAACTGACTTAAAGACAGCCACAACAGTTGTATCAAAATCGCCTTTTGAAAATTTTTGTAGCTTGGTTGTAGTTCTGTAAGCTTAGCTATGTTACCATGAAGAAAAATCCTGTCAATTATGTGAAAAACACTCCAGCTATTCATCTAGGACATGAAAATTGCACTTTAAATTGGAATCACCCTTATAGGAGGGCTAGAATCGTAAAAAGATAAAAAATTACACTAAAGTCTAGCTCAAACTAAGCTATATCTTATGGAGAAAAAAGTCATTGGATTAAAATTTTAGATCTTTTTAACTTTGAAAAGCCTGCCAAATAAAGAAGAGTGTGAATTGATCTTCAATACAAATCTACAGTTTCATTCCAAGCTCAAAAAAAATACCGAAAAATTAACACCCATAACAATTGGCTCAAACCGGTCAACACTGGGAACTTCAGCTCATAAACAGTGAATAAAACTCAAAAGAGCAAAATTGGTCACTGTATATGACGTTACTTTGTTGCATAGGAGGGATGGGATCTTTGAGTTTTGAGTACAAAATTGATTTTACATTTAGTACCACTATTAGAGATGTAAAAAAAAAAAAAAAAAAAAATTGAGATGCATTATTTTACCTAATTTTGATTATATTAAGAGCTTAACTATTGGGTACTTCTTTAGTGTTACTCCCCTATATTTTTTTTAAAGAATATAAATGACTGACTAAATAACTATTACAGCAAAGGGATGTTTAGTCCAATGTACTTTGGGACAAAGGAATATCACACTTCTGTTTTTATAAGGGGACTAACAGTCTTAAAAAAGAACATTCCATACACCTTATTTCGATAGTTACTTCACTTTGTTTTTTTTGTATTAGAGGAGTAACAATCTAAAGAAGTGCCAACTATTGAGAATGGTTATTTAACTCTGATATAAGAAACAAAATTTTGAAGAAGAAACAAAGTACGGTTATACAACTTGCACAATATCTGGGAAATGATATTGTCCTCGGATATTGGCCGGTTAATAGGAATTAAATTATTTAATTTTTAAAATGGTTAGACAATCTTATCAGTTCATCCACTGATTTCCTACCTTATTTTTTATTATTATTATTATTTTTTTTTTTTTTAAATCAAATTATAATTATTATTAACTACGGGAAACAGACAGAGAAAAATAGACTCCGCGCTGGAGTCTATTTTTCTCTGTCTGTTTCCCGTAGTTAATAATAATTCTAATTTGATTTAAATTAAAATTTAATCGTTCCGTAGTATGAATACTACCAAAATCGTAAAATATGTATTTTTTTTTTTTAAATAATAATTTGAAGTCTAGTTTGTTTAATAAGTTCAAATAGAATTAAATTGGATTACATAATATTATTTAATCCATAATATATAATTTTATTATCAAATAAAATATTGCAAACAAGTACAGTCGGACCTCCATATAACGAACTTGATGGTTCCAGAAAAAAAAATTGTTACATAGAAATACTTATATACATATTTATGCATAAGAATTGAAAGAATAACATCCATACACTTATTTATTTTGATAAAAATTAGTATAATTACATTCATGTATGCATATACATGTAATAAAAATAACCCAACACAATGTATCAAGCAATAATAACAATAATGAAAAATATTACTAACAGCAGTTCACAGATTCCAATGCAAAAGCAAAAATTGTCTTATATCTCCTTGAACCAGCCGGTGTACTAATAATTCTTCAAAGAAATTGAAATTCAAAGTCAAGAGCTTTACACAGGTCCGAAACGAATTCTAAACTGAGATGAGACTAGAGATTTCTCTAAACTCTAAACACAGTATGAAAGGATCAAGTGAAGGAAACCACCTCTAAGCCGCGTCCACATCGGTCGCGCATCGTGTTTGCACACGTTTGCAGCACGGGACGGCACCGCGCACACGAACGAATGCTTGTTTGTGTTCGTGGGTGCTCCGGGTAGAGTCGGTACATCAAAGGATATTTGCTGTTTGTGGGCGTTTGGTGTGGACCCTTTTTTTAGCAAACTCCTTGAGCATTCACAAACAGCCTATGTTTGGGCATGGAAAGCCAAGAAAGATATTTTTTTTTCTTTCATATTATTTGTGACTAGCATCAAATAACTATATATAATAACTAATAATATATACTAATTAATAAAAAATAATTGAAACTAGAGATGAGTTTATGTAAATCCAAGATTAAAAATACTGGATTAAATAGATAAATATATAGATAAGATGACATATAAGTTCAAAAATGCGTCATACTATTTGTTTAAATAATTTTATATTGCTTCCAAGCTTATTACTATAGGCACAGGCCTACGGGCACGAGCCTCCTATGGGCTTTATGCCTCCTGTGGGGGAATATTTATCTTTTTTTCACCAAAAGAACAGATTTCTATTTGTAAAAAAAATTAACCCGGGAAATGCATATTTTTTTCATTCGTATTATTTATGATTATAGCATCAAATAACTATATTATAATGAATAATATATACTAATTAATAAATAGTGATTGAAACTAGAGATAATTTTATGTAAATCCAAGATTAAAAATAACCGGATAAATAGATAAATATATATAAGACATAAAAGTTCAAAAATGGGTCATACTATTTTATAAAATAATTATATTGCTTCCAAGCTTATTACTTAAGGTACAGGCCTATGGGCCCGAGCCTCCTATGGGCCCTCATAAGACGAAATATTACATTGATATTTATCTTTTTTCCATCAAAAGAACAGATTTCTATTTGTATCAAATTTTTATATGTTTGGCGTTTTATTTTTGTAGAAATAATAATCTAAAATTAGGGATGATCGAGGAGAAAATGTTTTTGACATCCAGACTCTTCGTCTTCTTTTACTATTGCCATGTTTTACTAATTCACCAATGATAATATATAAGCCGGCGCTTATACCGCGTTTTGATAGAACCATATTACAAAGTTAATACAAGTGCAATATAGTTTTATTTAGTACTTGATGATGTAGTGTACAAGAAAATAATGAAAAATAACTGGGAACAAGGACAAACGTTTGCAAACCCCTGTTTGTCAAGAATGCGTGTCGGGTGTGGACGCGGCTTTAAACAAATGGAGGTAGAATACATAAAACAATTAGAGGGATAGAGCAAGAAAACCTAAAAATGGTTCTAAGAAAATATAAGAAACCAAAAACACTGCCAGTATTAATTCACAGAAAGTTTGTCTGTCAGATTTATGTCCCTAAGAATTTTGTTTGTTGTAGAGAAATTATTTTTGTTCCATAGAAACAATTTTATACAGAGAATCCATGGGACATAAAAAATATTCGTTGTATAGAGATTTTTGTTGTACAGAAGTTCGTTATAAGGAGGTCCGACTGTGTATATAATTGATTGATTAATAAAATTTAAGTAAATTTTTATAGTACAAAATCAAAAAGTTGGCAATAAAAATCTGTTATTTTATTCCACTATGTTAGTGGTGGAGATTCTTAAGACAAGTAATTTTTTTTTTATCCAAAATATTTTATATTAATGTTGAATGTTAAAAAAAATGCACAGGACATATTTACATTGTATTTTTGAAGTAAAATATTCTATTTTTCTCTGCATGTCTCCCGTTGTTAATAATAATTATAATTTGATTTAAATTAAAATTTAATTTTTCTGTAGTATGCATACCAAAAACTTAAAAATTGAATTTGTAAAATATTAATTAAAATTATTTTGAAGATGAGCAACTGCCTTTTATGTTATAAACATACCTTCTTCAGCATCAGTGAAAAAAGAAAACATTTCAAATTAGAAAAAAACAGTTTTTTTACATCTCTAATCACTATGTATATGGGAATGTTCTGTCCAATTTTTTATTTATGTAAGTATAGCAGAAAAGTTTTGGAAGTCAAATTTAGGTGATAAGATTCAAATATTTAATTCTAACTTTATTTGTACAAATTGTATGTTTTAATAACAAATAAAATTCTATTTTTGCCCTAACTATATCTTCTCTATCAGTTATGATGCTCAGGTTCCTTGAGAAAATGTTTTGAAAATAAGTTCCTTTATAAAAATATTAAATTAATAAGTCGAACAAACTCCTCTCAACGTTTGTTTAAGATCTTATATACACTTTTAACTTTAATTAATGATTAAATATAATTAAGTATTAGTTAATTTCCTCCTTATACTCCCCCTTCAAAAGTATTGCAACACCATTTGATAAGTATAGTAGTATTGCGACACCATTTGACAAGTAGAGTAGTATTGCAACACTATTTGACAAATATAGTAGTATTGCAATACCATTTGACAAGTATAGTAGTATTGCAGCACAATTTGACAAGTAAAATAGTATTGCAAAACAACAAGTATAATAGTATTGCAACACCATTTGACAAGTATAGTAGTATTGCAACACCATTTGACAAGTAGAATAATTTAAAATTTAAATTACTCGTAGTTTAATTTAAATCAAATTATAATTATTATTAACTACGGGAAACAGACAGAGAAAAATACACTCCAGCGCCAGGATTTGAACCACCATATAGAGGCCCGTGGTTCAAATCCCGGCGCTGGAGTGTATTTTTCTCTGTCTGTTTCCCGTAGTTAATAATAATTATAATTTGATTTAAATTAAAATTTAATCTTTCTGTAGTATGAATACTACCAAATTGGTAAAATATGAATTCGTAGTTTAATTTAAAACTAAATAGATGGTAGGAAAGTTAATTAATACCTATTGGTTAATTTTTGCAAGGGTAACAATTTAATTTTTTTTATTTTCTATTTTCTAGAAATTGTGTAAGAGTCACAACACTTTTGACACAAAGTACATACAAATTTAATGGATTCTCTGATTCTTTAGATTTTTGGGAAATTACTCATAGTGAATAATGTTCAAGAACACGAGTAAATAGTTTAGTGTCAAATAACCATATTAGCTAATAATCTATGCAGGCCGGTTTTAATCAGGTCAAAAGTTTCTAATAATTCACAAATGAAGACAAACTAAAGGGGTCAACAATTTTCAGTCATAATTATATCTTACTTAATCACGTTTAGGCGACTATATATGATATGGTACTAAAGTAAGTTGAGTTAGTGTCAAAAAACCACAATACAGACTAGTTAGTCTTCATTAGTGAACCACAATTGTGGTCACCACTGATGGTGACCAACTATAATAGTCAAAGTCTGTATAAACATTAGCTATTGTGGTTTTTTGACTATAACTCATCAATTTACGTTTTAGTGCTTTACTTACCAAGAGTCAGTTTTACAAAAACTTGATAAATGTCATTTATCAATCACATCAATTAGAATCAATAGATGTTGTTTCAGAGAAAATCATATCATTTAACAAATGTTTCCACGATTTTACTCTAACCCTTTCGTTCCAGGTGTCCAGTATACTGGACATCATTTTCAGTTCAAGTTTTAATCTACATTGTCATTTGTCTTTTTTTATTTTACTTTTTGGCCAACCTGCCTTGCTTCTTTAGTGATTTTAACTCATCAGTCTTAACAAAAATAATTGTAACTTTTAGAAAAACATAATTTCGACAAGTGATTTTCATCACAACAACATGGTGTCCAGAGGGATGTATATACATGTTTCACTTTTTTGTTTTACATTTTTAATATTTCTTTTAGGCGGTGATTGTTTTTTTAAAGATTAAAGTTATAACTGGTTAAATAATGATTTTCAATCACAAAAAATGATCAAATTTAGCACATAATGTATCGTCAAAATTTGATGTCCAGTATATTGGACATTTGAACTTTATGGTAACATTTGATTTTGTAATATGTTCAATATCAGGTAATTAATTTAGAAGGAGGTTATGATTTAGAACTTGAAAGTGAGTTTGATGAATTATATTGTTTTATTGCAAATATTTCTTTCATTATTATCATTAAAAATTTCATTTTTAAAAAATTCTTTACTTTTATTATTCTTGAGAGGTAGAAATTGTTTTCATAATTTCTACAATTATTAAAATATAAATGTTTTATTTTCTAATTTTACTTGTTTTATTGCAAATTAGTCATATATTATAATCAATAAAGATTTGAGATTTATAAATGCTTTATTTATTCATTTATTGAACTTTTGAGCCTTAGGGTGAGTTCAAATATCGTGATTTTACTGATTATAATCACTGTATCAGTCATTTAAGCTAATGCAATATATAACTGATCAAAGAGTCATGATCATAGTGATCACAGAGTTTGAACTGTCCACTGCAGCAGACTTACAAATGTTACATGTACATCTGGGATCTTACAGTTGAGTCTGAATGTCCACTATAATGGACAATTCATATCTCAGTAACGGGTGGTCTAAAAATTTTGAAACAAATTACTGAGTCATCTAGGGGTCAATAGGAATTGACCCTCTAAAAGAAAAAAAAATACAATGAACAGAAAAAAATCGGGTGCGAAAGGGCTAAAGTAAAATTAGAAAAAGTAAATTAGAAGGACTAATAAGATCTTAATGGTCTAACAAATAATTGTTGTTTTTTTACTGATATTTTGTGGTGCCACTTCATAATTATGACTAGTTAATACAACTTAAAAAGCAACAATGTTTAGTTTATCATCAAATACTACAATAGTCTACATATTATTACAATTCAAGAATAATAAAGGTTGAAAACAATCTTTATCAAAAGATTTGATATATTGATTTAATGAAATGATCCATTTTACTCATAAAACTATTTCCAAAATATGAGTAATAAAACTATTTAATTTTTTGTTTACTTAGTTAATAAAACTATGTAAAACATGAAACGAGTTTCACAAAAACTTGGTTGAAATAACTAATTTAGTATTATTTCAACATTGCTTCATTAGAAGTTAAAAACCATTTGGTTAAATCAAGAATAAAGACAGATATCATGAAGTATTGTAAAAGAAGACCTTGGCTTCAAGAAAACACAAGACGATGGTTGATTTCTCACAATCCTCATGAAAAGAAGGCTTTTCCTCCAACAATACACAAGAGGATGGTTGATTTCTCGCAATACTCATGAAAAGAAGGCCTTTCCTCCAATAAAAGACAAGAAGAATGTTGATTTCTCACAATAATCATAGAAAGAAGACCTTGCCTCCAAAAAACCACAAGAGGTTGGCTGATTTCTCACAATACTCATGAAAAGAAGAGATTTCCACCAGGAAAACAAGAGGATGGTTGATTTCTCACAATACTCATGAAAAGAAGACCTTGCTTCGAAGAAAACACAAGAGGATAGCTGATTTCTCACAACACTCATGAAAAGAAGGTCTTTTCTCCAGGAAAACACAAGAAGATAGTTGATTGCTCATAATATTCATGAACAGAAGACCTTGGCTTCAAGAAAACATGAGAGGATGGTTCATTTCTCACAATCCTTATGAAAAGAAGGCCTTTCCTCCAACAATACACAAGAGGATGGTTGATTTCTCCCAATACTTATGAAAAGAAGGCCTTTCCTCCAATAAAAGACAAGAAGAATGTTGATTTCTCACAATAATCATAGAAAGAAGACCTTGCCTCCAAAAAACCACAAGATATTGGTTGATTTTTCACAATACTCATGAAAAGAAGATATTTCCACCAGGAAAACAAGAGGATGGTTGATTTCTCACAATACTCATGAAAAGAAGACCTTGCTTCGAAGAAAACACAAGAGGATAGCTGATTTCTCACAACACTCATGAAAAGAAGGTCTTTTCTCCAGGAAAACACAAGAAGATAGTTGATTGCTCATAATATTCATGAAAAGAAGACCTTGCTTTCAAGAAAACACAAGAGGATGGTTGATTTCTCACTATAATCATGAACAGAAGACCTTGGCTTCAAGAAAACATGAGAGGATGGTTCATTTCTCACAATCCTTATGAAAAGAAGGCCTTTCCTCCAACAATACACAAGAGGATGGTTGATTTCTCCCAATACTCATGAAAAGAAGGCCTTTCCTCCAATAAAAGACAAGAAGAATGTTGATTTCTCACAATACTCATAAAAAGAAGACATTTCCTACAAGAAAACACAAGAGGTTGGTTGATTTCTCACAATACTATTGAAAAAAAGCCCTTTTCTCCAAGAAAACACAAGAGGTTGGTTAATTTCCCACAATACTCATGACAAGAAGATCTTTCCCCCAATAATACACAAGAGGTTGGTTGATTTCTCATAATACTCATGAAAAGAAGACCTTGCTTTGAAGAAAACACAAGAGGATAGCTGATTTCTCCCAACACTCATGAAAAGAAGGTCTTTTCTCCAGAAAAACATAAGAAGATAGTTGATTGCTCAAAATATTCATGAAAAGAGGACCTTGCCTCCAAGACACAATACTACTTAGAAAGCAACAACAACAAAAAAAAAAAAAACACAAGAGCAAGGTTGATTTCTCACAATACTCATGAAAAGAAGATATTTCCACCTGGAAAACAAGAGGATGGTTGATTTCTAACAATACTCATGGAAAGAAGGCTTTTCCTCCAGGAAAACACAAGAAGATAGCTGATTTCTCACAATACTCATGAAAAGAAGACCTTGCTTCGAAGAAAACACTAGAGGATAGCTGATTTCTCACTATACTCATAAAATGATGACCTTGCCTTCAAGAAAACACAAAAGGATGATTAATTTCTCACTATACTCATAAAATGAAGGTTTTTTTTTTATAAAATATTCCCCTAATTCAAATTTACCAACCCATCTTATTAAACCTACAAGTGACTATCTAAATCTACAATATGACTATCAGTGAATAAGCAGGGTAGATATGCGAATGTTAAAATGAAATAAAAATAAATTCTTATGAATTGGTGAAGTCATGAAAGTTAAGGATTGACAGCATTTTAAAATTTAAATTCCAAGAAAGCCTTAGCATTGATTCTTCTTTTATACGATAACATGACAATTGTTTATAAACTATAAAGTAACAATCTAAATTGATTAAAATAAAACTCAAGATTTTATAAGAACAACTGAATTTATACGTAAATTAAATTTATAGTTGTAATAAAATAATTATATGAATAAAAATACAATTCTATAACTTAATTACATCAGTTGTTGCCAAAATAAATATTATTTATTTAAAGTAATAAATAATTTTTCACTTTTTTCGGCTCAACAATTTAAATTAATAGACAATTTTGGGCTCTGTCATCTAAATACAGAGCCGAATTTAATAATTGTTTTAAAATAATATTTTAAAAGATTTTCATTCTTAAATGTCAGCTAATGAATCTCAATATATTATTATACAATCAATTTCACCTTTTGTATCATCATAAACCTAGCACATTCTTAAGTTAAAGTGCGTCATCAAAAGGACGGGAGCTACTAAAATATTATTAAAACGCCTTTAGATTATTAATCAATAGATTCGAGCTTAAAATCCCAGAAGAGGTTGACAGAAAAAGTTTTTTATATTTTTTTCCTTGTTCAAATTCCTCTTATGAGTGTTTATTCCACTTGTGCAAACATAAAAAAATAAATCAATATAATAATGTCATTACAATCTGTCTTTGCTATGGAAAAGTTAACTGATTTGGTCGAGCTGTGTTTTGGTTACATTGAACTATCCCATTCAATTCAGGCACTTCTTTAGATTGTTACTCCCCTTATGATTTTTTTTTTAGAATATAAATGGATATCATTATTTATAGATTCCTTTGTCTAAATAACTATTAGGACAAAGGGATGTTTAGTCCAACGTACGTTGGGTCAAAGGAATATCACACTTCTGTTTTTATAAGGGGAGTAACAGTCTAAAGAAGAACATTCCGTACATCTTCTTTAGATTGTTACTCCCCTTATGATTTTTTTTTTAGAATATAAATGGATATAATTATTTATAGATTCCTCTGTCTAAATAACTATTAGGACAAAGGGGTGTTTAGTCCAACGTACGTTGGGTCAAAGGAATATCACACTTCTCTTTTTATAAGGGGAGTAACAGTCTTAAGAAGAACATTCCATACATCTTCTTTAGATAGTTACTCCCTTCTATTTTTATAAGGGGAGTAACAGTCTATAGAAGTACCTCGATTCATTGGCCAGGTGTAGGCTAAGGAGAATATTATACTCGTTTACCTGAATGAACTTAATATCTTTTATGTTTTCAGAACACGGGGACAATATAAAATATCAAAAAATGGCTATCAGCTTATAGAAGTCGTGACCCTGACCCAACCTTAGCAGTGAAAGTGTACAGTTTCCTTTTAAATATATTAAAAAGTTTAATCATTACGTTCCCTCAATCGAGTTAAAAAACAATATATTCAAGTATATAATTTTCTAATTTATAAAAAGTTTAAAGATAAGTATGAAGGGATATTTGTTATGATTGATTCACTCATGAAGTTTTTGTAATAGACCAAATGAAATGTTGACAGTATAAAAACTCAGTTTGTATATATAACAGATCTGGGAATCAAATGTGAAAATAACCTTTACTACTACACAAGTATCTGAACTTTTGATTCTGTCGTAAAATACACCGAAACAGAAATACAGAGGAATCCATCTTTAAATTTTCTGACAGTCTAAAATCATAATGTTAGTTTGTTCAACTGCTCCCTTTTAACAGTAAAAACCGGTGATAAAATACAGGAAACATTATTTTGCTTGTTGTGGAATTATATATTAAGTTGAACTTGTAAGAGGCATGACAACAATAGTGTACATACTATAGATAAAATTCGCATTTTCCAAAATACAATTAAGTCATAGAATGAAATTTTCTTCATTGCATTCTGACAATTTGCTTTATCTTGGGTAATATGTATTTTAGAACGATTAAAATTTCAAAACAGGTAATAACTAATTCAACAGGTAAACAATCGACCAACATGAAAATCACACGTAAGATAAATCTTTTAACTCAGTGCGCAATCAATTGTTATAAAAAAGTTAAACTAAAAAAGTGTGCACAACGTATATCAAAGAAAAACAGAGTCCATTTTATCTTTTCTGTATTTACTTGCCCAATAATGTGAAACTTAATTGTGTTCCCGAGTAAATATATACAGAATAACGATAATTTTAATAGATTAATAATATTAAGATGAAATAGATAAGAATAAACTTAAATTGAACATGGATGTAATAGAAAATAATCGGATGGAGCCATACGAAGGTAGGATTCCAACTTCTTATTCGATCCGACTATCCTCCATTAGATTCTAATACGCACAAAATACTACAACATCGTTAAAATAATATTCGTTATAAGCGACCAGTGTTAAAAAACTCGCTAAAAGTTTTAAGCGAACCTCGTTACACAAGATTATCAAAAACAAAACAAATAATAAACAGAAGGAAAAATTCCAACACTTACCGAGGCCGTTTCATCGAATACAGGTAGGAGTCAATTTTGACTCTAAAGAAATTCACAGAAACTGAAATAAACGACGAACGACTTGGTTAAAGACCACTTTAAAATTGTTCCCATTCTTCGTGGAAAGAGTCTCTCGAGTGAGGATTTGCAAATAACAGAAGCGAGTCTATCAAGTCTCAACTAAAATAGAACTGAGAAATACGCGAGAAAAGCTACTGCGGACGTTTTCACTATCGTAGCTCACGATAAAAAGGTACGTCGAAAACATTTGCGTCGGACCGAATACGTCGAGCGACGGTCCCAGAGAGAAAACTGGCATAATCCGGACGAAAATATCGAGTGGACGGTTAAGGGACGACTTTCAAAATCATCGCGAGATTTGCCACGGAGAAATCGGACGAAAACGGAAACAAAACGACGAACTACAACTGAAGCGCGAACGGGATGATCGACGGACGAGCAAAAGTCAACGGAAGTCGGAAATTAAAAGATTCGCGAGCGATCCGACCGTGCAACATTTACAAAAACAAACTCCAAGCACTGGGAAACGACGTTTTGTGGACCAGTAGCCATATTGCATGAACACTGTCACAGACTTGCTTCTCCTCTGTCACAAAAATAAACATCACTTCATCACACCGTATCTTTTACGTGAAAGCATGGCCGCGAATCGGACGTAAAAATTTATTTGGGTCAGGGGAATATTTTACTTGGGCGTCGTTACAGGAGAACAACCCCCTTAACAATTATTTCTACTGTTTTTTCCGCTCTGGCTCTAAAGACGACGTCCGAACTGCAACTGGCCGTCTAATTATTAAACTTCGGAAGAATCGCGACGCACCGTATTCGAAAAATTAACTAGGTTCCCATTACGTACGTCCACTTCCGAGAACATAGGCCAACCTTCTCGGGAAGCCTCCACCAGTTTCCTAGTATGATATAATAATGATAAAGATTTAAAAAAAATATAATATTGTTATAAAAGGGGTTTTATTCGGCAATAGCGATTAAAAATGATCACTAATTTAAAAACAACAAATATCTATCTTCTCACAAGAAATGGAAAAACAATGGCATTGAAGAATTTTCACATTTATGTACAATACTTATATATATGTATAAATATAGGTATATATATCAACATTTTTGTTAAGGGGCACTAAAGGTCAGGGCAAAATCTACAAACATCTTAACGACGAAAAAAAACCGGTTGTACATATATTATTGGAAATCAAAAATTAATTATATAAGTAGTTAATAAATTTGATATTCATTTTTACCGCCCCCTCCAAGAAAAAAAACAAAACAAGAAATTTCATTAGAAAATTAGACGGAGAAAACTTTCATTTTATTATCCGTAGTTTGTCCTTCAAGCAGTACTGATGGTATTTTGAAAACGCTTGCTTTGTCCTCATTAGACCTGACTAGGTCAGAAGAGAATTACAAAAAAAAGCAACAAAAAAAAGAAACTTGTATCGACATATTTCTTGTGCTATTCTTCACATCAAAATTATAATTATAGTTTGAAAATTTCTGTTTTGAAATTGTCTCAAACCAAAAATCAATATTAATAAAAAAAACCCCGAAATTACATTATTCACAACAAAACAATTTTTATTGTTGTTTTAAAAAACGTATTTTTTTAAAAGTAAAATTTGCTGGATCTCATCTGAGTGGTTGGCTTCACCACTTTGCTGAACAGTGTGAAAAGTAACGACACACATCCCCCCCCTTCGCCTGTTTAAAAACCAAAACAAAAGGTTATTGTTTTAAGGTTATAAGTTTGAAGTTGGTTTCGTGTATACACATCTTGGAAGTTGTAAACATGATTATATCGAATTTGCAGACAAAAGAGATACGTTAATAATAGTTTAAATATCTAGATATTTAGTTTTTTTCCGGTGTTATTTATCTTTATAATTTAAATATGCGCGGATCCTGAAGAATCTTTATCAATATTTTACGATGTGGTTTCTAAGTTTCTTAACTTGGGTAGCTTGCGTTATTCAAATATTTTTTGTCATCATAGCCGTCGGTCAGTATTTTTTAACTATTTATTTTGTTAATATTTTAATTTAATATGAACTATAATATATAAGATTTGATCTCCGAAATTTACTACTTATTCTCATTTTTAAATTGATTAGACAGTACCGGCGAAGTAATAATTACGGTTCCAAATTATCAAGCTTTCTCAAGTATTATGCTTAACATACTTCAAAGTTTAATTTGTCTCTAACGTACAAATCTTTTACCTTGTTTGTTTGATAATGGTTGATGATTTTAGTATTATAAAAGTATTATCTTAGTTTGTGGCGTTGTCTTGAGGTTTATTAGAATAGGGACCTTTCGCTAAGATTCAAAATACGGTGTCCAAGCCACAAACTATTTGTCATTATATGTTTCATATAATTGATTTAATAATACATTAAATAAATCGAATAAATGTAAATAATTAATTTGTTAAATGAAAACAGGGAATAAACACAATTATTTATTGTTTATTTACATATTAATACAGCAAGTTTTTGTAAGCTTTTAAATGGCGGTTTTTAATCAAAATTATGGCTGAAGTGAATTGTACAGTGCCATCGAATTTTGTACTTCGATTTGGACCTACCTGGTCTATATGGAGCAGGGTTGTTTTTCGTTCAGAAAATGAGCGGAGCACTGCAAAGTGGTGCAGAGCGGTCGTTGATAATTCTAGGGCAAACAAATTAATTTTGTACTTCAATTCTGTTAACACCACTGTACAATTCACTTTTACCAAAATTATTCCTACTTTAAGTCTCCGAAAAAATGAGGGAATTAAAATGCAGGACTAATCCACAGCTAGTATAGGACTGTTTTTTTAAATAAATGTCGTTTAATTAGGGTTTCAAGTTTTCTTTGATTATATTTGGTCTTGGGCGCTATCAGCGATTTTATTTCTAATCTACTCACACTTCTACTCCACCTACCAAATTTTTTAAATAAAATAGTTTTTAATGTTCAAATGGCATTACAGAGGGCTAATAAGAATCTTTGAAATATGAACCACATTTTTTCATATAGAAAGAAACTAATCTTTAAAATCACTTATGCACATAATAGTTTTTGAGTATTCAAATTATTTTATAGGTAAAGTAGAACTTTTTTGAAAAGTAATTAAATTTAAGGCTATCACATGGAACAGGTCTGAAGTGAGACAGTCTATACCAAATTTGTTGCTGCTTTTTGAGTTTAATTATGGCATGAAAATATCGTCTTATCGCTAAGAGTGTACATTTTGCTGTAGAGTAAAGGGCTAATTTGGTGCTCCGTCAGCAGCTTTTTTCACGGGATATTAAAGAATTATCTCTTAAGGGGTTGTTTGTATTTATTTTTAGAGATCAGGCCCATTTACATCTGATGAGGGGAGGGTTGTGGCCACATAAGTACTTAAACATTTTATGCCAGGTCTTAATTCCTGGAATGAGAGTGGTGTAGCCTCATAACATAATTAATCAATTTTCTCTCTTCAATAACAACAACTTCATAGAGAATCAACATTCTCTCTTCAATTCCTGGGCTGATTGTGGGTGAATCCACTTCCTCTGTGTTTTTTACTTTTCCTCACCTATGGTAGGAAAAGTATTATTTTAACCCAATTTTTTTTTGAGATTTCAACAGAATTATCCATTTTGAGTGTTTTTAAGACTGAGCGGTTTTCAGCATGATGTCTGTATGTATGTGTGTTTTCATCGTAGCGGCCAGGGTATTTAACCTAGTGAGTTGAAACTTGGCAGAAAAATCAGTCGTTACTTCTAGTTGTGCTGCCTGGAAAATCAACATTTTCTGCCATGTTGAACCCATTTTTTTGAGTCATGCAAAAAATTAAAAAAATTGTAAAAAAATTAAAAAGTGGTCCGATCGAGTTGAAATTTAGTAGACAAATCCACCAAATTTAATTATGCTATTGGTCACCATTTTGAAGTTATCGGTTTTTGAAATTTTGACGGTTAATAATACTGAAAGTATAAATACGTTTTTGACATATAGTATATCGTTGGAACCGGTAAAAAAAAAGGAACAAATATAACATAAAAATCCATTAATAGTTTAAAAGTTAAAAGCAAGCATAATTATTAATTAGTGCGATACTTTTGTTAAACGTCAAAGTTTGTTAACCTCTCAAAATACCACCAAAATTCAAATAATTAAATAAATGAAATAAAATAAATAAAAATAATGCATACATTTTTTTGCCAACTAGATGTCAGATAGAATTTGATTAGCTTAGGATATGTATCGTATTATACACAGAAACCCGTTTCCAGAAATAATTTTTATTTTTCTTAAAGTTATAAGTATATATATATAATGTATCGTATTGTTTACAGGGCCCAGTAAAGGGTTAAATAAATGAAATAAAATAAATAAAAATGATTTATAAATTTTTTTTGAAAAACTATAATAAAAAAATCTGTTAGTTCAAAATGGTCACCCATCCAAGTACTGACCACGCCCAATGCTGCTTCGCAGCAGCAGGGGTCACTTTACTGGCGTCCTAAGTGAGAAAAAGTTTTGAGGATTTTTGTCTGTTATTACTTGCATCAGACCTGACACCTAACAAACTATGTTTGACAGATTTTCCAAATTTTATACCTTCCCCTTTATATCTTCTTCATACTTCAGACTCTTAGATTACGCTTTTCTTCTATCAAACCAGACATCTCCAAGTATTGGCATTATGCGATGCCCTCCTTTGTTAAGGAGTATAGATTATTAGAAATATTCCTTTTGCGGTTACATTAAATGACAATTTAATCATATTTTTTGAAGAAAAAAAAAAATAGTTTTCTCTATAAGTAAATTTTTTTTTTGAGGATACCATTTGAAACAATTTCAGTTAATCTCATTGTTTATAATTGTTTTACAGCTGCTGGCTTATATTATCTTGCAGAATTAGTGGAAGAATACACGGTGATTACAAAGAAAATTATTTTTTGGACATCTATAGTAAGAGAACACATTCATATTATTTATTTAATGCAGTTAATTGTATTGATTGAAATTTTATAGTATTTATTCATAATGTAGGTAAACTGGTAAAGGTAGTTAAAAAACAAATACTATTTCTAGTTTAATTACACTATAGTGGCATTTGGTAATATTTATTGTCAACCTGTTTATTTTACTCAAAGTGTCACTCTGTGACACATCATGTGGGACGTTGTGTAAATATAGTTCTTAATACATATTTAAGTATACTATTTCATTTTAATCATAGTAATATCATTACAATATAAACCATAAATAAAATAATAAAATACACGTTTCGACTACACAATTATGGTCAGTGGAAATAAGTACACTGACCATATCTGTGTTGTCAAAACCAGTCTGTTTTTTATATTTTATACCAACTAATTGATTTAGTATTTTTTTTTTAATTAACTTCAGCTGTTTACCTTGATTATAATTTATTTAATCACAAGAATATATCTTAATTATCTAGTGGTAATTTGCTATCACTTTGTATTAAAATAAAAAATTAATCTTTGGTGCATTGATTATTTGTCTCTAGGTGAATCTTGGGATTTACGGATGCCTTGCTTTATTTGAAGATTTTCCCGCACTCCTGATATTATCAGGAATGCTTAGCCAAGGCTTACACATCTCCATACTAGGAACCTTTCCGTCTGTAGTTGTGACTTCAGTTTCTTTTATAGGAGCTTTAGTATTGTTCTTCGTCAACCATTGTCTAGCCTTTTCCTTTTTCAATTCCAACCTCTTTACTTTTTCAGAGGTAAGTTGATTCATTTTAAATACTTTTAACAATTTTTTTTCTATGGTGGTTCAAAAATATTTGGGAAGATTATTATGCTTTTAAATATAACCCTTAAGAAATGTAAAAAAAAAAAAAAACCTCAGGTTAGTTCTACGATGGGGATTCAGAGTAACTTTGGTTCTATTAACCAGGGGTCTCCAATCTTTTTGGTTGAAGGGCTGTTTTTGGATAGAATGGTCTATAGCAGAGCCGGAAGTAAGCAATGCTCAATGGTAGGCAATAGACTCGTGCTAATCTTTTTTGATGCTTAAAATGGCATTTGACTTTGAAGGACATATAACTTTGCATTGTTTAGGTTTATTTGTTATCTTCTTTTATGGCCCAGTGGGCCAGATGGAAACATTTCACAGGCCGGATACCGCCCTCATGCTGTAGATTAGAGACCCCTGGTTTGGACATTAGTCACGTCACGAATTAATATTGAGGTTACGGTTTGGATCCCGTGCTTGGCTAACTCGGTACATTGGTGTGTGGAGTGGCTTAACTCTATACGGGGTTAGTATAAAAGGGCCAGAATAAGTGGCCTAATTGCTACATTCAAACAAGTTGTTTTTCCTCTTAGACCTTCCACTACTACTTCTTTATACTGCAATATTAATAACCTGATTGTAGAATTGAATTTTAAGCACTAGATTGTCACCTCCATTTTTTTTTCTTATATATATTTTTTTGTTGTTTAAATGATATATTAGTAGCTGATAAGGAGGCGTTAGTAAAAATTTTAAAGAGTCTGATAATTGGTACAAGTAGTGGCTGATTAGGAGGAGATAATAATGATTTTAAAGATACTGATAACTGGCAGAAGTAGTGGCTGATAAGGTGCCAATAATAAAGATTTTAAAGACATTGATAACTAGTAGAAGTAGTGGCTGATAAGGAGGCAGTAATAAAGATTTAAAAGAGACTGGTAGAAGTAGTGGCTGATAAGGAGGTGATAATAAAGATATTAAAGAGACTGATAACTGGTACAGTTATCTACATAGAATTGTCTTCTTGAAACGAATTATTCTCTCAACCTAAGCTATTATGATAAGAATGAATTTGATGGCACAAGAAGTGGTGGTGCTTACTAAGCCTTATCTATCAATTACTCAGAGGGTAGGATCCATCTCATCGATTTTTCAGCTTCCCTAAATGATCCAAATGAAAAAGCACCTATAACTTGAACTCTTAATGTCCTTTAGATTTTTCCTATCCCGAAAAGTCTATTCTTTTAACAGGATTTTGCATTTCTTACTGGCTTTTATTTATTTAGTTGGAATAATATAATATAATAAATATAATAGTGGAGGAAATTTAAATTCAACCTATACACCAATATTTTCATTAATTACCACTGATTTTATTTTGCTCATATAATTAATTTAGATATATATTTAGATAAGTTATTATATCTATTTGAAGACCGACAAATCGAAAAAAAACATTTTTTTTTGGAATAAATGTGGTTGCCTTAGCTTAGAAATAACCAATTATTTTAAGGTGCTTCGTCATCGGGACACTATTCTATTATATAAATGATATCTTAGCATTAACCAAATATCTTATTTTTTTTTTTTTTAGGTTTTATCATATTTTACAATATGCTTGTGGCTAGTTCCATTTGCTCTATTTATCTCACTGTCTGCAAATGAACATGTTCTTCCTACCACTTCTGAAACTAGTCCATTATTAGGTATGTATGAGCTCCATTAGAATTATTAGATATAGTCACTAAATACGGCAGAATCCCAACTATCTACTGAATATTATAGTCAATTCTTCCACAGTTAATAATAATAATAATTAAGTTAATGTTGATTGTGAAATTTGTTATTATAGATGTAGATAGATTCGTTATCATAAATATGATTTCTTTTTAACACAATGTCAATAAGAAGACTTTAAGGGTAGTGACACACTTCGCCACCCAGGTGGACGCCACCCACTTATATGAGGGATGTAGTCAGCCCATGATTTGATTTCCCCTATATTTGATTGAAGGAGTGGGGGCTGAGTGGCAGGGACTTGGGTGGCACCGTGTGACAGGCTCAATTGAAACCAATTTGGTTGACCGGGTGGCGCCACCTGTGGGTGGTGGCTAGACCGTCGGACGGTCGACCGTGTAGTGCCACCCGGCAGGTGGCGCCAGGTTCCATCTATTCTCATTGATGACCGGGGGCGAAGTGTGTCACCCCCCTAAGAAAGCTGGATTATTATTAAAATTAGCTTCACATAATCTAGTCCAATAATTCAGGTTATATAATAGTTGCCATTACACTTTTGAAGTTGTTAGCTATTGCCTTTACTCAGAACTACTTGTTTAAATGCAAAAAACATGTGTCCGAAGATATAGACCATGTTTATGGGTCCATTGAAGAAACCTGGTTTAGCCTTTTATTAACCCAATACTGGATTGATACAAGACAACCAAACCCTTCTGGTACTTCTTTAAATTGTTACTCCCTATGTTTTTTTCCCCCGTTTTTTTTTAAAGAATATAAATGGATATAATTATTTATACATTCCTTTGTCTAAATATCTTTTAAGACAAAGTAATGTTTAGTCCAATATACTTGGGGACAAAGGAATATCACACTTCTGTTTTTATAAGGGGAGTAATAGTCTAAAGAAGAACATTCCGTACACCTTCTTTAGACTGTTACTCCCTTCTGTTTTTTTTTTTTTTTTATATAAGGGGAGTAACATTCTAATGAAGTGCCACCCTTCTCACATAAACCATATCTTCACAACATGGGTATTATTTTTTTTATCAAACCATGAGTCATGACCATGGTTTTATGGGCAGAAACCTGCTGGGACTATCTCTTTTGAATAACTCCCTATTTGATTTATCAATGCTGAGTGGACAGGACATTGAGCAATTCCAACCCTGGTTTGGGAATTGAAAACTCAAATCTGTGCTGTCACCCATCCAAGTGGTGTCCACACTTGATACTGCTTTACTTCATTGATTGAAGAGTAACTACTCTCTTATAATATGACCTACCCGTACCCCCTTTTATTATTATTATTATTACATGGATCATAATTTTATATGTTTCAGGTCACGACGACGTGGTTAGTAATTACTTTTCTAGAAAAGGGAAGAAATATGGTCTACTTAGTTTGTTTAAGTATGCTCAAGAAACCTTATTACCATACCAAAACAAGAAATCTTTTTAGTTTTTTTTTTCTAATATAAATTTATTTTGTTAGTTATGCACTAACATCAATTGACCTTTCTTCCCAATAAATTATTTGTCAATTTATTTTTTTTTAAATTTATTTATTTATAAATACTAAGTAGTTATTTATGTTTATACTTAAGGTGAACAATAATAAACTAAAGACTTACTGTGACAGGTATTTTGTTACCTAATTTAAGAAAGTTTTTGTAAAAAAAATTGGTTGTGAAATCAATGCGAAAAACGAAGTTTAGATGAATTTAAATTTAGAAATTAGTGCCTGTTTTTAAAATTTGTCTTTTGATCGGAATGAACTTTGATATTTGTGTTCATATGAATCCATATCAACATTCATATTGTGACAATATTCATCTCATGTGTAATTTAAACATTATTTTAATTCAAACTTATTTTTATCCCTGTTTTAGTACTATGTGAATATACAAGGGGCGTTCGGAAAGTAACCTCCGATTGGCCTGTGCACTGTGCAGGAAGTAGTGGGAATAACGGCACCATTGTTGCACTGACGTACACAGCAAGTCAGTCGGCATCAAGCTGTGGTCGACTGAAGGTCGTACGAGCGCTAGTTTGGTTTTTATTGCATCTTGAAATCTGGGCTGCAATTGAAGCCCCCGCCAAATGCAAAGTACGAGTTTTTTGGTGCTCGGTAAGCATTTGGGACACCCATCGAGCACAATACTTCCGGTAACCTAACCTCTCTGTGACTACCTCGTATAACACAGTCCTAGAAATCTGTGGTAATTCATTAGACAGCTCCGAAATTGTGAAACGTCGATTTTCACAAACTTTTCCATGTACAACTCCTTTAATCATTACACTTGGTGCATACATGGCACAAAGTTCTCGATTTACGTAAAAAGAACCTTATAACAGCTCGTACTTCGCATTTGGCGGGGTCTTAAATTGCAGCGCAGATTTCAAGATGCTATAAAAACCATACTAGTGCTTGTATGACCTTTGCTCGACCACAGCTTGATGCAGATTGACCTGCCGCATATGTCAGTGTGACAATGCCGCTACTACTCTTACTATTTACCGCACAGTACCCAATCGGAGGTTACTTTCAGAAATGGCTCTTGTATTCCATTCTGCTTAATAACGTACCATTTGTTTCATATTCTCTTTATTTGTATCAGTAGGTTTATATTATATAAGTACTATTAGACGTATTAACCATTTTAGTGCTTAGAGCAGGTAAAATTAAGGAGAGGAATCACCAAATTATAAATCTCTCTCTAAAAAAAACAACAACAATTTATTTCTTATTATTATATTTATCTGACCATTTTACCATTTTTAATTATGATAATTGACCTTTCACCTAGATTTTTTTAATAAAAAAAAATAAAGTTATGAATTATTAACTTACTTGTTTTGAACCCTCAAACTAAAAGTTTAATCGTAAACTTATTTATTTTTTTAATACAACAAGTAAAAAATGTTGTTTTTCTAAATTAACTAGTTTCTAACACCAAATATGCAATTTTTAGGCTAGATCAATATATTTTGGATTACAAAAGAAATTATCTTTTTGAAGGGATTAAATAAGAACAGTCTAATTTAAATTAACAGTGGGTTAAAAACAAGGCAGAGGCCTAATCTAATTCCTTAAGCCCACTACAGCTTTGCAGCAAATCTTATTATTTAATAATTAAAATTGTAGATCTAATAAAAAAAAAAAAACAATAATAAAATAGATAAATGCTAAAATTAAGAGTGATTTGTTACCAAGAATTTTAAAGCAGTTCATATTTTTTATCGAGTACTTAAAAACAAGACTTTATTTTTTAAATATCAATCAAGCTCGAATGTCAGCTTTTTGAACTTATGATAAGTAAACATTTTATATGAAATTATTATGGAAAAATGTTAGGTACATTTTAACCAATTTTCCACTAGATAAACTGATCTTAAAAATATGTTTTTGGAAACAGTCCGTACAGTAAATTAATTAAAAATTACACAATACTAAGTAAGTAAACGGTTCTAGTGCACATTATAAAAGTAGAAATTTTGTATATATATATATGAAAAAACTGTGAAATTAATAATTAAGTCCTATAATGGACCCATTAATATCAGTGACTTATAGTTAAGCTTAGCACAAGATGTTAGATAAGTTTAAAGGTTCTAACAGCTCCTGTTTTTAAGGTATTGAAACGTTAATCTTTTCATATAAATTAAAATGTATGTGGTACTAAAGAGTTTGCGTGTAACACTTTAATGTTCCCTTTTTAAAAATCTCAATGTTCTAAACACTTTGTGGACCCTATGTGTACCACACTCCCTGAAATAAATCCCAACCCACTTTGTGTTGCGATGTTTTATCAATAATTTAAGGGTCTTTAGAATTCATGTCGGACATGCAATATGAAAAATAGAGCATGTTGTAACCTCATTGTGCCATGTTGTGTTCATAACCTTGCAGTTGGATGCCAATTCTAGCTTTAACAAGTTCTACATTGTTTGGACCAAGCTTTTTTACCTGTTTTTAGGGTTTCGTTGGTAAAACCAAAAAAAGAAGCCCTTATAGTTTCGTTCATGTGTCTGTCTGTCTGTCACTCTGTACGGTTCCAATAACTTTTGAATAAAAAGAGATAGAAACATGAAACTTTCCAATATTAAAGATCGTTTTGACGCACACACAGGAAAAATATAGCGAACTCAAAATTATCAGCTGTTCAAATCCAAAATGGCGGATAACTCACGTCATGTGAAAAACATATTTTTTAAAAATTTTGAGTGAGGTATCAAATGAAAGGTATTGAAGAGTAGATTACAAAAATATATGCCACTTAGGAAAGTGTTCAATTTTCGGCGCCATTTTGTCAAAAAAACATCAACATTTTGCGTGTGTCTGTAAATCTGCCCCCCCCCCCTTACTAATTTCATGTTTACAACACTAACGAAACCCTCACTAAGTTCTAGTTTATTAATGTGCTTCATGGTGTTTTTATTTACTTAAATAAGTCATCATCCCGTCTATAGGTCCAAGTTATAAATGTACGGCTTTAGTTAATTGAATCTAAAACCTTAATTTTTTATTTTTTGAGAAAATTTTGTTCATCATTGTAGCGTTATGAAGTACAGTAGAGTCTCGATAATCCGAGTTGGATGGGACCGGCACTAACTCGGATTACCAAAAAACTCAAATTATTGGAAATTTAGAGAAAAAAGTGAATTATTTATTGAAAAATAATACTTTTTTTTTATTCTAGGGTTTTAAAAGAATTTCATCGCATTCTGTTTCAAATCACAAAACTCACTGTTACACACCTAATGCCCGTGTTTTTGTTCACTCATTATTAAAATGTCACTCGATGCTTTTTTCGGTTAAAGATCTAACTTAGAACTGAAGAAGAAGAAACAAATTAATAGGTTTCCCTGAATTTGAATGTAAACACAGCTGCTCAGATAGGAATGAAATCATACGGAACCATCTTTACTAGCACTGTCCTAATTGTGTTTAATTCAGGGAAACCGTTCTCCCTCCTTCTTTCCTAGAACTCTTGTTAGACTCGGATTATTGGAAACTCAGATTATCGGAGCTTGGATTATCGAGACTCTATTATCTATCGGGCTCACTTGTTACAGAAGAAAAAATAGACACTAACCTGGGCATATCCTAAAAGTGACTCTTTTTAGTGGTTTGTGTTCATAGACACTTACTGGACATGACCACATTTGCTACTGCTTATTACCAATTGTATTTCAATATTTTATATACACTTATCAGTAAAAGAACGATTAATTAAATAATTATTAATTAAATAATTTTTAAATTAATCCTTGCGAGCTCCACTAAGCTATTGGGAAAAAGTAATCAAGTAGTGCCATACATTAATCTAGACGCTTTGTGGTATGTATGTGTAACCACACACTTTTAAAGGATTCTGGCTTAAATAAGGGATATATCATTTTTTTAGGGGCCTCCTATGCACCACTAAGAACTTAAGAAACATTTTTATCGAGATTTTCACTGTGGGCGTTTACGGTAATATTTTTTGTGGTCCATCGGAATGGACCACAAAGCGTTCAAAGGTTTAAGTAAAAGAATGGTTTAAAAAAATTGTTTTTTGTATAAATTGTTGATTATGCATTTTATTTTTCCTTATTATTAAAACTATAACTCTATTAGTTTTAATAAATTTTAACATTTTTAAGCAAATTTTCTGTCGTTTGTGTCAATTTATTTAACTTAAAAATACTTAAATACTAACTTATAGTGAATAGCGAGCTCAAGATAGGAAAAAGGGAAGTTTATATTAAAGTATTTCAGTTGATTTTTAATCAGCAATTCAGTTGATGTCTAATCAGCAATTCAGTTGATGAACTTAGTTAAAACCAGGTGTTTATTAAATAAGATGTGCTTTGCTTCATAATAGGATGTTTCATTAATTCTTAGTAGAAAAAAAACAAAAAACAATTTTCTAAACTAAATTTAAAATGAAAAAAATGTGGCTGTGAGGACCTTCTAAATTTCACCTACATCACTAGTTAAAATAAGAATTACTTTGTTTAATCACAAATAAATACAAATGAAATAATCTACGAACGAAACCCCTTTTTATTTATATTTAGTGTAATATCTTTGTAAATATGTACTTGTTTTAATCTCTCAATTTTATAATGATGTGTATAATAATTAAGGTGTATTCATTTAGATCTTAAAGCTTTATTAATAGATCAATTTTTACTGGCTGGTACAGTGTCACCAATTTTTTTTTTCTCGTTAATTTAAAATTCTCAAAATCAATTAATTTGCTGTACAAGGGAAAAAGCTTTTCAAATTCGATAATTTTTTTTTTCACTTCCAAGTGTGAAACACTTAACCGATAATCGTAAGTCGTTTTATAATGAGAATTATAGTTATAACAGTGAAAGTATGTGTAATCATACTTAAACCATGGCTGTCTGTATGTATTCATAATTAGGATTCTAATAGGGTGTTTCCCTTAACTTATAATGGTCCACAGCTCTTATTAATTTGTTTCATGTCTTAATTACCCTTTTCTAATATTGGTAAATAGTGTAATCTTTTGGGGGGGGAAAAAATCAAGTTATATATTAAAGTTTTTCCGAGATTTGAACCTATCATTATGTATTATTGTTTGCACAAGCGGTTTTTAAACGGGTGGTTCTCAGACTACAGGCAATTTTCATGTCCACACTCTTCAAATTGCACATAGTGCTATAATTTTATTTTATTTTTTAGATAAATTATTTCTACCATAAATCTGCAAGTTAAAATTAAATGTAAATATGCTTTAACAACGTATTTAATAATATTCGGCTATAAAAATATGTTAAGAAGTGGTAAAACTGTAATTACCATGGAAGTCCAGAAATAGGATTTTAACATTTTTTTTGTTAATATATTTACCTTAAATAAGTGTATGGATAAAAGTTATAAATACATGCATTCAATACTAGTGAATAGTTAATAAAACGCAATATTTAATTTAAAAAAATTATTGTATTAATTTTCAGAGCATTTTGACTTGTGTCCTTTTGTTATTTGTCATTACCATGCTCGAAATAAAAACAAATCGTAGAGAAATTTAGTGTAAGGAATATTTTTTTTTCTCCCTTGTCGAAAGTCTTTTGGCATGCCTGCCCGTGCAAAGGCAGTGAGTTTCATGTTATTCAAGGTGAACCTGCTTCTACCATCAAAAGAAATCATGTGTTCTGGTATGTACCTTTTTAATTGAAATTACCATGGTTGTTTATAACACAGGTTATAATTGTTTGTGAACGATTTTGTTCCTGTGATTTATTAGCATAATACTGCCTGTTTACATTATGTCAACAATATATTTTATAAAGACATTTTTAAGGTAAATAATTTACTTACTATTTTGAAATGTAATTACCATGTCTTTAAATAGTTGTAATTACCGTGGGTCTTATTCATTTTTAAAAACCACGGTAGTTACAGTTTTACCACTTCTTAACATATTTTTATAGCCGAATATTATTAAAAACGTTGTTAAAGCATATTTACATTTAATTTTAACTTGCATATTTATGGTAGAAATAACTTATCTAAAAAATAAAATAAAATTATAGCACTATGTGCAATTTGAAGAGTGTGGACATGAAAATTGCCTGTAGTCTGAGAACCACCCAAACGAGTTTATCTCACCATATTGTCACCTCTAATTTTGTCATATGTATGGAATGTTCCCCCTCTCCTTTCTTATTTCATGTATTATCTATTGTTGTAGTTTATGTATATTTATTATAAGATACCTTATAATTGCCTGTGATCTAGTATTAAAAAAAACTTATTCTCTTTCTTTCTTTTTTTTTTTTTTTTTTTTTTGTTTTCCTCTGTTGGTTGTTTACATTTGGGCATGTTAACATGAATTCTTCTCCTCTTTATGTATATTTTTTTTTAAACAAAAACATAAAATCTTCATTAAATTCCTTGGTCATGGCAATTTCAAACCATAAGAGATTGTTTGCCGAGGGTTCTGAATATGTTGGGTGTTTGTTAGTCAGTTTGATTTATTTATTTTTATTAATTTTTTAAAAATAAATTTCCTTTCTTTTTCTTAAGATCTTTTGTTTGATATTTTATTAAGTCCTACCTGCTACCTTCATTCAGTAATAGATATAACTGAATATAATTAAAGTTTCCAATCAGGGAACCTAATTATATAATGTCAGCATTCACATCCCTCATCTTGAGGTCTTCACCTGTAATAAATAAACAGTTGCGGTCTTCATCTCAAATAAATAAACATTTGCAGTCTTCATCTCAAATAAATAAACAGTTGCTGTCTTCATCTCAAACAAATAAACAGTTGCAGTCTTCATCTCGAATAAATAAACAGCTGATAAATCTAGCCCTATAAACCTACTCACCAGATCAGAGTATATACCTATTGAATAAAAAGGTTACACAGGGTGTCCAGCAATATTAAAATGTAAAATTCAAGCATATTTAAAGGTTTTCAAGGCTCAATTTTATAAAATTCAAGGCTGGGTTTATTAACATTAGTTATTAAAATAGTGATTTATTCACAATTTCTTAGAATTATAAAAAAATAGAATGATTTCAGCAAAATAATACAAATTACTTTTATAATAGAAGAGATTTTATTTTTTGGACTTGTAGAATATTATAGTAGGCTGAAGGGTTTATTTGGAATGAAAGTCCTTCGACTATATATTTTTATTTCATCAAAGCTTTCACCATGGGAACCTGAGCATCTTCAGTGATCAGTAAGCTCTGATGAAATAAAAATAAATATCACTCGAAGGACTTTCATTCCAAATAAATCCTCCAGCCTACTATAATATTAATTGTATTAATTCAACCTAATTACAGCAGTAGTACTCCAGAGAAGTGAAATACAATATACAGTAGCGCATCAATTATCCGAACTAATATTGTTTAGGGGTTCGGATAGTAAAAAATTCAAAATGTATTGGTACTTCTAGACAACCTAGGGTCTTTAAAATTCCCGATTTTTTAAAAATTCAAGCATATTTTAAGTTTTTCTGTTATTTTTTCAAAATTCAAGCATATTTCAAGGTTTTTTCAAGCATCCTAAAAATTCAAGCATAATTCCAGGAGTGCAAGGAATTCAAGGCTGCTGGACACCCTATTACATTTGGTAACCTCAATGTTACTACTGTTCATTTTATTCGTTATTTATTTTAGTTAATTGTATTGAGCAAGTTGAAAATTAAATTAATGGTTCAATATGTTAGGTAGAAAATTTATATAAATTGACAAAACCAACTAACCTTTGTTAAATTATGAAATTAAATAAAAGAACTTCTTCTTAAATATAAGACCAGGCATGATGCTCAATCTGTAGAGACCAGGGGCCACGCTGTTTGATTTGATACTATGTTTTAAACTTTGTTTGCCCTAGAATTTTTAATAGCTGCACCGTGCCGCTTCGCGGTGCTCTGCTCATTTTCTGAGTAAAAACAACCCTTCTGCATATAGACCAGGTAGAGGTCCAACTCGAACAATGCGAATTCAAATCTAACCTCAAACGGTGTGGCCCAGTCTCTAAAGATCAACCCTCTGAATGCAACAAAACACAAATACGAACGTAATAAAAAAAAGTTATGCAATGAAGTAAGTTTTGAAATTAGTTATCCATCCAAAAGAATTAATTAAAGAAGAATTATGAAACATTATTAAAGAAGAAGGATAAGAAATACAGATAAAAATGAACTCTGAGTCTGGGATTCGAAATATGGTTCCCTGGGCACTTTTTTAGATTGTTACTCCCCTTATAAAAAAAACAAAGGATTGTTAATCTAAAGAAGATGTACCGAATGTTCTTCTTTTGACTGTTACTCCCCTTATAAAAACAGAAGTTCGATATTCCTTTATCCAAAAAGTACATTGGACTAAACATCCCTTTTTCTAAATAGTTATTTAGTCAAAGTCATTTATATTCTAAAACAACATAGGGGAGTAACAATCTAAAGAAGTACCGTTCCCTGTGTTTATGCCACAATTAATTATTACATAATTAAGCATAAACAAAGTTTTAATTAATTATAATTTGATTTAAATTAAAATTTAATCGTTCCGTAGTATGAATACTACCAAAATCGTAAAATATGAATTTCTAATTATTTATTGTGAAAGCTTACTGCAAAGAGCCCCTACTCACTCACCCTTGACCATTTTAATTGGATGCTGCTACTAGATGCTGTTTATTATTGTAAGTGGCTGGGTTGACACATCAATTTTTTTTTACGTAATTTGCTGCAGTGTGGCATCGAAGCAGAAAAGTCCACACAGTTATGACTGCTTCTACATGCAGCGTCAAGGCTCATAACAAGGTAGAAAGGTGAGCACAAAGAATCAGATGGAGCTGTTGCCACTATATCGGTTGGTGATCCACTTCCATACAATCTACACCTTTTTTAAAAAATGACTGGTTGATAAAACTAGGCCATGGGGAGGTCTCTCCCACCCTACCTACTGTAGTCTACAAGCAGTACATGGGTACAAGCAGAAAAATCAATGTCTTTTTTCCGTGCTGGAGCAAACAAAGTTCAAAGAAAAACTCACTGTGAAAAACCAGCCTTACTACAAATTATCTATAAGAAATAAAATAACCATTGTATATTGGGTGTTACCTATAAAACTTAATAATATCAATATTTTAAGGGTACATTAATAATAATCAAGTTTACCCATCTAGTATTACCCAAAGCAAATGTAACCAGTTTTGTATAAAACAGCACAATTTCAACTTCTTAAAACATACTGACCAAAACTAGTGCTTTGAGGCGATTAAGCAGGTCCCAAATTTTTGGTCTGCTCATTAATAATAGACAATTATAGTGAAAACTGTTTAACACGAAACCGAGGGGACAGAAGTATTTTTTCGTGTTAAATGCCTATTTTCCAATATTTTCGATGTCATATTTTATTAATTTACAATTGTAGGTATAAATTTACTGTCCAACACATCTTATTAGATAAACTAAAACTATTCACATTTCAAATTATTATACGCTATGTACATACATGTGTATGTACTTATATAATAAAAACAATAAAGCAAAAAAATTTAATAATTTTAAATTTGTAGTGGTATATATTTGTCTCGAATTATCTGCTATTGCACGTAAAAAATGTTTAATAAACACAAAATTCAATAATTTTGACACCCATCAACAAATTTGAAAACTAACTGATAAAATATATCTTTATAATCCTTAAAATATGCATGAAATATGAAGTGAGAAAAAAAGTCGGTTACTCAGAGATAGGTGTAATTCACAGAGTTAAACATAAACTGATGTCACTAGAGATGGGTTGTTTAGATAAACATTATCATCTCGTCTCACCCGCTCTCCCTTCGGTATCAGTATTTCAAAGCCGAGTTAAAGAGCTTTCGCCTGGGTAAATAATAAATAACAAGGTGAATAATACTAAAGTAGGATGAAATTGCTAAGTTAATAAACGACTAAAAATAAATACAGAATGGTTTCAAGCATTTTAGTTTTAAGTGGTCAGTTTGGTCCATTGTGGTCGAAACCATTGTGTTGAAAACTTATTGTTAAACCACAATATTAACAATAAACTGATGTTGGTCTATGAGTATGTTCCACAACAGACCTACAGATTAGGGAGCAGATAACAACTAAGTTAGTTGCTTTTATGAAGTATTTTCTAAGTGCCCTATCTGCTAGGGAGACAGACTGCATTACTAGCATGAAATGGAATCCATCTTGTAAAGGAAAGGTATGAAAATATTTTTATCTACGATTAATACGAAATATAAACATTGTATCTCCGTTTAGATGCGTAGAAAGTGATTCCTTACTTACTAGTATTCATTGCGCATGCGCATTTCATAATTCCCTTTTTTTCCGCTCCTAAAAGAAGAATTTTTTTTCCGTGGTAAAAATGAAGAATTCTTCACCTTAACGCACGATTAGCGAATTTGTTTACATTTAACAAAACTAATTGCTGTTTGTTTAATTAAGGTAACTGTTTATATCAAGATTTTTGTGATAAACAATTATTGATTTATGTCATTATGATGAAAATGAGGAGATTAATATGTCTCCCGAAATAATTAATTCGGCACAAAATACAACTAATGAATTAATGTCATCTTTATCAAAAGAGAAATACAAACTTACCTACAGGAACGCTGAATAAAAACACTATAATGGTTATATGTTTTTTGGGTCTATAGGGTTTTTTAAAAATGTGTATTCTTCTAGGTTTAAAAAATTAACACATTTTCACTTCTTTTTTTCTTCTCTAGCTATATTTCGCCCTCACCTTGGGCTTAACCATTATAGTGTTTTTATTCAGCGTTCAAAATTGGAAAAAAAGGGTTCAAAAAAAAAAAAAAATACAAGAAGATTGAATACCTACAGGAAGTTTATTAAATATATTTTTCTGTATTTATTATTAAAATCCAACTATCGTAGATAAAGTTCGGTATGCAACTCATGGGAATACTGTATTTTGCTTTGCTCGTGTGGTTTTACTACCCTCACTGTCGCTCGGGTGCAAACTCCACACTCGCATGTAAAATGCTACTATCCACACTAGACGCATAATGAACTATTCCATAGGTAAACTTTTTTTCAGTTTTATAACATCAATGAAGAAATAAAAATTTGTTCAGATATTTATACGTATAAAACTGTATGTTATACTGTATGGTTTTGCTAAAATGTGGGTGAAACAATATACATTTTTTTGCTGTCTTTTAATTTTTTAACTTTATTCAGCATTTTTCACATGACACATATTTATAAAACGATTTAAAAAAAAAAAATATAATAATAATTAATAAAAATAAATACTATAGATACTGTAGAGTCTCGCTAATCCGGACCCTGCTAGTCCGGACATCCGTATAATCCGGAAGGGCCAAAAACTATGTACAAATTGGAATTGGTGATCAGATTTATGAATTGTTAAGATTATCGGGGTTTCTGCTTTTATTGTCTTTTAGCATTTATAAAATTGTTTCTAGTATAGTTTACAGGTGTACATTCCAAAGTTCCGACTCGAGGAATACGAGGTATTTCTGTTAAAAATAAACAGATTTAGAATAATTATGAATATGTAAGAACATCGATAAATCTGTTTCGGTTCCATAGAAATTTTAGGGCGGAAGATAAAAAGGTAGAGCATTCCAGGAAATATAATTATATACTACTGAGATGGTTAGAGGGGTTTAAGAAACAGGTAGTGGCGGTTCAATGGAAATCCGTAAAATTTCGCCAAGCCGCCAGTGTACAATGTTATAACTTTTTGTGAAATGATAAGCCATTGCTTGAATTTCATTTCAGAAAACACAGCTTGTTTCCCTGGAAGTCCCTTCTATACCTGCACCTGCGTAATAGATTGCCATTTTATTTGATATTTGGACTGGTGACAGATCAGTCCTTAAATAATGGGTGTTTGAGACTAATAGAAGTAATTTTTACGATAAAAACATCAATTTTAATAGTTTTACCCAACTAAAACTTGTTTTACAGACATTTTAAAACTGATTCCGTTTAATCTTGACTCTACTGCAACTAGGAAAAATAAATATAATAATAATTAGACAAATAAAATATATATACAGTAGAGTCTCTATAATCCGGGTTTGACGGGACCGGACCCTGTAAGTCCAGATTAAACGGAATCAGTTTTAAAATGTCTATAAAATAAGTTTTAGTTGGGTAAAAATATTTAAATCGAGATTTTGATCATAAAAAAATACTTCTATTAGTCTCAAAGACTGTTCTGTCACCAGTCCTAATATCAAATAAATTAAATTAAAATGGAAATCTATTATGCAGGTGCAGGTATAGAAGAGACTTCTAGGGAAACAAGCTATGTTCTGAAATAAAATTCGAGCAACGCCTAATCATTTCACAAAAAGTTAAGACATAGTACACTGGCGGCTTGGCGAAATTTCACGGAACTCCGTTGAACCGCCACTACGTGTTTCTTAAAATCCTCTCCTCATCTCATATATAATTTTATTTTCTGGAATACTCTACCTTTAAATCTGCCGCCCTACATTTGTATGGAACCGAAACAGATTTATCGATGTTCTTACTTATTCATAATTATTCTAAATCTGTTTATTTTTAACAAAAATACCGGGTATTCCTCGTGTCGAACGTTGGAATGTACACCTGTAAACTATAATAGGAACAATTTTATAAATGGTAATAGACCATAAAAGCAGAAACCCCAATAATCTCAACAATTCATAAATCTGAATAACCCTAGTTCCAAATTGTACATAGTTTTTGGCCCGTCCGGATTATACGGATGTCCGGACTAGCGGGGTCCGGATTAGCGAGACTCTACTGTATTATTAAAAATTAAATTACTAAAATACTATCTCAAGGGCATTTATAACAAGGAATCTCAATTTGGTGGTTTTTGTTCTTCGCCAAACTCTTCAATCTTTAACTGATCAAGGCTGTACAAGAACAAACTTTTTTGTTCATTAACATCTTGAGTAAATTTTGAAGGCTTGATGGACCTGCAGTTGCTGAAATAATGACCAGACAATCCATTCAGGTTTGGAGAAATGCAGGGATATATTACAGATGTCGCTCCCTCATCTAAATTCTGCAATTAAAGGTAATCATATAAGCACTTAAGGGGATGCTCGCGAGGGGGGCAGTTTTTGACCTGAGCTCCCCCACCCCAAACAGTCAGTAATGCATAAACTATGGAAGGGGTCACGTCGCTGCGGTTCTACACATATTTATAAAACATCGCGATCCTAGACCAAGTGAAGGGTGTACGACTACAATGGAGAGGGAAGGGAAGGATGTTACTTGTCACTCTAGTGGAAACCCCAGACACTATTTATACAATCTACTTTATAAAAAAAAGCCCGCTCTTTTCAAATCAACTTCCTCATAGTTTTACAATCCACAATAATAGAAGAGAAGAGTTTATTTATCGATAATATAGCATAGCATAGCAATAGGAAAATACAAACGTTTCTCCTTGGTCAGTGACCGTAAGTAATGTATACAGTATAATCCCGATATATTGTATCGTCAAAGGGTCGAAGGAAAAATATTTATGATGTATCGAGATGTTCACTAAATCACGGGATTATGAATATATGAAGGATACTGTCAAGGGACTGGCAATTATATTCGATACATCGGGATATATGATATAACGGGATACGATATGTCTATATACAAATTCTAACGTACTTCCAGATGCGGGCTAGAAACTTGAAATTTGGCACACAATGGTTTTAGCATGTAACCGCATAGTGGATGAGAACACAATAGTATAAGAAGTAAAATGCCCTGCTTCTTGCCAAAACATGACCATAAGCCAAAGAAATTACATGCTTACAAAAAATAAAACAATAAATAAAAACAGAACTAATGCTATCAATTATTATTTTTTTAATAAATTATAAAATATACAGGGTGTTTTTTAAAACTTGGCCCAAATTTGCGGCCAAACTACTTATCCGAATCGCTTCAAATTTGGTATATGTGATATTTAGACCCTTTTACATATGCCTCTAGATTTAGATTTTTTTCCACCAAGTATAAAAGTAGGGTTTAAAACGTGAAATCGAAAAAAGTAAATCTAGAGGCATATTTAGAATGTTAAGAAGATTAAGTGTGCAAAATTTCAAGTCTCTAAGACAAATGGGTGAGGCGCAATGTGAGGCCAAAGATTTCTCCCCTGAAAGCAGGGCCTTAAACACGTGTAATAACTCTTATCAAACTAAAGTACTAATTGTAGAGTACTAATTACAGTAGACTCTGCTTAATGTGATCAGTTTGGGGCCCAGACAAAGTGATAATATTAACCCACTGATAATAATAAGCAAAAGGTACCATCGGAGGAAGTAAAACTCAAAACAAAAGTAAAAACAATACTGTGTTTATTACGCACACTGAGTGATGTGATGACACATTAGAAAAAAAATTGAATTGCCAGGTATATAATTTTATCTCCAGTAGGGAGAAAAAGTTATGATTTTGGATAAGTATAGAGGGACTAAATTAAGTCTTTTCTTCCCTGGACTCAAAAGTAGGGAGAAAAAGTAAAAGTAAGGCGAAAAAGTAAGGATTGCCAACTTAATTATTTTATAAATAGTAGAAAATGAATGGCTAATGTAATGAAGTTGTTGAAATCAGGTTGGTGACACTGCTTTTTCAACCTTGTTTATAACCTGCATCTAAATAACCTTCTATTTGAGTTTAATTCCAATTCTTATTTTTGTTTTTAATATTGAATCTCTTATATCAGCTATTAAAAGTGCTAATAATTATTGTTAATTATTAAAAATAATAGTGACAGGATTAGAAACTCGGAAATAAGAAAAAGAACAGGCGTAAAAGACGTTATTGAAGAAGCAAACAAACTTAAATGGGACTGGGCAGGACATGTCATAAGGTTAAGAGATGATAGATGGACCAAGCGATTGACAGACTGGTATCCATACGACAAATATAGGAACAGAGGTCATCCTGTCATCAGGTGGAGAGACAGCATCGTTACAGTAGCAGGATCCAACTGGCACAGGAAAGCAGAAAGCAGAGCTGAATGGCAAAATCTAAGGGAGGCCTATGCCCAGAAATGGGCCTTTCCAATAAATGATTAGAGTGAAATATTTTTTATTTTAATTTATTTATTTCATATGTTAAGAATTTTATTTTACTTTTATTTATAACTAAAATTTTTCTTTATCAGTAAAATTTAATTTATTATTGTAACAATTATATTTGGAAATAAAGGCTTTATTATTATTATTATTATTATTAAAAATAATAAATAAAAACTGAGCAATGGATGAAAACGTGTATTTTCTCCCTACTGGAGATAAAATATTGTATGTACCTCGTGAGTAAAGTGTCATTATCCCCTCGCGATAATTATCACCCTCGGCTGCGCCTTGGGAAGTGAATAACCCTCGGCTTCGCCTCGGGATTAAGGGACCATGGTTCCTTCGGCTTCGCCTCAAGAACCAACATTTTTGCTCAGGGAATAATGGCTTAATTTACTCCCTAGGTGCATAAATAACTAATACATACTTTTATTTTATAAGGCACTATACAAAATAAATCTTTAAGGTCAAAACTAATACATACATATATGTATGTAAATAAATGTACATGATCACGATGTTTGAAGGGATCATTCTTCATTCAGAAATTAAACTTAAAACCAAAACAAATCATCTTCGAACTTATGTAAATTTGCTGATGAAAGAATACGAATCATTGAAAGACTAAAACACACTGAGATCTGACTTTGGTCCTTCTTAGTAATGGGGGGAGGTGAGATGAGGTTTACTCTCTGAGAAAAATTAATATTCACCGAAACAGCAGTGCCACAGCTCTAGTAATTTCCCCGAAAATAATGAAAAACAAATCCAACCATCTCAACTTTTATCACAATAAACAAAAAATGTTTAATGCATTGGTATTATTGGGTGGTTCCAAGCTATTTTGATCACACTAGTAGTAGTAAGGTCCTTGCACTAGTACTAGAAGGGTCGAACGAACCAATTGTTCGAACATAGCAATAAGGCCATCACTTAGTCCTTTTTTACTATACCCGGGGTAGAGAGTTGCAGCCACTTCACACATCATACCTCTGTACATTGTACCGCCGAAGCGAGTATGACGTGATCAATAGTAAGCCGTATAAATCGGCGAGGATTCAAACCCCATCTCATACCGCTCATGATTCAGTGATGGCCGAGCAGATGTGGTAGTAATTTAACCCACACGGCCACGCTGGCACTCTTTGATCACACTATGTGGTTAATATAATTAACAGTGATTACATTAAGCGGCGTCCACTGTATAAGATATAATATATACACGTATATAATATATATATATATATATATATATATATATATATATATATATATATATATATGTATAAAATCATAATATTTACCTTAGAAATATATTTAAAGACCAATGGCAGCAATATTTTAATTCTAGTACCATTGAATAGATCACTATTGACAATACCAGGATGTACTGCAAATACAGAAATATTTAATTTTCGTTCTTGCATCAAGCTGCTTAGATATATTGTAGACGACAGTTGAGCAGCTTTTGACGAAGCATATGAAAGTCCAGTGATAAAATTAGATCTAAAAAAATGAAAAAGTTGTTAATAAAAGTTTATTTGAGACGGTTTACAGATAAAACTACTTAAATCATTCCTATAGCTTATTCTTAAGTGTAATTTTTAAAAGCTGGTTTTATTCTACCTTATTGTAGTTAACAAAATAAATTACTCAAATTAAAAAAATATGACCACATATGTAACTATATACAGTAGAACCTAATTACACCTGACAATTAAAAAAATGATAATACACATAATAATAAAGGTATGGCACCTCCACCAGTTATTAACAGAAGAAATAAGAAGTAAACAAACCCAATAGATGATATTTATTTTTCAAACCAATAAGTGTAAGCAATAAACATGAAACAGGACCTTTTTCATTAATTCTTGGTCTTTCGGTGGTGACAGTGTCATGTTGATGTGTTTTTTTCCGAATTTTCGCTTCCTATGCTGAAGATGCCTCCAGCATAGAAGGCAAAATGTCAGAAAAATCATCGAATATCATGAGGTCCCTACTGGAAGACCAAGAGTTTAATTATGACATCAACTGAGGAAGCCTATGTTACAGGACCTTCTTGTTCTAAAGATTAATGCTGTCTATACTATATATTTTTCAATTAAACCCATATTTTAAGCCTGTTTTTTATACCTACTGTTTGCTGTAGAACACCCTTTAGCATTATTATTTGTTATAAACTAATGAATCACTAGAGACTGTTAATAGTAGGTGGAAATGTCCCTGACACTCATAATGCCACTCCAAGCAGCAAGAAATACCATGACGAGATATCATGTCATGAGCAATGATGCCATTTTTTTACATACGTCTAATTTGTCATCCACAATGGTGGCAGTACTTTCATATGATGAGATATCTTGTCATGAGCAATTATGCTATTTATTTTACATGACCTTTAATTTGTCACCCACAATGGTGGCACTATTTTCATATGAGATATCTTGTCATGAGCAATTATGCCATTGTTATGAGTATAAGGACTAAACAATTAAAAGGATTAGAATAGTCCTTGAAGAAACTAGATCCTAAACGGAGAAGGTTAATTAGATCTAGGATCAATTAGGATTAGGACTATTCCTCAAACAGAAAAAGATAAGATCGCTCCTTTAAGAAAAGAGGACTAAATAGAAGACTAAATTAAGATTAAAAATAAAATATTTAACTTACTTCTTGTTTATATTTGAATAATCAAATTTTTTACACAATTTATGCGCACATGAAGTGACATTAATAATTCTGCATTCAGATTCAACAGATGACTTCTTAATTAGAGGAAATAGTAAATGTGTTAATAAGAATGGCCCTAAATAGTTCACAGCCCATTGGGATTCATAACCATCTTCAGTCAAATTAAACGGGGCAAACATAATTCCAGCTGAAAAATAATGATGTATTATTAATACAATGCATTTTATAAATAACTTCACACATCAACAATAAATGAGGTTTGTTTTAACAATAAATAAGGTTTATCTTCGTTTTTAACTCTAGGGTACAGAGGAATCGTCCGTCAGGCAAAAAACGACATGATTAATATGAAGCTTTTAAATACCGTGCCAGGAAGTTAGGATTTAATAGGAGGTCGATAGGTTTTCATTTATAGTACAATATTAGGCGGGCTGAAGTTTCAATTAACGACATGCGAAATTGACGCTCTTAAATATACTTCCAAGAAGTTAGAATATAATAGGAGGTAGATTGATTTTCACTTGTATTCATTGTAGTACTATATTTCGCTGATAAAAGTCTCTATATACTTTCTAAATTTTATATAAAATTATATCAGAGCTCCTAGTGGACCAAATGGCAATCAAAATGGATTAATGTTTCATAGAGGTGGGTAATAACAGTTATTTGGCGGTAACATGTTATTACTGTTCTGTTATCAGGCAATAACATGTTATATGAATAACAGGTAACAACCCCCTTTCGGGCCTCCAAGGGGGGGGGGGGGGGTAGCTTTTGATGACAAGCCAAAAAAACGGGGGGGGGGGGGGGGGGGGGGAGGTATACAATTTATTGTGAATTACAAATTATTGTTTTTAGTAATCTGTAGAAGGCAAAAAGTGAAGGGTGAAATATAACTCTACATAAAAAAATCATTTCATAATAAAACAGGGTTCCTTAAACTTAACGAACCGACAAGCAAAATAAAATTGAATACCCTTTTTGAAACCAATAAGAGTCTATAATAATAATTGATGATACATCAAAAATAGTGAGTAATGATGAGAGGTGCAATATAATTATAATGAAAGTTGTCCGAGGAAAATCGGTTCAGTAGAACTGGAGGTAGAGTGTATTTTTAGATACCTGGAAGTGCGGGCCGCCTCAAAGAGAGGCGAGACTCTCTGGATAGGTAAGGCAAAGAGGAGTTGGAGTTAACACTAACGCAACACAGATAGATAAAGGTAATAAATAGCCCTAAGCCATAAGGTAAGGTACATTGGGACTCGGAGCAAAACAAGGTCCCATACAAGTTAGAACCGATCTCTACCCTACAACAGCGAAATCTTTAAACTAAAGATTAAAAATTATTTAAACTTTAATAACAGAAATAGGGCAGAGAACAGAAAGAATCAGGATAACATTAACGAAATGATAACAATAACAGCAATGAAGTGTTATCCTATAATATAACAGCAATGAAGTGTTATCGTATAACAATAACAGCAATGAAGTGTTATCCTATAATATAACAGCAATGAAGTGTTATCGTATAACAATAACAGCAATGAAGTGTTATAACAGATAACAGCTCATTTCATCTTGTTCTTGTTACTTGAAATGTTATTGATTCTTAGTGATGCTAGCTGTACCCTGAATAACTATTTAGTATAGTAACGTGGATCCTATAAGGGTAGAAGGAAGAAGAAGAAGGCTAAACTACTTCATATCGGCAACGTTTCGGCTTAACCAGCCATTTTCGAGCCTAAACATAATAATTTAATAATAGCATGACATCGGAAACTATACAGCATTATTACTATTACAATGTTGTTTCTCATAAAGATACAATATTAATTACCTCTGTCATCTGAATTAGCCCTCAAGCTATAGAGTTAAAACTGTGAGAATGAATGAATATTTTGGGGAACTGGTAGTTCCCCATATGAACGAGTTTAGTCCGATATGAAGTAGTTTAGTCTTCTTCTTCTTCCTTCTACCCTTATAGGATCCACGTTACTATACTAAATAGTTATTGATTCTGTTCTGTTATAAAATAACAATAACAGATATGAGCTGTTATTGTTATCAAATCTGTTCTGTTATCTGACATGTTATAATGTGAACTGTTATTCGATAACAGGACTTTTTCAATAACATGTTATCGGACGAACTGTTATTCTCCAATAACATGTTATTGTGAACTGTTCTGTTATTTTCGACCCACCCCTAATGTTTCATAATTTCACACCTTAAGATCCATCTACTATATCAATTAGACAAATGAATACGGATTTTCTCCACTTCATGGAAAATCATTAAAATGTGGATTTAATGCCCAAAACAATGACTATGATTCAAGGGTTTTCTATGGAATAGAGAAAATGAGTATTTTTAAGTTTATTGTCTCGATAACAGGTAGAAAAGCAATTATAACCAAGTTAATCGGTTTAAATTCCTTTATAACTATTTAACACATTACTATATTATCTGAATGTCATTAAAACTGTTAATCATAAGAAACACAAATAAAATTCTGCAAGAATTTCATTCATGACTCTCTTAAGGTCTAATTTAAAGAAGATAACAGTGGCATTTCGATAAATTAAACTTAACAATAGACTAAATTATCTAAGAATTATCTTAAATTGTTTTACCACGTTTAAGATGGATGAAACACAAAGAATTAACTGTCATTAAGAATAAATTATTTACTTCTAACATAAATTTAAATAATAATCACGGTACATTCAAATGATAATACATTTTCATTGATAGTACAATAAGTCGTCAAAAAAAAGAAACAGTATTTGGCATACATCGACATATACCAGATTGCACTTGTCAAAACAAGGCTGATAACATATAAGAGATGCTTCTGTTTGCAGACACACGCTAACATGTTATTCTGGGATATTTAAGGTTTCACAGATGACTAGAATTGGACAGCAGACTAGAATGTACTATGCAGATTCATTTAAATGTTTCGAATGCAATAATTATACACATTTACCAACACAGTCGGCAATACCTACCGTTATTTACAAGTATATGCAACTTGTCTGTTTTTTTAGAAACTTCCTGAGCGAAATTTCTGATCGAAGAGAGTGAAGCTAAGTCTAACTGAAAGATATCAAAAGATCCATTAGTAAAGCCATCCTTTCTCATTTTCTCTACACTTTTCTGGCCAGCTTCAATGTTGCGACAACCTAAACATTTTTTAAAAACATATTTAAAGTTTAACATACAATACTTCTCTATAATGATAATAGTAAGGAATACATTTTTAAAAATATAAAATAAATAAGTACCAATTATAACATGAATATTGCACTCAAGAAGTTTCTTCACAACATCACAACCTATTCCACGAGCGCCACCAGTAACAACAGCTACTTTACCGCTGAGGTCAAACAGTTCTGTAAACAAAAATATAACACCATGATAACCTAATTATTTTGTCAAAATCTATCTAACCATCTTACTGTTAAGGTTCTGACAAAGATGCACGTTCGGAAAGCTGACAACCCTGATTTCTAACAATAAAGTTTTTAGCCCTGTATACTAAAAAGACAAAATAGTTTAAATACAGGAGGGCTAAAGAATATAATAATTACCTATTCCCGTAGTAACAGCCCCTATTAAGAGGTAATTCTTCTATATCAGAAAAGGATTAAATATGAAAAAAATGAACTAGGATTAATCTATGTTTAAGGTGGATTAGGACAGTGATGTAATTATCATATTTTATCAGTCATTGGTCATATTTAAGGTGCAAATTCTCTGGTGTGTGACTTCCCGGAAGTTGACGCTCGACATGACTTTTATTCACATGCCCCGAATCAAACCTGACGCTGCCCAGTCAAAACATAGGTAAAATGACAGGAACCGTCTCGTCTGCTGCGTCCTGACTGCCCCGACGGTCCTGCGTTGCACAAGACACGTCCTCCGATCAGTTGTGGTTTGATTTCCAGAGGTCGGGACGTCTGATGTTACTTTTATACTTTCTTATAAACTACATTTATATAAAAAGTATTGTGATTTGGCGAAATGAACATAGAGGGACAGGCCAAAAACACTAGCACAAATGAATTATTATTTTTGAATTAATTACTTTTCATTAATACGCATTTACTAATTCATTTCGATTTATACTAATACATTCACAAAATGCAGTTGAAGCTATTTTTTTTTTATTATTATTATTTCTGTAGAAATAAATGATTATATAAAATCTAGGAGGATTGAGATTTATTTTAAAACAAAAATGTATCTTAACTGTTTCGGTTTTAGCGTTATATGGTTATATGGCGATGATATTGACTATATTAGTATGTATGTATGTATATGTATGTATGTGCATGCATGTTCATATATATGTATGTATTGTATGGTTAAGTGTGCATGTATATAGGCATTTCAATGTTAGTTATGTAGACTAGTATATATATATATACTAACTAAAAAAATATATATATTTAATAAAATCCTACCATTAAAATAAATGAAGTGTATAAAAATAAGTTATTTAATAAATATTATGTTAAATCCACAGCTTTGGCTGATTTGAATTCGAATGTTGTATAGATTTGTAAATGTAAAAGATAACTGAATTTAATAAATTGATTATCTTATCTTATCTTATCTTATTGACTATATTATGCATTTATCTTCCTAAAACAATTAAAAAACGCATTAATATCCAGAATCAATGCCGAAGCTGAAATAAAAGTATTTAATGGCCACCTAAGCATATTACATGATATATTATGCACTATAATAGTATTAAAAGCTTTTAGGCAAGATAAAACTAATGAACAGCTTGGTTTTCTGGCGAAATCCGTGTCACGAAGGGGTTGAAATCCGACATTTCGCTTCCACTACTGGAATCAGTAGCATCTTCAGGGGTGTGGTGCATCGTGATGATGACTCGAAGCAAACACAAGATATACTTTATTCTGTATATCTTGTGTTTGCTTGTGGATGCACAATGCACCACACCCCTGAAGATGCTTCCAGTGGTGGAAGCGAAATGTCGGATTTCAACCCCTTTGTGATGCAGAAAACCAAGCTGTTTATTATGAGTCTACACACTAAGTTAAGATAAAACTACCTAATATTATTTTTGTAGATATCCAAGACTATCCAAGCAGTTGCCCAGGCAGGGCCGAGTTTAAGAAATGGGCACATTGAGCACAAGATATAAGGGTATAGAAAATTAAAATAAAATACTTATACTTAACAGGCAAATTTATAGTTCATAGTGAAGATTGTCCGCGGGGCCCCGTGCCATGTACAAAACATGAAATATTAAAATTATAAAATTCAGTCGAATTTAGTTTACATGGTAGAGCCTAATACCTAACTACCTTTTCGCGGGGCCCCTCGCTATAAAAAAGTAAAATAAATAAGTTATAAAATATAGATTAATTTTTTTTTATGTTTAAGATAGCCCGTGGGGCCCCGCTCCATATAAAATTAAGTGAGTTAACGTCCTAGTGTTTTCTCACCCTCCCCCTTTCCAAAATGATGACAATTTTGTTATTTATTCTGTGGGGTAAATCTTCATTATGTGCCCCACCTATATCTAAACGTCCAATTTAATTCGGTTTTTTTCAAACTGTTCCTTTTTACATTACAAAAACGATTTCGGTTGTAGCATCTCGATATATTCAATTTTTTTTTAATTTTAGGGAAAAGTATGGAAGGTTATGGTAAGTTTAGTACTTTTTGACCTGACCTAACAATAACCTTCTATCATTACCCTATAAAACGTGACATTTCGTGTATTTTTTTTCAAACAAATAAATAAAACACTGAATTTATCGAGATACTACATAACCTTAATCGTTTGACAATGTACAGAGATATGTAAAAAAGACAAATCCTGTAAAAAGGAATGGTAAAAAAAACTAAGTAGGACAGTACGAAATAATTGGGCCAATTAGTACAGTTTTACCAATTGATGTCAAAGAGAAACTTCACCTCAGAGATGCATAAAAACGCTGTTTTGAGAGGTCATATTTACAAAATTTTCCGGGGGAGGACCCCCGGACCCCCCTTAAAATTTGTCTTTGAAAAAAAAACTAAAAACTCGGCACTAAAATGGAAAGTTATAATCTGAGAATATGAATTCTAGGAGTAAATTTAAAGTGCTCGAGTGTAGATTGCAAATTATAGGACTGATCACAAATAACACAGCTTAACTTTTTATTTACAATAATAATTTAACCATAAAACCCAAAATATCATGAAGAAGAATAAATAGTTAAGTATAACAGAGCTTAATTATTACAATAAAAATGTTTCTTTCAATTACGTTTGCAAAGAAAATGATGATTAGTTGAAAACTATATAATTTGAGGGGTTTATGTTCAAATAATATGTTAGATTAAAATCATGAGCAGAATTGTAATTATTTTAAAAGTTTTGAATTATTTTGAGAGTAAAAACGTTTGACTGGCCCTAAGAGAAAGGGAATTAGCCGTAAAATAGGATCAAGTTATAAGTGGTTTATTGTTAAGTTACTTTACTGTTTTTTATCCTAAGGGGCCCCGCCATTTTGTCTCGCCCAGGGCCCCGCAAGATCTAGATCCGCCACTGGGGGAAATCTTACTTCTTGTACTGGGCCTTGCTCGAATGTACTGTTTTGACAAAGGGATATAATCTCTTAAATGTATAAATAATTTCAAGCGATTCTCAAAGCATTCTCTTTAGATAAGCCAATTCTTCTTTTACGTTTTGACTCATTAGAGAATTAGTGTCATTAATATATTTTGTGGTATAATTTTAAAGTGGTAGTTGATAGACCTAATACATAAACTAAAACGCCCTCGTATAGGTATTTAGCCAAACTTTACAGCACCTTTAAATTCATACTGATAATTATATCAAGTAGATTAACAGTTTGTTAAGATAGTTCAAATTGAGCACTTCTACTATAAAAATAATTAGATTATACAGAAGAATTAGAGCACAAATAATTTATACAAGATGCTTATTTATAATACTTACCACATTTATTTTTCTTTTTGTATTCAATATCATCGGCGACAGCAGACATTCCCATAAAAAAGTAGCCGAATTCACACATAACATATCGGTAAACATGCAAGCTAAAAATGCTGTGGAAGAACCGTCTTATAAACGATAACATGATTTCTGACTAGATGGCCGGTCAGGAAAAGACTGGTGTGCCGTGAGTTAAACAAATAATTGTCGACTTAAAGAGAAAGTAACTAGGGAAATTTTAAACAGCGATCCAAAGTACAAACAATAAAAGCCGATGTGGAATACCCACACGATTCATTATCGCACTTTGTACTTGTAGACGAACTTTCGACCCGATTGCCTAGTATCTATTAAAATATCGTCGATCGGCACCGTAAATATAAATAAAAGTTTAGAATGGCCATTAACGAAAGACTGCATCGGCGAGGAACATTCAAACTGACGTAAAATATAAAAACAGTTATCGAAGTACGTGCCAGAGTCAGCTAATGTCACCCAAATAATCCGACTTTCTCCTTTCTCCGACAAATCGGACAAATCCATTGTTAGGCACGACACGTACACTTCTTTTTAACTTATACTTGAAAGATAAAAATGAAAAATTATGAATACATTAAAATAGACAGGTTGCCAATCGAAATTAAATACTTATTGTCCTTTTGACGAAGAAACAAAATTTTACATAATAAATAATAACTTTACGTACAAAGCCGAGATTCGAATTTCGCGGTATTTTTCTTATATGGAAGTGTTGACAGCCTCCTAACCTTTTCATTAATAATAGCGCTCCGATTCAAATATTAAAATTTCGGCAGTCAATCAATATTGTGCCGACGGATTAACTGCGATTTTACTTGGTATTTATAGATATTAAAATACGATTTATTAATGTTAATTAATTTATAGACAGGGAAATAGTAAAGGGATAAATTTGTGGTTGGAACGGATAACGATTGGAAGTGAGATGAGTGCCATCTAGATAATTCGCTTTTAGACACTGAAATCATATGATTGGCAATACACCAGAAGATCCGTAGTTCTGTTCAGTTGTAGTTAGAGCAAACGTATTCGGGCTAATCCGTCTTTGTACGCATTAGCAATCTTGGCAAAAAAAAATCTTGTAAAACCAAACTTAATGCGGTTGTATTTTTATACTGGACTCGCAGTACTATGTGTTTAAAGTGCTATACGCTGTTCGTTTCTTAATCGTAAGAATTAATTTATCAGGAGGTACGCGTTCAAATGGATATTTCGTACTTGTTATGGATAGAGGAACTTCGTAACGAGTTATAAATACGTCGTCCCTCTTTGTTTTTCCAAATTTTTCTCTAGATTTCTGTGTGCGTTCATTTTATTTCCCGTGCCATGTCTTCTCCTAGTGCTGGAAAAAGGCGAATGGATACAGACGTCATAAAATTGTATCCTTTTTTTTCTTGGCAAAAAAATGTTTATAGGGATAAAGTGCATTTACACTTGTAGCTATAATTAATTTTATGTATCTTCTACAAAAGACGAGGACATAGGGTCCTTGACCATGTTAAAACTCAGTTTCAAAACAACACCGTATGATTCTTATTCTATTATCTTTCAAAATATATTTTTTTCCACTTGGGGTTTTCACCTTTTATATTTCACCTTGTTTACCGTAGCACCTATTGTGAACATGTCAATATTTATCAATGTAAGCAAAATATTATGTCCTTGTATTCTTTAAATTTCATTTTCGTTGGACAAATATTTGTCTGTTTATTATTTTTTTCTCTAATCTCGGGAGGGGGGCAATTTGTTGTTTGTGTACGAGTGAACTGGTCGATCAGCTGTTTCACAAATTTCTACCTACCTCGGGCCAAAATATAATAATGTATTTGGAACCATTGCTTGATTTACTATAGTATTAATGCAAAAATGTGTGATAAATTTTTTTTTTTTTTAACTCTATCAACCATATTTAATTTGATAAATCCAATAAATATATGAACCTATTTATCTTTTTTATTTTAAATTAATAAAATTTAATTTAACTCAGCGATATGTTTCGTACAATTATCTTATCTTATAAATATTATAAAAAATATCCTTTTTTTTAACAATTTTATTTCTTTCTTTTTTAACATACTCTATTTTATTACCCCTGATTTTGCGCATATCCGTCTCCCTCCCTTTCCCCTCTCACAAGTAATTGATCGAGAATTATTGTTGGTTGATAATAAGCATTATAAATACCTGTAATTGTGTCAGTGGTTTATTACCAATAATTTACCTGCTGAAATTGATTGGAATTACAAAAAAAAAGAAAAAAAATAGCTCATACGTTTTTCTCATTTGATAAATATTTAAATTAAACATATATCAAAGGGGGTTCTTTTAGAAATAAAATTCTGGGAGTACTGAAGATAAAGAATTAATTTAATCAAAGCTTTTGTTCGGAATTTCTGAACATCAACAGGGATCTAGAATGTATACATAATTTTTGTTGACTTACTTATAAACATTGAACTTTTCTTGAGATTATGTTCTATGTTTTAAATACTTTTTATACATAAACTATAATAAAAGGAGTAAGAATTTTAATAAGTATTATTTGATAATGTCTTAGAGTGGAGTTAACATATTTATATAAGTTAATATTATTATATATATTTAATATTAACTTCCCTCGTTCAGCTATTTATGCAAGATACATATTAGCAGTATATTGTTTTAATTACCTACTTTGCAAAACTTATTTTATAAATATGGTTGACAAATTATTTTACAATATGTTAACCTACATATTGTTATTAATTTGTTTAGCAGCATAATATTATTTACAATATTAACTTTACATTATTAGTTATATAAAATTAAGCTAAATATTGCAAATTGAACACAATATTGACAAACTTAACAAGTACAGTGTAGGTATTGTTTAGGATATTGACAACAAGGAGTAACATATGGTTGTCAATAAGCCTAATTAGTGATTAATAATCAATGCATTAAGCTGCATATTGTTTATCAATACTTTGACAATTAGTTGTCAATATGCCTAATTAGTGATTAATAGTCAATGTATTAAGCTGCATATTGTTATCAATACTTTAACAATTAGTTGTCAATATGCCTAATTACATAGTGATTAATAGTCAATGATTAAACTGCATATTGTTATCAATACTTTAACAATTAGTTGTCAATATGCCTAATTAGTGATTAATAGTCAATGTATTAAGCTGCATATTGTTTATCAATACTTTGACTACTAGTTGTCAATATGCCTAATTAGTGATTAATAGTCAATGTATTAAGCTGCATATTGTTATTAATAATCGTATAACTTGTTGACAATATGCCTATTTATTGATTATTATATTATCAATGTATTAAGCAGCATATTGTTATCAGTACTTTGACAACTATTTATCAATATGCCAAGTTAGTGATTATTCTCAATGTATTAAGCTGCATGTGGTTATTAATACTTTGACTATTTATATGCCTAGTTATTGATTATTATCAATGTATAAAGCAGCATATTGTTATCTGTACTTTGACAACTATTTATTAATATGCCTAGTTATTGATTATTATCAATGTATTAAGCAGCATATTGTTATCTGTACTTTGACAACTATTTATTAATATGCCTAGCTATTGATTATTATCAATGTATTAAGCAGTATATTGTTATCAATACTTTGACAACTATTTATTAATATGCCTAGTTATTGATTATTATCAATGTATTAAGCAGCATATTGTTATCTGTACTTTGACAACTATTTATTAATATGCCTAGCTATTGATTATTATCAATGTATTAAGCAGCATATTGTTATCAATACTTTGACAACTATTTATTAATATGCCTAGTTAGTGATTGTTATCAGTAGAGTTCGGATCAATATGCACTTAAAAACCTCAATATATGCATTTGAAAATTGCGATATATGCACTTAAAATATGCAACTTATCCCAAATATATGCTCTCAAATATGCACTTATCCCAAATATATGCGCTTATCCCAAATATATGCACTCAAATATGTACTTATCTCAAATATATACACTCAAATATGCACTTATCCCTAATATATTAAGTCCAATAGGCAACTATATATATTGAATAGTGCTATGTAAAGTGCATTTCAAGGGTTTAAAAATACCTAAAAATCCGGCATTTGAAGATTAGGCAGGGGAATACACAAGAATAACCACCAAAAATAGAGTTATTGACTATATTTTTAAAACAATTAAAATTTACAATTCATTTTTAATAAATTATTTAAATTTACGAAACAGAACAAAAATTTGTCTAAACTACTAAGACTCTCTAAATTTGTAATCTTAAAATTTCGTCTGCGGTCGGAAAGAACCATTTTTAAATGTGAAAACGTTCTCTTAACTTCGCACGACACTACTGGAACATATTTAGGGCAGCGAAGTCAGCTGGGGTCAGATTTTCTATTTCTTCTCTACACTACACCGCCCCTTCCACGATTCGGATGACATTCTCCACAGTAGTCCACCCCGGATTACGGTGGAGAACTGCGTCCATTTTTTGTACAAGTCTTTCCATAATCGGACCCGGCCAACCCTTACTCCTCTCCTTAAGTTCCTCGAGGAGAGTTACAGCCTTCGTCAGCTCTAAACCGCGAGTCTCCAGTTTTTCAATTATATTTGGAAGGTCCCCGAAATGAGGTTTAATAAATGTCAATCTCTGAGTGACTTGACGGTTGTTAAGGGCACTCTTTGCTTTTGGGATGGCCAAATTTGCCGAATCTTCGAAGCCCTCTATGACCTTAATGTAAAACTCTAATGCACTGGGCATTCATTTGGGTAACAAAGCCATTTTAATCCGATAATAAGGGCAGCAATCTATGAATTGTCAGCGGTAGCTTTGTCCGGGATTAAGTCGAAAAACAAGAAAACAAGCCTGCTTAGGGTACCAATACCAGAAGGGACTGGTAAACCCCCTGTCCTAGCAGAAGCTTAAGACAGGGGGTTTACGTGCACCGTTAGACATTGAATGACTTCTAATCCTTAAAAGGTTTTGGTACCTAGATAATATATGTTTGAATAGAAAAATCATATGAAATATGCACCTTAGTTCTCAAAAAGTAAAATATTTATGCCAAAATATGCAATAATATGCACTTATGCCGGAAATATGCAATTAAATGCAATAATGCCCGAAATATGCAAAATATGCATTTTTAAATTTGGATTTAAAGTGGCCTAGTGCCTTCCAAACATCATAATTCGTAAAGAAAAATCCCTTGGAGCAATAAAAAAAGATATGCAAAATCCGAACTCTAGTTATCAGTGTATTATGCAGCATACTGTAATAATAATTTGACAGCCAGTTATCAATATGCCTAGAATGAAATGTAAATTCACCTGATCCAAAAATCCGACATAGTTTTTATTATTTTCTTCATGATATATGTTTGAAATAGATTAACCAATTTTGTTTTTTCGCACTTTTCCCCCTTTACACTAGCATTTGTGTTTGTTTTTTAGACTGATGAATATTATGTCTTCTATACCTACTCAGGAGAGGTTATATTCCTTTGTCTACAGTCTGACTCATGAAAGAAGACGTGCGTTGACAGCGCGGGAAAGTTTGACACATTGGGGGGAGAGCCAATGAGAGCTCGAGATTTTGGCGGGCAATAGGTTGAGCCAACTAGGTAAAAATAAAAATCTCTAGTGGAGGGGCGCGGCCCTTGGGATAACCGTTTAAAAAGGGTTCGTAACCTCCACCCCTCCTACATTTTCCTTCTCCTTGTTGTTTAGTTATCATCGTGATGAAGAAAAAAGAACTCTTTAAAGAAATATTAAAATATATTCGTAATAAGATGTGAAAATCTATAGACAACAATAGTTAAAAAGATCGCGATTTGGTACGAGGAACATAACCTTCTTTTGTTTACAAACAAGTTAACTGCCCCACCCTCACCCACAGACCTAGTGGCTTTATTTTTACCCTCACATAGGTTGGCCAATCTGAGTGTCATCTGATTTCCCGCGATGTCAACGCACGTCTTCTTTCATGAGTCAGACTGTAAAGAACGGTTACACAGAGAGACATAATCCCTACTTTATTATTTTTTTTTTTCGTATCCCTTTGTGTTTACTGCTTATGCACAATATTTACAACAACAATATTTATAGATTACATTCTGCGTTGCCAAGGTTATTTTAACCATAATTTTAACATATATGCAGCATACTGACATCATCATGTTTGTTCTAACCTGTTTGTATTGCCCTTTGCATTGTCCCACAGATCGTTAGGGAATTATTCTTAATGATAAGGTGGACCCTTAAGGGTAAGAAGAAAAGAAGACTAAATCGTGTAGTGTGGCAACATTTCGGCTGCACGAGCCATTTTCGAGCCTCTATCCAATATAAATTTTACGATTTAGTTGAAAAAACTGTGAGTTAGAGAGTATAGATAAAATAGATTCATTGGGAGAACTCGTAGTTCACCATGTCTTATTTATATAATCATAGTATCACAACGTGTCTAAGTGTAACTGATATTCACTTAAGAAATAAATAAAAGTCGTCTGACATATAGCACAACCATAAAAACAAACTAACAATACTAAAAATAACTAAAAACAAACGGTAGTTTAACAATTTGTACATTAAAGCTTTAAAATATAACAACAAGGAAGGTGAGAAGCCGATTCCTGCTGTTTGTTCTATCCTGTTTGTATTGCCCTTTGCTTGTCCCACTGATCGTTAGGGAATAATTTAGGACAGGTTCTGTGCGCATGTACTAACATTGCACTATATTAAAATCGTCACGTTGTAAAGGGTTAGTGATCCACTACGCACTGTATTAAAAACATTAAAGGAAACCTAACAGATAGGAAACCTTCCTGTTGACTTGTAAAATGATTGTCATTACTGCCCGTGTTCAAATTTGATCTTAGATTTGTCCGAGGATCGTTTGAACCGTACGGTAAATGGTTTTTAAATAATCCATCCGGTCCGAAACACCGTTACAATTTGGGTTGGAAAGGTTTTAATCTGTTGTGCATGCCCATGATGATCCCACAGTCATTCATTGCTTGGTTAAAACAAACCTAATATGTTTAACTACCTATTGTTGTCAATAAATTTTTAAACTTGTTCCTAATCATCCTAAGTCCTTTCTTATCAATTTATCAAACTTTAAATTTTTTATCAGCTCCGCCTTTAAACAGCAGTTGAGGGACTCCTTCTGATAGTCAAACAGGATAGATTCAAGTTAATTTATATTTTGCAAAAAAGTAAGTAAGTGTGCAAAAAAGTGTTTGACTAACATCAAGCTAGAATTTTGTGTATAAGTAAATCGTTTGGTGCCTTTTAAGAATATGTGGTCAGTTAAGTTTGTCTGGGGGACATAGCTTGGCAATTGGCATTTAAAAAAAAAACAAAACTAAAAAAAGCAGTGGAGAGCGGCCATGCCCCGCCCTTTATGGCGGACAGTGTAATTTTCATGATCCTGAGTACGAAATTAGTTAGTAGACCAAAAATCAAGACGATGGAAGTTTGTCACTTTATAGGTTAGTTATTTAAATATTACTCCAAATCAAAGTGGTCACCATCAACTTGATTTTTGGTCTACTAACTAATTTTGTACTCAGGATCATGAAAATAACAATGTTCACCATAAAGGGTGGGAAATAGCCACTCTCCACCGGTTTGTTTTTTTCAACTGCTTATTGCCAAACTATGTCCCGTAGACGAAATTAGCACATATTCTTAAAAGGCACCAAAATATTTACTTATACACAAAATTCTTGCTTTATGTTAGTCAGACACTTGTTTGCACGCTATTTCCTAGACTATTATGGATGTGATAAGTTTTATGTAAATAATAAAAAAAACAATTTTATCGATTGACGCGATATGACTGGGTAAGAGGAAATCAGACTGAAGCCCAAGGTTTAGGGCCAAATACAGCTGGAGATTTTTAACCAAAAAAATTATATTTAAAAAAAACATCCCTATAGACCCAAAATAAATAATTTATAGTGTTTTATTATAAAACAAAAATATAAAAAGTTTGATCAAGTTTGATCAAGTTACCCCCCTGGCACTGAGCAGGGCCAGGTTATTGGTAGTCCATCATAATGTGGACTACCATGACTTCTAATGATATGTTCATCGTAATCGGGGCGTAAATGAAAGAGGAAAACCCGGCGCTTCACGTCTCTGCGAGGGCCTATCTCTTGGCTGTCTGGGATGTTATGAATGTTCACAGAACAGCCTAGTAGATAGAGTGAAGGCTGAAGATAGTAAAGAAATAATAAACGAGATTTCATCATCTAGGGTTTATTAAACCTGTCATCAATGTGCCTTAGTCACCTTGTGCAGCTAGCCCCTAGGCTTAGGGGTTTTTCCCATTTATGAAATTCCTCAGGCATTACAAACCCTTTTATACCTATTTTACTAAAATAGGTATCTATAATGTATCTAGACTTTACCCAGTTTTCCCAACCCTTTATATTATTACTATTTAACCTTTTTACGTATTTATACACGTAGTTTTTTTTTACTATATATTCTTATGTATATATATACTCATTTAGCAATTGTAATTTTTAAAAATATCACATTTATAAAAGTATTAATATAAAATAGGGTTTATAAATTGTCTTTGTATAATAGTATATTATAAATTAGCTTAATAATAGGCAGAGAAAAACAGATGACTTATTAAAAAAAGTGTGATACATTTAGTGTGTAAGGTAGAAAAAACCTCAGGCCAGAGGAACAACCTTTACAATCCCTCGAAGCTAAGATTTTTAAAAAAAAGTGGTTTATTTGATGTAAACCTAGTTTCTGGTTCTCTTCACTCTTGTGCATGTTTCATTGAGAAAAAGATAAGCTTACTCTTACTAATATAACAACTTAAATACAGTAGAGTCTCGCTAATCTAGACCCCACTCGTTCGGACATCCAGAGAGACCTTACCTCTGGATCCGGTTAATCCAGAGAGACCTTAATAATTTTACGTAGATTGTTAGTTTGTCCCTTTTTAGTATCAAGTTTGTTGAGGTGTGGGTCGGTAAGGGTAATAAAGAAATGTTTAAACGATATTCATCTAAAACGGCTATATTTCGCCTCTCCGAGGCATATTCGTGCCTGTAACATCATAATAACAAAACATCAGATCGAGAACAATACTTTAAAATAGCTTTTTTTTTAAAATTAGTATTAATGCTGAAGTTTCGAGGAAGTGTTGAGAGTAGTATGTAAATAAGACAAATCCAATTCGATTGGAGGATATTAGACGTTTTTATCTCACCTATGTGAAACCATAATACAGCTTTTACCGGTATGTTTTTTATATAATAAAATTAAAATACTAAAATGTAGATACTCATATCAGCTATTTTAAAGTATTGTTCTCGATCTGATGTTTTGTTTTTATGATGTTACAGGCACGAATATGCCTCGGAGAGGCGAAATATAGCCGTTTTAGATGATCGTTTAAACATTTCTTTATTACCCTTACCGACCCACACCTCAACAAACTTAATAATTTTATAGTAATGTACAATTAATAAACTTTAAATTTATATCAATAAGATGATAAGTTTTTTTTGTCCTAAATCAATTTTTTAGGTTTAAAAAGTGGACCTACGTTGAGATTAAATAGTTACTTTATGAAGAAAACATTGATTTTAATAGTTTTAACTAGCTACAACTAGTTTTACAGATATTTTAAGACTAATTCTGTTTAATCCGGACTTTCGTTGATCCGGACAGTGTCCGGTCCTATCAAATCCGTATTAGAGAGACTCTACCGTAATACTACTAATAAAATAATAATCTTACTAATAAAATATTAATAATAGCTCTTAGTTTCTTAATAATTTTTTTTTTCTATTTCACATAGTTTATCTAATTCTTTTTGCTATTGATGTATTAGGTTTTCCTTAATTTGTTTGTACAGAATAGAAAGTAAACATGAAGTAACAATACTTGGCGGACTCAATGAGTTCTGTGTTAAATTCTACGGGCCAAGAGGAAGTAAGTTTGTTTATCTTGCTAAAAAAAGTTTTTCTTTTGTGTTTTTATTTTATTTATATTTGTTTCTTTGACTATGTGGGTGAAAAAAAAAATACTTTTAACATTTCCCTGAGAACATTACTCTTAGAGTATGCCTTAAGTAGTACTTCTTTAGATTGTTACTCCCCTTTGTTTTTTTTAGACTATAAATGACTTTGACTTAATAGCTATTAAGACATAGGGATGTTTAGTCTAATGTACTTTGGGACAAAGGAATATCACACTTCTGTTTTTATAAGGGGAGTAACAGTCTAAAGAAGAACATTCCGTACACCTTCTTTAGATTGTTACTCCCCTCTGTTTTATTTATAAGGGGAGTAACAATCTAAAGAAGTGCCCAATAATAAAACAACACTTTAATTAAGTGTTGTAAAACTCTAATTGAGTTGTTACAATATTGATTATGGGTTATGTTTAAAAAATTGTCACACTTTAAGTTTTCACAATGGAGTATTGTGATATCATAAGAAAACAAAACATTGAGTCTTTCAGGCTCGTTGCAGAAACTGCAACACGTCATATTAAAATAAATATAATTAAATTAACTTTAGCTCTAAGGTGTTTCAACCGAATCGAATGAGGATGTTTGGGGGCAAGTAGTAGTCAAAGGACTAGACTTGGTTAAAAGGAACAGAAGCCCTTTTCAACTAGAATAAGGGGACGTAGTACAATTATATACCTTAAACAGCAATGCTAGGGCTCTAACAAACACCTGTAGCTCAAAGGTGTTCCAACCGAATCGAATGAGGATGTTTAGGGGCAAGTAGTAGTCAAAGGACTAGACTTGGTCAAAAGGAACAGAAGCCCTTTTCAACTAGAATAAGGGGATGTAGTACAATTATATACCTTAAACAGCAATTTTAAGGGGAGCAACTTACATTTTTTAAGGGGAGTAACAGTCTAAAGAAGAACATTCCATACACCTTCTTTAGAATGTTACTCCCCTCTGTTTTGTTTTTAAGAGGAGTAACAAGCTAAAAAAAAGTGCCCCTTAAGTTTTATAATTGGTGGCAATCAGTTGCATAGCTGGTTTTCTGTAGCTGCCTTCATTTATTTTTTATTTTTTTAAATGTTAACACTTTTTTAAGCCACTTGCTGTCAGTTAAAAAGAAATGAATAAATATCTCAACAATATTTAATGTTTATCCTGTGAATATATGTATTTTTGAATAACTCATTAAAATATTATTTAGATTTTTATCTAAAAGCATATTTTGCAACTTTATTGCAACTTAAATTTTCAGCCCTTTTAAAAAAATAATAATGTTGGAATTTTGACTTATTTTGCAGCTCCTTATGAAGGAGGGATATGGAAGGTTCGTGTTCATCTTCCAGAACATTACCCTTTCAAATCACCATCCATCGGCTTTATGAACAAAGTCTACCATCCAAATATTGATGAAGTGTCGGGAACAGTTTGTTTAGACGTCATAAATCAAGCTTGGACTGCTTTATACGGTAATCACCAGTTATTTAGTTTTAGATGTTAGATATTTTCTCGTTGTTAATTCTCTTAGGGTATATGCTAAGTTTTTTATTTTTTTATTTAACTCTTTGATCGGTTTCTTTTTTTTTTTTTTAGATCTATCCAATATTTTCGAATCATTTCTGCCTCAGTTACTCACCTATCCTAATCCGATTGATCCGCTGAATGGTGATGCTGCTGCTATGTACCTTCACAAACCTGATGAATATAAAAAGAAGGTTCATGGTAAATATTTACTTGCTTACGTATTTCTATTTTAATATTAATTTCGTTTACAATTCTATTTGATGTGGTTTTTGTTAGGCCGAGATTGGTAACGATATTCAGATAATCTGAGGTTTTTCTTTTAAATCAATAGTTGTTAATAGGGTTGGGATATTGATAGCTAAACATTGTTGTTTTCGATGTTCGATATCGAACTAAATGAACATCGATGTTAGCCAAAACATCGAAAGAAAACACCGATGTTTTGTCGATACATCGATCTGTTGCTGGTCTTCCTCGATCAATGGAAAAATTTGTCAATTTTTATCGTCTCTTATTTGATGTTTCTAATTTCGATGTTTCTTTGGGTGAACACTTATATTGCCGATGGATCGAAACTCTAACATCGATTTTTCGATACATCTATATTGATGCCCCAATCTTAGCTGGCAAAATGGAATTCTTGATTCTTAGATGGGTACCTATTTATCATTGCTTCTTACGTAACTCTCAGGCAAACCTCTCATTTCCTCCATTTATTGCTCCCTTATTTTAATTTTGTAGAGAAAATTTAAAAGTTTAGGCTTCAGTCCAAGACCTTTTGTTTGGATATTAACCATTTTATTAATGATTTGGATCCTTAATTAATGAAAATGAAAGTTTGAGGCTGAATTGAGGAGCTTCTTTTCCTTTGAGCATTGCAAACCTTGCTATTTTCTCCTTTAAAGACTATTGACGGCTAAAGATCTGTAGAACAAGGCCTCCAGAGGGAGAGAAAACACTTTATTTACAAAATAGTCATGTAAAGTAATCATGTGGGCTGTCCTTCTAAAAAGGCTTGCTAACACACACAGCCTATTAATCAATCAAACTGACATGTTTACAAAATAATGAAGTATTAAAGAGAATATGAAATTGTATGTAAATCTACTGTTTTTAAATAAACCTAAGTCCTAAGTTAAATTCAAACATTAAGATATGTTCAGGTACTCGTGAAAATAAAATAATATATAAATAACATAACGTAACAAAGTTAAAATATTTTTTTTAAATTATGAATAAAAGAGACATTAATAACAATTCAAAATTTCAGCAAATAATATAACATTAACAAAGTTTAATAAATGTGGTGGCTTATGATACCTAAAGAGTCCAATATAATGTTTTCTCCTACGAGTTTTAAGATTTCAACGTTAATATTAAATTTATCAAAAAATACTTTTGTTTTTAAAGGTATTGTACCTCGTGCACCGAACCACAGACCGTAAACTTCGAAATTCCTCTTTCCATGCACCTCTCTAAATTATAACTAAATTAAATTAAAACCTAAAAAATGGCTTCAAAGTCAAATTCTTTTAAAGTTTTTGTTTCACTCTGAGTAATAGATTTGAGTCACATTATGGTTTTAACCGACTTAAATGTTGGTCTGATAGCAGCAGCTGTATTACTCATTAGTGAAAACTGAAAAAAATTATTATATAAATTACTTTGTCTATATTCTTTTTTATGCAATTTTACAACTATTTAGATATGTATCTTTAATCTTTTGTAGCAGTATTTAACAATGTATTCCGTTGGATTTTAGAGTACGTAAGAAAATATGCTACCGAAGAAGCTCTTAGGGAACAAGAGCAACATATTGTTCTTTCAGATAGTGAATCATCGATGTCAGATTTCAGCGAAGACGAGGCTCAGGATATGGAATTATAACAGTGGAGAAATCCGATTTCGTGTAAATAGTCTTTCTCTTTGATTTATCTCTCATGCTTCTCTGTACATATATTCCACTTAAATGTCTTTAATGATTTAAGTGTCTAAGTACAAAATATCTATAAAAGTGTGAATGAAAAGTGTGATGAGGCATTAGTTATAAAACATTTATAACTTTTATTTTGTAAATCTTTTGAGGGTACTGTATTGAAAAAAATGTGTTTGAAATTTCTGGAGTCTTTGTGAGAGTATTGTAGAATGTTTCCCTGATATATAATTTTTATATGTAAATACGGCTTGATAGATGTATTTTAAGAATATTGCACTTTGCCATATTCACTTGTGTCCATTTGATTGACTATAATGTCAAACAACAAATGCTTATGAACAGTCAATTGCTTTTTTTTAAAAAAAAAAAAGTTTAGTTGTCTAATTAGTTAATGATGGGGTTTATTCTGAACATTGTTCTGTTGTTTTATTTTTGACATCAGTCATTCAAGTTGTTACCAGGTATATATATACATATATATATATGCATGAGTGTGTGTATTACTGTTTAAAACTAAGTTGTGGATCTCATCATGTGTGATTTTAGAAATTATCTTATCACGATATCTATTGATGTTCCGCCTTAACCTATTTTTCTATTGTCAATTAAATGAAGATACTTTGCTTAAGAGCAGTTTGCTAGTATCAATGTCATCACTATTACTCTACTATTTTAACGGTAGTATCAGTTAAGTTTATTTGAAAAATACCTATGTTTTTAATTATGGGTTGGTGGTATTGTCAATTAAGTTAAAATCACCAACACTCGCATGAAACCACTGTCCTAAAGCCTAGTCCACACTAGTAGACATGTTGCGAGACATTTCTGTAGACGGTCTCATAGACTGTCTATAGAAATGTCTCGCAAAGTGTCTGTAGACATCTGTTGAGACCGTCTATGGTCTAGGTCTAGCATCCACACTTGTAGACACGTTGCGCAACATGCCTAACGTTGCACCATGTCTACCATTTAGAATGGAAAACCATAGACATGCGATTTTTGGTCTAGCAACGAGACCGTAGACACCGTTTGTCTAGCCGATGTCTATAGACAAATCGCTAGACTTGTCCCTGAGACCAAAATCGCGCAACATGTCTACTAGTGTGGACAAGGCTTTATGCCGACCTAGAGATGTGGGACATGTTTGACACTGATTGCCGCAACAAGAAGAGGTGAAAATTAGCCCATCCTTCCGTCCTGCAATGACCTAATGTTGTTATTAATCGGGACATACAAGAAACCACTGAAAAAAATTAATATTTCTTCTGTCAGGGAAATGTGTCTAACTTTACTCCATCTTTTTATTTTGGTGATACTAAAAATATAACGGCAACACTGACAAATCGTTAGTGTTTTCTTTGTAATTAATTCTACGATTAATAATTTGAACATATTATTTTAATTATTAAGTGCAATTTTTTTGTTTTAAAATTTTATCTTATGATAACATGTACTTGATGCATTGTAACTTATTTTATCTGATTTTTTATTTTATTTTTGTTTTTACCTTTTATTAAAGCTTTATGAAATAAGAATAAAAAGTAAATCATGAAATTATAAACAATATAAAATGTTATTTACATTTTCTCAAGTCTGTTAATTTTTGTTTTTATGGACTACTTTAAAAAAAAAAAAAAAAATTATTATTATTTTATTACTTTTTTTTAATGAATTATTTGATTAATTTTTACTTAAAAAAATAATTTATTACCACCTCTATCACTGTTAACTCTTATTTTATTTTATTTTTTTAAAAAAAGATATTACCAATTTCATTTTTACAGCAAGAAAAATTCTTCATCTATGTTTTCATTTTTTTTATTTTATTTTTTATTTATGAGGAATCATTTTTATTTTCATGATATGTCTACCTTTATTTAGCGATCTTTGCTGTGATGACACATTTCAGATTCTATAATATAGTCATGTTCTTATTTCCAGTCAGTTTTAATTTTTTGTGTTGAATACTCCAATTGTAAAATTTAATATTGATACAGTTAAACCCCAAATTTGTAGCAAGAAAAAAAATGTTTATATATCTTTATACTTTCCGATCTACTTTTTTTTATAATCCAATTTGTTCAAAAATTTGAACCCAAAAGCACGAATTGCTTAAAAAAAATATAATAGGTTGGTATGAGATATATATATATATATATATATATATATATATATATATATATATATATATATATATATATATATATATATATATATATATATATAAACTTTTTTTAACAATATTTGATTTATATTTATATAATATTGAAAAATGATATTGTTGTTTTAACAGCAACAATAAAATGTATTATTTTTAAGGTTTTTTTTTTGTAATGTCTATAGATTTACTATAATTTAATAGCTTTTTATGAATTTCAGTTATGAATATAACTAAATAATTATAGTTATCTTTTATAATAACAGAGTTTTTTATGAGGTTGATGAATTGTAGTGAGTTTATAAGTAACAAAAAAAATTAATAAAATTAAACAAGTGCACTCCCCTCCACACAATTGCAGCTGCTATGTAGATGAACTTTGTCTGGCTTGTATATTAACAAGTATGTAATCACCCTTACGATTAAAATTCATTAGAGACCCTCTTACTATATATAATAAATTGTAATTTTGTTTTTCTTAAATTACATTAATTATAAAACGTCCAATTTTCTAATAAATTACCTAATGTTAGATGTTATTCCGAATAAAATGTATAATATAAAACTATGTCTTGCGGACCCGCCTAGTAGCTAACACCCAAGCCCTAGGATGTCTTGTTGATACTACTATATACTACGTTGATATACTAGGTACTCTGTGTCTACGTCTATGATATGATAAAATTTGAATACGGTTAGTTCTACAATTAATCAATTGTAATTCTTAAATTAAAGCCGTTATTCTGTCTTATAGATTGTATAATTTCTATTTGATCACTAGCCTTTCTGTCAAAGCAGCAGCTTATTATTTACTGTAAAGCAAACCATCTATAAAAGGTGGGGGCAACAAAAAAAAAAGTGTTCACTTGTAATGCGCTTTATTTAAAGACTGTTTGATATATATTATTATTCTGATAAATAAAGCTAAATCTTCTGTTGACAGAAGAGGATCTTGAATGTTAACCAAAATATTTTATAATATTTTTTACTTTATTAAGCGATGTAGAATATGTATTGTCAAGTATTACGTCAAACTATTTTACATGTCTCAGTTTGGCTGTGTAATTTTAAAATTAAAGGAGATGAAAAATTTTCAATTCGGACAGTGCTCCTTTCTTTTCACAAATTTTATAAAAAAACATTTTGAAATCCCTTAATCATTGTCAGGATTCATAATGTATCTTCGGTGTTAATAAATTTTTCAAATATACCAAATGTTGATCTTAATTTTAAGGCTATATTTAATAATGCTGTTGTTAACTTGGATCAATGAATGCAGTTTAGAATATTAATTATATTCATTAATTTTTAACTATCATCAAATAAATCAAATGACTTCCGTCGACTTTTATAGTGCAGAGTGTTTTTAATAGAAGATTATACGCAATACTGTTAAAAAAAGAATGTATTAAACCGTATTTTAGAAAACTGATATTGTGCTAATAGAACAGCGGTGGTAAGTTCAAAAGAATAAAAATCCTATGGTGCTGCTCACCAATCTAAGCTCACCATTTTATAAAAAAGATTTGAGGCTGGCCAGAATTTAAATAATAATTTTAAGTAAGTTTTAAATAAAGTAATTATTTTTATTTACCAAAGATCCTTGTAGTTAAAAATTGCTGGTTGTTGCCTTATTATTTCCCTTATTTGATTGCAATAACGGGGTTCTTCTTATGGTGGGTTAAAAGAGGATTTTTGTTTCTTAGTTTCGCATTAGCTCTTTTGTTTGTTTAAATATGCCCTAGTTCAATTTGTGTTGGTTTATAAAAATAGAACAGTCTTGTTACGATATTAAAAATGTATACACACCTTAGCCTTACGTTTATGTTTTTTAATATGACGGTTTTTAACAGTGGGAATTTTATTTTGGGAAATATGATCCTTAAAATCCTTAACACCAAAGTTTAGAAAAGACATTTTAATCTAATTATCTTATTAAAAACACTAGTGACGGAAGATTTTATTTAACTATTAATTTTATTTATTGTTTATTAATTTTCTTTTAATAATTTGTTAACTATGTTAAAAAGTTACTCATTTTACTTTGCTCATTTGATAACATAGGTGAGGATTTATTTTGGCTTATATTACTGTATTTACTCGATTACAAACTTTTATATACTGTGAACCTGTCAAATATACTTATCAGCCTGTCTGCGTTTGAATCATTTTTTATTCTCTGTGCACTGTAAATATATAATAATAAAATGGGTTCATCAGGATGAGGTAGAATTCAGTGGCGGCACTAGCCATTGCGGGGCTTTGTGCGAACTGATATTGCAGGGCCCTAAACCAGGGGGTCTGGAAGAAGCTCTTTTTACATACTTTTATATTACAGCACGGGGCCCCGTGCGACGTATCGCCTGCACAGGCCTAGCGCCGCCACTTGTAGAATCCTCGTCAAAAACTTCTACAATATAGGATCAAAAGAAAGAGTAAATTCAGTTGACAAAATAAAGTCTTTTTACAATTATTATTATTATTATTATTATTTTTTTTTATTTATTTATTTTTTTTTTTTTTTGACTTAATGAAATTCAAACTGCCTGTATAAAATCTCTCCAAATTAATAAGATGCATTAAATTATATAAATATTTAAACTCTTCATAACTTGCTTAATTGTTCTAGGTAATCTAGAAGTAAACTCTCTAAGTTTGTGCATTTAAATAATGGGCATATATATATAGAGTTTAATCAATTATTGTCGGAGAGTGGTAGTACATTCTACTCCTCCAACTTTATCTTTTTGTATATTTTTATTTTGCTTGTAAATAATAATTACCTGATTATTAATTGTAAAAGTTATCCTATCTATAAGTGCCACATTAAATTTTCTACCACCTTACCGGGAAATCATCATTCATTGAATCATTGTCATATCACAATTTTCGAAAAGTGTATTGTTATATTTGATTTATTAATTTGATTTTTTAATTCGTTTAGTGTTTATGTGATATAATTCTTACAAAGTTTTTATTAATTTATTCTTGACGGTGTCAAGAATCTTAAAGGCGATTCAAATCTACTTAATTTCGTTGTTCGGAAATATTTTAATTTTAATTTGGTCTCGGGGCGTTTCTTTTAAATGATTTCCCCCTTATCACAGTTGTCAAATGTGCTGCAGTATTGAAATTAGGTTACACTAATGCTCAAGCATTGTTTATCATTATTCCCCTTGGCCCCCTTTTTATGTTGAAGCATAAATAAGCGAATATTTGCAATAAAAATAGCTCTTATAATATATTTTCACAGTTGTCTTTTTTAAAGTGACATTATTTAACAAAAGTGGCCTGCAGTGGAACCTCGATTTACGTTCTTTATCTGTTCCGTTGAGATATTTGAAATCGTTCATTAACCGGAACAATTATTCCCATAAAATATATTAATCTGTTTGAGACCCCAATGAAATGGCCCTTTATCATCTTTGTTTTCTATTTCTTGCTTAACCCATTGAATGCGTAATCCAATTTATGAACCTACCTGTGTGACTGAATAATATTTACACAATTTTAAAAGTTAATTATAAATAAAAAATGTTTGGATGCACTGTGGATACAAACGTGAGTGGGCCTGACGGAGCCTTGCAAGATGGTTCTACTCAAGGCACGGAGAATAGAGCTACAGAGGGCTAAAAGGGAGGGCTTAGATCCACTGTGGATCCACCCGCCAGGCGCGTTAGCACGGCATGGATCCACAGTGGATCCACCCGCATTGAATGGGTTAAAATTCCTTTGAGCACGTGACTGCCTGTCTTATCATAAACCGAAAATTCTGTTTGCAAACCGAAGAATTTTTCTACAGGGTTTTTGTTCTTACAGTCGTTCGTAAATCAAGGTGCGACTGCACTACAAAACTCTAAATTATTCTAATAATATTATTGTTTCAAGCTTAAGAAAATATGACATAATATCTTTACTGTACGATAATTAATGATATATACTTCAATCAATTATTCAGTCAATATCATCTTAGCTGAATTTACAAGGATATGTGTAAATTTAGATCTAGGTATAGTTGTTAGTTATACTTTAATATCTAGTATGTAACAATTTTTTTTTTAGTTATTTCATGGAAAATAGCTCACGTGGCTAACATGGTTCACTCGTCTTCCAAATAATTAGTAATAATTGAACTAAGGTAAACTATGTAATCATTCATGTTATTGTTTAATATTAAGTAAGACTAAGTGTATTATAACTAAAAACTACTATTCAAAATTGTCCTTGAATAATTAACTGTGAATTTCAAGAACTTAAAAAAAAAATAATAATAATGACTATTCCTGAGAAATTATAAATTTGTCAATCATTTGTAAGTTTAGCATTTTAACCCCACTCTATTAATTGTTTCCAGATAGACTTGCAAATCTATTTCTTCATAGTTAAAGATGCAGTGGAAATAAATAATAATTAATTATAATTTTTTGTAAGATGCAGCGATTGGTGGTTGTAAATTGTGTGTAAATTCAAACAGTTTTTATTAGCATGGATATTGTTTGTTCTTTTAATCCAAAGTAGGGGGAAAATGCCTTAGCGAATTCTAAAATACCTCCCACAAATTATTATGGTTTCATTTGGGTAACTTAATAGTTTTCCCATTGTTCTGGTATCATCAAGGGTAATAATAAACTATAAAGTTTATACTATAATCTAGTTCAAAATTGGCTGTATTACAACTTGCTCTGAAGTATAGATGTGCCTGACACATCTTTTTTAATACTCCAGCGCTGGGGCGTGGCTAGCGTGCTGTTGGTGGTGCGAGTCTGGGAATATTTCAGCGCTGCCACTACACCTGGGCAAAAATTCCCTGAGATTCCCAGCCTTTCCCCCTGCACCAAACAGATTTTAAAAAATAGTGTAACTTACTTTTGAGACGACCCTCGTAATATTGTACAAACATTTTCACCTAATTTCAATCTAACACAAGATTTCGACTAACTATTTAAAATAGAATTACAATTTATGTATTATTTCCAAAAGAGTTTTTAACTTAGAAATGTTTTAGCTTTGGGGTACAGAAGAAATTGGTCAATTGTTTTAATTACAATTTTCTGTGAGAAGACGTTATTTGGTTTTGAACTACACCTCTTTCATCCATCAATTGACAATTTACTATTAGTACATATATAGAAGGTGGCAATAAGCTTAAGGTTTATTATTTATATATTACTACACCTCTTACATGATATGTTTTAGCTTTGTGGTACAAAAGCAATCGGTCAGTTGTTTTAATTACAATTTTTTGTGTGAAGACGTTATTTGGTTATTGAACTACACCTCTTTCATGATATGTTTTAGCTTTGTGGTACAGAAGCAATCGGTCAATTGTTTTAATTACAATTTTTTTGTGTGAAGACGTTATTTGTTTATTGAACTACACCTCTTTCATGATATTTTAAACGTTTTGGTTTATTTTATACCCTTGATAACCCATACCAGAACAGTGAATAAACTATTAAAGAGACAAATAAAAGAAACCATGTGATATTTTTTTTACCTGAACTTCAAAAACAAAATTTAGCCAGAAAATGCGAGATCCAGGTTTTATTTGTTTTCACAATTTAGGTGAGTTTACCAATATGAATAAAATATAATAATGGAATGATGACATTTAAATAAACAATCTTCACACTTAATAAATACCGAAGCTAGCCTATTAATCATTGCCCCAGCAGTTTCGGGCTGAAACAAATGATAATCATAGAGTGCTGAAATAAAGTAGTCGGTGAAATCTCAAAATATAATTTACTTGTGACGATTACAGGTAAATATTGAGATCAACATTTTTCATATAAACTGTAAAAATATTATACCTATAGTTTTTTGTTTATGGTGGAGGGAATCATGCTTTTTAACATGTGAAATATTCATGCGTAAGATTGGAAATATCAAAGTATGCTGCGCAATATTGTTATCCTAATTAATTTATTAAATTGGTACCTCATATTGGTATTATGTAATCATATATAATAAATTAGAAGGTAAAAAGAGCACTTTAATATATCTTGGCACTACCCAACTCCTTAAATTATGTTTTTATTATGTGATAGGCATTTCCTCCCCTTAATGCCTGTACTAAATAAATAAACATATATATATAAAAATAATTACATGCCTGATAACCAGGTAACATAATTTTAAAGTACCTGAAAATCTTTCAGCTAGGCTTGTTTCTTCTGCAAAACTATACAAATTATAAAAATATTATATTTAATTTCTTATTACTTTTTTTTTTTTATCTTATTTTGATTATTTACTCGCAGTTTCATTGCTATTTTTTTAAAACTCTAAAAAGGCTGTTTTACATATTTATTAAAATTACAAAAATTTTTCCTCACACTTTATTCTATTTTTTATCCCTTGTATAAAAGGGCTATTTTAAAGAAATTAACTTTCAATCATGATAAAGTAAAGAATAGCTTGATTTATTAGAATAGTTTTTGGATATTTATGAAGCCTTTTTTTGTCCTACATCGAACTGAATATAATATGCACAAGGTTTGGTGAAAAATAATAAATTAATTGATAACTTAACATTTTCCATGTCAGTTTGAATTTATTACCCATCTTTTTTGTAAAATTTATTTGGAATTTAATGGTTAAATGGCAAAATAAATTTAAACATTATTTCTTTACAATGTAAAATAAATTTTTAACTAATTACATATTGAGTTTTGTTGGCGTTATAGTAAAAAGTGCAATTAATTGTAATTATCTATGTTAACAAGTAACCAGGAAATCTACACCATTTTATACAGTTTTTAAGTAATTTATAGTACATTAAAATGACCCGATGTGGCATTGTTAAATTAGCACCTCTGTAATTGAAGAAGAACTTACGTTCTCTTTGCAATACTATTAGATAATTTAATATTAAGATCTTTCTTTGTAAAAGAGTAATAATCAGAAACACCAATTCCATTTTCATTAATTGATAAAACAGACCATTCTAAATTAGTTGTATAATTACTGATAGTTCTGTGGCATTTTATACTATTGCTATTTTATTATTTACTTGATATATGTAATACCACTTTTTTTTATGGAGAAACAACATTTCTAGTAAATTTTTAGCTAAGCATATAGTTTTAGATTAATTACATGACCCTTACTAGTAATTACTAGTCCCCCCCCCCCCTCCCCCTTATTTCATGAAATAATGGGATACAGATTGTAAATTACTGTAACTACGATTGTTACGAAATATAAACATTGTATCTCTGTTTAGATGCATAGAAATTAATTCTTTTCGTAGCTGTATTCATTGCACATGCGAGTTCATAATGAGGTGAAGAATTCCTCTTTTTTACCGCCCTAGGGTGGTAAAAAAGAAGAATTCTTCACCTTTACTCATGATTAGCGAGTTTGTTTACATTTAACGAAACTAATTTGCTGTTTGTTTAATAACAGTAACTGTTTATATCGAGATTATAGTGAAAATCAATGAGTGATTTAAATGATTATGATGAATATAAGGAGAATAATACGCCTCCCGAAATAATTAATTCGGCACAAAATACAACTAATGAATTAATGTCATCTTTGTCAAAAGAGAAATACGAACTTGCATACAGGAAGTTTATTTTTGCTGTATTTATTATTTAAATCTAACAGTCATGGATAAAGTACGGTACGCAACTCGTGTGAAAACGGCATTTTGCATTGCTCGTGTGGTTTTACTACCCTCGCTGTCGCTCGGGTGCAAACTCCCCACTCGCATGCAAAATGCTACTTTCCGCACTAGACGCGTAATGTACTATAAAAACACATGCATTAGGCCTTATTGAGGTCCTTTTTACTAGCCTTCTGGAAGAGAGTTGCAGCCACTTTCCATAGCATACCTCCAATGCATTGTCAAAACTAGTACGGTGTGATCATTAGTGAACCATGTAAATCAGAGGACCTAGGTGTGAGATCGAACTCACGACCTCTTGCTCTATTCATTGATGACCGTCTAAAGCCTCATTGCCACACTGGCCCCCCATCACTAGCATTTTTGTTTTTGTTTTTTTCTGGGGGACTACTAAAATTAAGTCCGAAATAGTTAGACCTCACATGTGGGTCTAAGATGCAAACCCGGTTTAGTGAACCTTCTTATAGTGCACTATCCACTAGCAAGCTGACAGACCCACAGAAAGTAAGTACCTTGCTATGGGGAAGTAACTTGAGTTCTTCAGTTGGCAGAATGGCGAATCCAAACATTTCCCACCTCAGTCATGTTAATGCAAGACGGCTGCTAATAAGGGGCTTCATCCTCTTTCTCACACAGCCTGCATAAGTCAAATTTCAATTATTATTGAATCTTTGAAGTTTACTAAAAAAAAAATGAGAATTCCTGGCACTCAAATTTTACTAGGAATTGTTATGTTTCTGTAGACATGTACCGGCTTTTATTAGAAGTTTTATTAAAATTACCTGTGTAAAACTCCATGACATTTATAATTTGATTTTATACATCCTAAGTTCTTCTATGAACATTTTTTTCTACAATTTAAATTTTATAATCGTCAAATTATAAGTCGTTTTGATCTTAAAGGCTACATTGAAAGTATAATGAAAGTTAGAAAGTAACACAATCAAACCCTAAAGCCAAAGAATAAGACAATATATGGATGAGTTTAGTGTTATCACATTCACTAATAACCATCGTCTAAATACTGACGAATCCAATTTATTTCCCAGAGAGGTGACCACTTATTTGACAGTAGTGATCACTTTTTTAGATTCAATTTATGATATCGTACGTTATCATTGTTGAAATAAAGTTGTATTTATAAATTGAAGAGTGGCAACGCTTGATACTTGCTGGGTTTAAAACACCAATATGCAATCCAGGAAGTATCAATTGTAACCTCCTTCTAAAATGTGTAACTTGCTAACTTCTTAAAATAATTGAAACAACCTTTGTATTTATTTCAAGAGTGTATTTCTTCATCTTTTTACCTGGTTGATTATTAACAATATTAGAGAGTTCAAAGTTTGTAGACTTCCGCAGTCAGAATCTAAATGAAGATCTAGGTGTTGCGGTTGATGACTGCGTCTTGAAGGGTGAGCTTCCCTATGTTTCGCTCCCAATACTAGAAGCATCTTCAGGTCAGAGGTGAACTGGGAGTTTGGTTGAGATTTCAGGGATTTTATACTTTTCTTGGCCTTTGGTCTACAGTGATTACCTAAGAAGACATAAAATTGGTACCTCGACCATATCTCCAGTTCACCTCGACAACTCAAAGTGACACCATGAACATCCTCTCAAGTCTCTAAGAAAGTAGAACATCCTCTAGTATTAGGAGCGAAACGTCGGGACACACCCTTCCGTGGCTAGACCACTTAATATGAGATTGTTTTTTGTTCTTTTTTTAATCAAACCTCTGTCAACAATCAATACACAATTTTGTTTGTTTTTGTTGATTGCTAATATTTTAAAAGTTTTTTTTTTTTATTTTCAACTAAAGCCCTCAATAATTAATATTGTAAAAGAAGTGAATTTTATTATTATTTAATGTACGGTTTTTTTTATTTTGCTCAAAAGAAAGCATGTTAAGAGGCATTAAAGTAAGTAATGATTTATGAAAACTCAGAAGATAATGATCTCATTGGTTTTATTAAAACTTGCGATTAGAGTTAATAATATCCCATATTAGATCTGAGACTAAGTACATCTGGTATTTAACATATCTGTGTAAATTATAGAAAACTACCTCACATGCTAATCAAACTCCCTAACTAGTTTTTATCATCTTGTTAGACTAAAGTTCGATTTAAAATGTTTATGTATATCAAAATTATCTTCACTTCTGAGTATATATATTTTGTTTTGCCTTTTGTTTGTTTGCTTTGAATTAGCCTTTTTTCCTCGAAGAATTATTTTAATTTAGTTTTGTACTATAATCACATTTGCACAACTGTTATATAAGTAACATTAGTCAAGTAGGAGTATACTTATTAATATTAACTACTGTGTCATATTTTTAAATAATGTACTTTTTATATGCCTAATCCATAGATATTAAAAGAAACGGTAAATAAGATTAATTTTAGTGTGTGGAAAAATAAATTTAATAACATATTATAACTACTTCAAAGAATGCATAGATATAGTTTATCCGGTATTAAAAATGTATATTATAAAATTTGAATGAATATGTTGGCTGTTATGTTTCTATGTGGCTGTTTGAATTAAAAATTATATTAGAGAGATATAGTTCTCTCTGACTTATGTCATTAATAAATTCTGTCATTTCCTGATATTAGAACAGTCCTTTTTTTGTCCGATACGTGTTGTAATTTATTTCTACGCATTTCTCAGAGTTTATCTGAGTGCTTCCTTGATATTCTAAAATGTGGCCTTTAATTTTATACCAAAACAAAATACTTTATTGTTTTCAACATAATGTTTTTTGCTAATGAAAAAAAAAAAAATTATATTCTTATAACTGTTTTTTACTCTGTGAAAATTAAATATTTTTATTTATTATTTCATATTAAAATAGAATTAAATAGTTGTAAAATAATATAGTAAATTGGTTTTCACATGCCTAAATTTTTTGATGCCTCAATTTTTTTTTAAAAAAAAGTTCCTAGACCACCGATATGATTTTGTCTTTAACAGTATTCGCAACAACCCCAAATCGATACGGACATTTCAAACTTTTTAAATTAATCATCAGTGATCTGGTTGATTCATCGATTTGAGATATTTTATTAAAAAAAGAGTAACATGTGAAAAACATTCAATTATCATTAACTACTTTTTTTAACCAGGCATACTATTAATCCCTTGAAAAAGGCAAGGAAGATTCAGTTAAAAATTGCTCGGGGCCATATCTTTGAGAGTTCTTCATTATACGCTAGTACTCTTATCTAGACAATCTGGTTTCAATTCTGTATGTTTTTTTAAGAAAAAGTTGAATTTGGAATTGTAAGTACAACAAATGAATTCGTGTATGAAGGTCTCATGAGAGGAATTTGAAGAAGAGCTTGAATTTAAAAACTTAATTATTACCCAAATGTTGTGACAAAAAAATTAAAAATGATTATGAACTTTGTTAACATATTAACTCTTGCTAACATATTAAAAAAAAAATGAAGGATGGATTACATTTTAATGCTTCTGGCTAGTCAAAATCAGTGAACTCTTAATAATAACTCGTAATACCTCATTCATAATTTCCACTGATGATTTGATTTTTTTTTTTTTTAATTTTAAGAAATGTATTCAAACTGACATGACTTTTTTTATATGTATGAATATGTAAAAGTTCATAAATAGAAAAAAATATTTATTTGAGAAAATGTTATTTAAATTTTTATTTCTCCGGCTAATTTTGTATTTTGGTAAAATCTTAATCCGATCGTTCAATGAAAGTTTTTTTTACGTATGAAATTAGAAATACTTTATTTTTAAACACTTTAAATTTATTTAATTTGCTATCTTATTAAAAAAAATTGGAATAAAATCTAGGTACTTCTTTAGATTGTTACTCCCCCTATGATTTATTAGAATATAAATGACTTTGACTAAATTACTATTAATGCAAAGGGATGTTTTGTCCAATTAACTTTGGGGCAAAGAATATGACACTTTGATTCTATAGGGGAATAACAGTCTAAAGAAGAGCATTCCGTACACCTTCTTTAGATTGTTACTACCCTCTGTTTTTTTTTATTAGGGGAGTAACAATCTAAAGAAGTGCCAAAATCTAGCCCCGTCCGTTCAAATAAAGTACTTAATTGCATTGAACTACAGCTTTAAAAAGTCATATTTCTGTATTAGTTTCATTTTAAATGTATCACCAGCTCTTTTGAACAATTAAGACTAACCAACTTAATAAATAATTTAGAAAAATATGACCATTAATAACGTACAATATGCGGGGTATTGGCATAGATGTATGGTTGATACATTATTTCAATTTAATTTATTCACAATTTAAACAGTTTCATATCTCTCATCAACAAACAATCTCTAATCCCAGAAGAGAGATATGATAAGTAAAAAAAAAAAAAAAAAAAAAAAAAAAAATAATAAGGTAGAAGGTAAAATAAATAGCAAAACAAGACTAAGTGTGGTTAAGAACAAAGAGAATTAAAACAACACTTGATTACCAATTCATACAAGCATCAATTCATTAAACATCCACTGCTGCATTAACGGCAATTCATGTTTGTTTACATGTTAACGTTTGCCACAAGTCCATCGCCACTTGGCTGTATTGTAATTCTAGTTCTACAGATGCATAAGTACAACCTTTGTGTTATAGTTAGCCTTATATTACTAAGGGTTTGATTAGGTCATTTATCAAGTTCTCAAATTTTTAAGAGGGGGAAAAAAATATATTTTACAGTTTAAAGATTTGTTTTTTTCTATTTGTGAACTCTTTACACAGGCTTGACACTTAGCGATTGCTTCAGTTTTGCTTAAATTATATATATATATATATATATATATATATATATATATATATATATATATATATATATATATATATATATATATATATATATATATATATATTTTTTTTTTTTTTCGAAAATGTATGAGAAGGTTTTTTTTGTTCATTAAGTACCAATTTATTTGATTTATCTAAATGATTTTGTTTTATGCCCCTTTTAAGTGTAAAATTATAATTTATGTTTATTATTTCCTTCAAATAAATGTTTATTGATAAATGTGGGACGATTAAACTTATGTTGATGATTGTTTCATTGAGTCCTAACAATATTTCTGTTTTATTTTCCATTTTGGATTTGTCGTATTGATTTAATATTGGTATAATTCCAGAAACTGAATTATGTAAACTACATAATTATAAAGTAGTAATGTCACACAGGAAGTTTGTCTTAGAAATTCAGCCACTTTTAATTACTTTTATATATTATACTTTAACTGTGATTGTTTTATTGATTATAATGTTTACAAACTTTTTTTTATAATAACAAACATTGTTTGCTTGTTTTTAATTTTTTTATATATAAAAGTGTAATGATAATAAGAATAATAATAATAATGTAAATAATTATATTCTTAAATGTATATGAATATATATATATATATATATATATATATATATATATATATATATATATATATATATATATATATATATATATATATATGTATGTATGTATGTATGTATGTATGTATGTATGTATGTATGTATTTCTGTTTAATAAATGTGTAGTGAGTAAAAAAATCGGATATCATTATTTACCTGCGGGACTCACTTGACGAACACTTTCCAGTTGGACCGAAAAATTTAACTCAGCAAACACATTACATTAAGTAAAGTAAAACCTCACTATTATCTAGAGTAAATTTTCTGGTAATTTTGCGGTAGGAGGTGGAACACTTGCTGTTCTCCGCCTTTAAATTCTGTACTGAACTCACCTTCGTGTCAAGTTCATAGTACTTGACTCGTGAATAAATATATTTCCTCAACCAAATCACTAAGTCAACTACTAGAAAATATAATTCTAGTCTCAAACCTAGCCATTTCATTATATCGGTTGCAATTAAATTTCTTTCAATAGGCGCTAATATGGTGAACATAGGGAGAGCAAGTGCTAAAGCCTTGTTTAGTGGCTTGGTAGACACTTGATTAATGGCATAATATTGTTCAATAATACATGACAAATTTCTAGAATCATTCACATTTAAAATTCTCTAGGGTCTTCTGGGACAAGTCCGGTAAGCATAGCATTTTTAACGACACTGTTACAATGGTCCATATTCACAGCAAAATGTTAAGAATTAAAATTGTATTAACCCTCTACTGTGATGATCCTACTCTACTGCAGCTACTTGCCCAAAAACGTGTGAACGATTTTATAGATACTACCAAAAAATAGCAAGCTAATCCACTCTCCTGTCCCTTGGGCTGAAAAGCAAAGGGTGGTTAAGCTTAGTCCACACTGGGACTCAATGTTTCGGGGCTAAATAGCAATAGTGCCGATTCAGCCCCACTACATTGAGTCCGACTGCTTACATAGCACACCGGGACTCGATGTAGCTGTGTTGTGCAACTTTATTGCAGGGCTGAATCGCAGGAGCGCCTATTCAGTCTGCTACAAAGACTCACAAACATTGAGTCTCGGTGAGGACTAAGCTTTAGTGGGTTTAACTTTCTGCCATTGTAGTATAAGAAAAACTTTATAAACCCCCAATATATTGGTTTGGTTATAACTAACCAACTAATACAAACTCTGTGGTGCAACAGCCCGTGGAGAGCCTAGACCTGCCAAAGGGATTATACAACTATATAATATTACATACTAATGGTTATACCTTGGAGTAATAATCTAATATTTGCTGAGTTGTATTCGTCAATACAAATATTTAACAATAAGTACAATTACAGTAAGTAAATAATAAAACTACGATTTAGAGTTAAAGCATTTTTATTTTTGACATGTCATACATTGTATAAATAAAAGGCACACACTGTAGGTTCATGGTTCATAAAGGTAATACATTGTATAATAAAAGGTACACACTGTAGGTTCATAAAGGTAATTTATTGTATAATAAAGGTATACACTGTATAATAAGAAAATACATTGTATAATAGTTAGGTTTGTCCCTTCTTTTAATCTTCGTTTTTATGTGGGTCGATCAAGGGTAGTAATAAACAATAAGGTGAATATTTCTTAAATTTGGCTATATTTCGCCCCACTCCGGGGCATATTCATGCCTAAAAACATCGAAAAATCTAAGATTACCATAAATGTTCAATTTACATGACTTAAAATACAATAATTGTCAGAAAATAAAAGCAAGGTCTCAAATTCGGACCTTGCCGGAGTGGGGCGAAATATAGCCAAATTTAAGAAATATTCACCTTATTGTTTATTACTACCCTTGATCGACCCACATAAAAACGAAAATACATTGTATAATAAAGGTACGCACTGATGTATATAAAGGTAATACATTATATTATAAAGGTTGTTTCATATTGTATACATAAGGGTAATATTGTAAAATAAAGAATACATTTTATAAAAAGGTAATCAGGAAATCAAATTCTATGTATAAAGGAAATATCTCGTATGATAAAAGGTGTTTTCCAACCAATCAGTGTACCGTCCGCGGGATCGTCACGGGCATGCGCAATGGATAAGAGCCGTTCCAACCCGACATGATTTTATTACAGTACAGTTTTAGCGCATGTATATAAAACCAGCCCTTAACGATTCTCGAACGATCTGCGGGTCGATACAAAAAACGGTACAAATAGGAGGGTTGGAACAAACCTAATGATACACATCCTGTGAATAAAGGTAATGCATTGTTAAATATAGGTGCATACTGTATACAAAGGTACACGATGCTTATAAAGGTAATGCATTCTATAATCAAGGTTCACACTATAGTTAAAGGTGCATTGTTTAAATGCATTGTAAACTAATGGTACATTTTATTTTTAAGAAACTTTTCAAAAAGAACTATATAAAAACGTTACAACTTTGCTGTCAGACAAAGACTTCAAATTAATTACCCGATCGTACAAACGTCTAGAACGATGACAGTTAGAGAACTGAAAATTTGCATAGAGGTTCATCTTACCCCGTTAGGTACTCGCTAGTAAATATTTTTTTCAATTTACCATCTTGAATCAAGATGGCGGCCATTTGTATGCAGAATTCGACACGACAATATCTCTAGAATCAGTTAACACTAGAACTTTTACGTTTAGAAATTTGTTTCCTACTATAATATAGACATCTTTAATGAAAAAATATTTCAATCGGCCATTTTAATTCAAGAAAGCGAACTTATACATTATATTTGAAACTAAGTCCCCTCAAGCCCCTAAATAACATAATTATCACCGTTTACTTTAAATGCTATAATAAAAATCATTGTATTTGGTATGATGATTTCTAAAATATTATTGATGGAGGAAAATAGGGGCATAGTACAAAAAGGAAGGGAAATCGAGTCCAGACTGATCTTCTGAAATAAGAAAGTTATATAATACAATAAAGAGCTCCTCTTTAGGATGTAAGCATATATTATCAAAATATTAATATACGAATAGAAATCCAAATTCACCCAAGGTAGCCAGGGGAAGAGGGCATAGAAATAAAGGGGGGGGGGGGGAGGGGGCAAGGCAATTGTTGTTTTAATAAATATTTTCGCTAACTTATGAACCATTCAGATAATAATAATAATAAAATAAATATATTAAAAATAAAATTCTTCTTAGCTAAGCAATGGAATCCATCAAGTTTATAATAAAAGTACAAATTTCATATAAAGGTAATACATTATATAATAATGGTACACAGAACTTGAATTATATTTAAAAATTATGGTTATTGCTTTAACTGGTATAATATTTATGGTATAAAAGTAGTTTGATAGAGTAGTTTGACGTTCAAAAACGTTTTATTATTTTATATTTATTTACGTTTTATTATTACCCTATACCTCTATGTCATTGTATTATAAAGTTACATAAAACTTTGATTACAGTAGAAAATTCACGTTTGTTTCGACAGAATCTTACATATTTTTTTGAAGAAAACCTTTGAAAAAATCCTTACATTTAAAACGCCTTTCTATACCTGTTGGCAGTTTTGACGTAATTTTGTTTATCTACTCACGGCAGCAAAATTAGGCATTGTTGTACTGTTTTCAATCTGCAAAATGTCATTTTTCTTGATTGTTTTGTAACATGTCAAAAAGATATCAGTGTCAGCAAAATAGCAAACAGGCTGCCAAATTTACTACATCTCAGGTTATGAACTCTCCCACATTGTTCATTTTTGTATATTTAAGCGTAATATTCTGCTAAATATTTATGTGTTTTGAAAATACCTTTAAAAATTATAATAATAAAACTAATATTATTATTTTACAGTGATTATTTTTTAAAAAATCGCTAAAAATTGAGATAAAAAACAGCTGTTAATAAAAAAAAGTGGCAACACTGATTGTTTTGTTTTAACTTTCGAGTCATTACACTTTCTCAAACTTTCGTGTCATCTATTCGATTTTTACAATTTTCATTGCTTTAAATCTTTTATCTATCAAAAAAAGATAATTTAATAGTTTTCTGTTATTATTTTGATAAATTTGTTAATTATGTTTTTGAAGTTTAAATAAAAATATGGATGATAATGTTGTGCAAGACGTTAAAGAGTTTTTGATAACACGCCACCCGAAATTGCAAATATTGCAACATCATACAAGGAAAGTTTATTGCCCTCTAAATCAGGTACTAAAATCTTTAGTGTAATTTTTCTGCCGTTAGTAGATAAAATATTATATGTAACTATGCAGCAAAGAAAACATTCCTGACTCGTTTAAAGATTACCTGCTTCGTTTACACCTCAGCAGGTAATTAACGTTTTCCTGCCTCGGCTTCGCCTCGTCAGTCAAAATGTAATTTTCCTGACGAGGCGAAGCCGAGTCAGTAAAATAGTAAATTTTCTGCCTCGGCTTCGCCTCAGCAGTAAATTTGTTTAGCCTATCCTCGCCTTCGGCTTGGAACTAAACTAACCGAACTAACTTACAAAAACTAACCGATAAGGCTTTTTATAATGTAAATGAATTTTTTAAGACTGTTTTTTAATAATTTTATTTTTATTTTATTTTTATGATACTTTTAATGCAAATTGTTACGAGACTTATTAATACTAATTATTTTAATGTTATATATTTTGACACGTTCCTTGTTATTTTTTATTACTTTTGGAATAAAATATTTATTTATTTATTTATTTAAAACTTAAAAAACTTGTTAGCAAAATTCCATTTTGCTGCCTAGTGACATAAATAACTATTATTATTTAATAATTAAATATCTAAGGATTAAATAAATCCTTACTGTTTTATAGATTGGTAGATCATCTACGTTTATTTAGAAAAGTATTGATGTGTTATTTAGAAATGTATTTTTATTATTATTGGACAACACTGTTTTAAGTAATTAGAATATAATCAGATATTTTACTTAGTTTTATAAATACGCTGGGGAAGTGTGACGTCACTTACATAAAAAAAAGTGTGTGTTGTTACGTTGGCAAATCTGCGCTGGCTCATAACAAACAGTATACAACTGGGTTTTATCAGTGCTATTTTATTTTATTATTATTTTTTAATAAATTTTATAAATTTAAGAATGAAAAAATGTCTCAATGCTTTGAATTTGGGTGCAACCATAGAGCTTTAAGAGATAAATGTCACTTTTACCGCAATACAAATCCATTTTCTGTGTGGCATAACATCTGTAAGTAAGTTATCTTTTATATCATATTTGAGTTATCATTATCATCTATAATGTATAAACTTATTGGCTTATTAATGGTGTTACTGATATATGATTAGGTTAAAAACAGTTAAAAAAGCTATTAAATAGAATAAAAAGAGGAAAAAACTATAAAATGCTTACAGAACACAAGTAAACAAATGTTTGTTATGAGTTTATGAGCCAAAAAAAGATAACCTGACAAAAAATCATGGAGGGCGCCTGACGTCACAGCAACCTTCGTCACTTTACGTAACCTCTCTGACGCGACGTATACAATCTATTTTTGCATAATCATAAACTTGTCAAGTTCTATTTTCTAAAGACAATGTTGTCCAATAGCAATAAATACATTTATAAATTTATAAACATAGATCTACCAATCTATACTACTCATATACAATATAATTTAAGATTTCAGAAGGAAGGAGACGGACAACCTGAAACATTAGATTTCAGTGATCTGTCTCAGTGCGGCGTAATTATAAAGAGCCCGAGGAATCCCTATAATATTAATTACGGTTTTCACTATAATCCAATTAAGCTAACACATTTATACTTGTCTTACAATAAATATTTTCTCTGACCTTGTGGGAAAATGAAAAAATCGGGAGGGGGGCTAATGAGAGCTCGAGATTTTTATGTCTAGAAGCTTCCTACTGGAAACTGGAATAGTGGTTTTATTTTTTCCGTCACATAAGTTGGCCAATCTGAGAATTCAGAGTAAACACTATTTGTAAGACTAGTATAGAACTACGTAATAAAAACAGTGTTCGACATTAATAAGTGAAGGACTCACCTCATGTATTTCTTATATTTAACACATTTATAAAATTAAATCAAAATTTATAAGAAATAATGTCTTAATATTTAAATAATCGAAATAGATAACAATAATTGTGAAGCCTGTTACTAGAGAGCGCCACCTGTTCACTTCAAAGATAATAACATAATAATCGAGTTTATCTTTTTCATTTTTTTAAAATGTATCAATTCGATAATGATATATTATATACGTATTTAATTACGGGTGATATTTAGATTTAGGTATAAATACATATTAATTCTTTAATTAGCTATAAACAGTGCTTTTGTCCCTTGAAATACGCTGGGGAAGTGTGACGTCACTTACCTAAAAAAAAGTGTGTGTCGTTACGTTGGCTAAGCTGCGCTGGCTTATAACAAAGAATATACAAATGGGTTTTATCAGTGCTATTTTATTTTATTATTATTTTTTAATCAATTTTATTAATTTAAGAATGAAAAATGTCTGAATGCTTTGAATTTGGGTGCAACCATAGAGCCTTAAAAGATAAATGAGAGGGTGCATGACGTCACGGCAACCTTCGTCACTTTACGTAACCTCACTGACGCGACGCGACGTATTGGATAAGTTATTAAGTTGGTAACAATCTTTTAGATAATATTTTTTGTAGTGAAGAGTGGTTAGTGCTGCTGTCTGGTAGCTGACTCTAAAAGTTTGCTCAAAACACTGTTCTCTTCTTAAAGTGGAATACTTTATATTTTATTATTGTATTACACAATATAAATGATTTGTTTCTAATAAACAAACTTATTTTTCCTAATATCGAAGCTTGATCATTGTTGCTAGACATGATCAAAACCTCATTTAACAATTCTCTTCAAGAATGTTTCTGTTAAATCTAGTTGAAACGTTGGGTTTAATTTGAAAGAGACACTTATCAACTTAAATATCGGTACTAATAGTATTCGGACCGTTTGTAATGTAAACTTTCTCAGTACAGCATAAACAGCATTGCAGTATAGGGAGAACCTTTTTTAATCCCTACTGTGAATTGCTTTGGCTTCTTTATCGATTTGTTTGACTGATGTTAGTTATAGGTTAGAGAATGAAAAGTGAATACTATGGATATTGCAGTACCATCCACAAGTCTATAGATAAGACATGATCTATCTCTATCTAAACGATAAGAGTTATTGATAACTCTTATCTATAACTCTAATCTATAACAAATATACTTTCTTTTTCTTTACAGATATTTTCTTCTTTAACGTTCAGATTACTGTTTTTAATATCTTCAAGCCTATTTATGTATTTGCTTCTTTTTTAATCTTTAATTCAATCAATAAAGAAAATTATATACTAACTGTTTGTTAAATATTATAACAGTTTTAAATGTCCAGGAATGATCTTTACTCTGGTGCATTTTTCCTTTTAGAATTTAGGATGGTTTCTACATATTCTTAATTTTATTTTTATTGATTATTACATACTCTAGATTTGATTTATCCTTAGTTGTGTATACAGGGTGGTCCAAAAGTCCCCCCCCCCCCCCTCTTAACTTTTGAACGGTTTAAGATAAAGTAATGAAACTAGGGGGATCTCTACCATGCAAAGGGAAGTTTGTTTTCATGTAATCGCCCACTAGGGGCAACCACCCACTTTGCCCCCAGGCCACCCAACTTCTAAATTTCAAAATAGAGTGTATATTTTTGGTAGCACATTTGGATTCTACGGTGAAAAATAATAAACTTTTACTTGAAACTTTTTTTCTATCTCCAATATTTTGCCCCCTACAAAGATGGGGCAAAGATAGCAAAATAACCCTTCCGAAATTGTAAAAAAATAACACTTAGATCGTTATAAAATCTAAACGGTTTGAAATAAAGTAATGGAACTTGGGGGATTTGTACCATGTACAGGGAAGTCAGTACAGGGACGTAACTAGGCTAGTTTCCACCCGGGGCAAGAACTCGCTTTGGCACCCCCCCCCCCCTTCACTTCAACCAAGGCCCAAAAGAAAAACCTCCCAGACAACACCTGATATAACATTAATTGCACTTTTTACTCATTAAACTATCAAATTCAAATTGATGGTAAATAAGCGTTCGATTTCTTAGGTAAACAGTTTATTTGTTTGTTAGTTATTTTATTTTATTTTATTGTATTGACAAATAAGAAGATAAATAGTAATAGTAGCTGTTCAAATCCAAAATGGCAGATAACTCGCGTCAAGCGAAACAAATATTTTTTTATATTTTGAGAGGGGTATCGAATAACAGGTATTGAAGTGTCGATTATAAAAATATATAACACTTGTGGAAAGCGTTTAATTTTCCACGCCATTTTGTCAAAAAACATAAAAATGTAGCGTGTCCCCCCGCCCAAAAACCCGCGTGCCCAAAAACTATATTTCTGCTGTTTCTAAAAATATGCAAAATGTACGTTCTGCTGGGCCATAGAAAAAATAAGAATATCAATTCGATCTGATTAACTGGAAATCTAAGATGGCGGCTAATTCCTGTCACGGGATTTTTTTTTTTTTTTAAATTTCGACTGGGGTATTAAATGAAAGGTATTGAAGAGTAGATTTATAAAATATATAACACTTGGGGAAAGTGTTTAATTTGTCATGCAATTTTGTCAAAATCCCCCCCCCCCCCCCCCGCCCCTTATACTAATTTCATGCTACAATACCAACGAAGCCCTTTTTACGTGAGGCTTCACGCACTACCAATTTATTTATTTTTAGTTTACTAAAACTCCTTTCGTATGAGGCAACACACTCTGGTACTGTGAGAAAAACTCTTAACGCTGTAATTATGTTGGGATAGGCATCTTCGAGTCCGTTTTGGTATATTAGCGTAATAAGATCGGATAGTGTAGCCGTTTTCATATTAGGGTCTAAATCCATTGCATGGTACTTAAAACTCTCCACTTCCACTGCCAGCTCTGCTAAATTTGCCAGTCGTGCGCCCCTCAAAAACGGGCGCCACTCCTTAGTTACGTCACTCCTTAGCCCCTCCTTAGCCACTCCTTAGCCCCTCCTTAGTTACGTCCCTGAGTCAGTATATTCATCCACTCGCGTACTAGGGGCAACCACCATTTTGCCCCCAGGCGGTGAAATCTACCATTTTTATACCTTTGCCCCCCTATAGGGGGCAAAATATTGAAAATAGAAATAAAAGTTTCAAGTAAAAGTTTATTATTTTTCACCGTAGAATCTAAATATGCTATCAAAAATATACACTCCAGTTTGAAATTTTGAAGTTGGGTGGCCTGGGGGCAAAGTGGGTGGTTGCCCCTAGTGGGTGATTGCATGAAAACCAACTTCCCTTTGCATGGTAGAGATCCCCCAAGTTTCATTAATTTATCTCAAAACGTTTAAAAGTTAAGAGGGGGGGGGGGGAGACTTTTGGACCACCCTGTATAAATGCCTGTCGATGTTTTTATTATTACAAAAAGTAGTTTTTCTAATTGTTTAATTTCTAAGTGTATACCTAATCTCAGGCTATGTATATAAGTCGGTAGATATAATGTCCCTTTAAGAATTCTTCTTTGGTTCATGATACACATATTACCCACGGTAAAACTATATTAACTGGTATTATACAACCAATCTCTGATTCTGATTTCTGATATAATAGTAACTATATAATATTAAAACAACAAAACTGGATACTGTTCCAATCAGTAAAGCAACCTATCCACGAACCCGAACCTGTTCCAAATGTCCACCGCTTTCTTGATTCTGTAAATTTTGTCTGTTTTCTTCGTAATCCGTTTTTAGTGAATATCTTTTAGTGAATAGCTTTACGCTTCCCTTAATCCGTGTTTTTAGTGAATAGAATATCTTCTCTTACCATGAACATATTTGCTGGCCTTCTTACGCTTCCCTTAATTCGTTTTTACAGAATATCTTCTCTTACCATGAACATATCATTTGGCCTTCTTACTCTTCCCTTAATTCGTTTTTATAGAATATCTTCTGCTCTTACCATGAACATATTTGCCGGCCTTCTTACGCTTCCCTTAATCCATTTTTAGTGAATATCTTCTCTTACCATGAAAATATTTGCTGGCCATCTAGTCCAGGAGATAGCGTGCAAAAAAGTGTCTGACTAACATCAAGCTAGAATTTTGTATGCAAGTCAATCTTTTAGCGCCTTTTAAGAATATGTGGTCGGCTAATTCGTCTGCGGGACATGGCTTGGCAATAGGCGTTTGAAAAAAACAAACTAGTGGAGATCGGCCAAGTTCCGCCCTTTTTGGTGGACAATGTGATCTTCATGATCCTGAGTACAGAATTAGTTGGTGGACCGAAAATCAAGTTGATGTTAGTGTCCATTGACAGGTGACCGCGTTGAAGTTTATTAATATTTGAATAACTAACCTATCAAGTGTGAAAATAACATCGACTTGATTTTTGGTGCACTAACTAATTCTGTACTCAGGATCATGAAAATCACATTGTCCACCATAATTGGTGAGACATAGATGCTCTCCACCGGTTTTTTTTTTTTCAAACTCCTATTGCCAAGCTATGTCCCGCAGACGAACTTAGCCAACCACATATTCTTAAAAGGCGCTAAAAGATTGACTTGTATACAAAATTCTAGCTTGATGTTAGTCAGACACTTTTTTGCACGCTATCTCCTGGACTATTCTTACGCTTTACGCTTCTCTTAATTTGTTTTTAGTGAATATCTTCTCTTACCATGAACGTATTTGCTAGGCTTTTTACGATTGATACTATAAATAAGCGTATTGCTTGTGTCCGACTGTAACATTCATCCTTAAAATGAAATTAAAAAGTTTTTCTTTTCTAATATTAAGAGTTTGAAGGAATTCGATTTTTTTTCTTTGTTTGGCTCAAAGTTCTTTAAATATTGAGCTATAATGGAGGAATAATTCCCATTAGTCGAAACAGATATATAAATCAAAATATTATAACAGTTGATTTTTTTTATTTTTAAAAAAACATCGTAGGCTTTCTGTCGCCGGAATCATCAAGCGGTTCTTGGCCTTAAGTTTAAAATGATTAATTTCCTCACGATTTTAATTTCCGACAATTTTTTTTAAGTAAAAAAAAATCGTTCATATTTCTAAAGATAAAATATGTTTAACTTTCATAATATAATGATGAAATCAAAAGTGTAAAAAATAAAAATATTTCAATTTTTGATTTAAATATTTAAAAGAAATATTGGAATACCTAATTTGTTTAAGTTCTAATTATAGATAAGTTGATTTAGTCTTCATCTATCTATCTCTCTGAAAATTTTCAAATTGAAATCATTCAGACCATCGAGAGTTATACCTACCGCCGTTAATGTTGACAAGAAAAAGTTAAGAATTGTTTGAAAACAATTAAGGTCTCATTTTAGTGAAAATTTAGGGATATTTGTGGCATATTTACTGTCAGATGCGTCTTTTGGTAACACTGGTTTGCAGAATCCCTCAAACTGTCCTCTGTATAAAAATCTCGCGGCATACTTCACACACTTAAGCGGTAATACCGGTTAAAAATCTTTTCCTTTTGCGGGCAAATCCACCTTTAGAATGATAACAGTTTATTTCAGGAGTAGTTTTGGAAGTTATTTTAAATTTGAACTCAACTCTAAAGGCTTCAACGTCCTTTTATGTCTTATTATGATGAGTACAATCTAGTCATTGTTTTAATTTAATTAGTTACTCAGATGGTCGTTAGGTCATAATTGAACTTTGATGCATTTTAAATAATTAAATTATGCTATACATGCAAATTTTAAATGGATGAAAATTGTTTTAATAGTACATTACGCGTCTAGTGTGGAAAGTAGCATTTTGCATGCGAGTGTGGAGTTTACACCCGAGTGATAGCGAGGGTAGTAAAACCACACGAGCAAAGCAAAATGCAGTTTTCGCACGAGTTGCGTACCGTACTTTATCTACGATTGTTGGATTTTAATAATAAATACAGAAAAAAATATTTAATAAACTTCCTGTATGTAAGTTCGCATTTCTCTTTTGATAAAGATTACATTAATTCATTAGTTGTATTTTGTGCCGAATTAATTATTTCGGGAGACGTATTATTCTACTCATTTTCGTCATAATGACATAATCACTCATTGTTTTTTTACTAAAAACTCGATATAAACAGTTACTTTAATTAAACAAACAGCAAATTAGTTTTGTTAAATGTAAATAAACTTGTTAATCGTGCGTTAAGGTGAAGAATTCTTCTTTTTTATCGCACTAGGGCGGAAAAGAAGAGGAATTATGAAACGCGCATGCGCAATGAATAAAAGTTCGCAAAGAATCCCTTTCTACGCATCTAAACAGAGATAGTACGTTTATATTTCGTATCAATCATATATATAGATAAAAATTATTTGTCTTAATCTTAAATATTGGTTATCCGTCGTTGAAGCTCAATTGGCTTAGCGCAGAGGCTTTGAACAGCCTGAAGCTTGAATTCGGTTTCTGTTGGTGGAGATGGATTTATCTCTATATGTCTCCCTTCTTCTTTAAATTTGCTGATATGATTTGATGGTGAGAACTGACTAAATATCTTAGTGTGAAGGCTACCGTGGATGATGACGTGATAAAGTGCTATCACCATCTTCGGTATAGGTGTACTCACCATCTTCAGATGGTGAGTACACCTCTGTGGGTGCAGGTGTAGACGATTTACGATTTACCTGCAATTCATGAAGCAATGTCAGGGGTGTAAAAATAGTACAAGGTACTCTAATAAAAGTGTTTATTTATTGGGACCGCAATGTTCCGATAAGTGTCTATATATCTGAAGATTTTTGCAGCAATGACACCGAAATATCAGGAGCTTACAGCTTATTATTCTTCTTCCACTCTCTTTATTGTTAATTTCCATAAGAAGTACTCATAAGTTGTTTAATATTTTCTTATTGGCACTTCTTTAGACTGTTATCCCCCCCCTTATAAAAAACCAAAGGGAGTAACAATCTAAAGAAGGTGTACGGAATGATCTTCTTTAGACTGTTACTCGCCTTATAAAAACAAAAGTGTATATCTTTGTACCAAAGTACATTGGACTAAACATCCCTTTGTCTTAATAGCTTTTTTAGACAAAGGAATGTATAAATAATTATATCCATTTATATTCTAAAACAACATAGAGGGGTAATAATCTAAAGAAGTACCTTCTTATTTAGATTAATCATTCTTTCATCTATTTTCTTTGACGAATTTAAAATGATTTAAAGAAATCCAGATAGAACTTATAAGTTATTAATATATTCTTATTTAGATAAATGATTTTTATATTCCCTTTCTTTGTTGAATTTAAAAAGATTTACAGAGATCCAGATAGCACCATATAAGTTATTAATATATTCTTATTTAGATTAATCATTTTTATATTCCCTTTCTTTGTTGAATTTAAAAAGATTTACAGAGATCCAGATAGCACCATATAAGTTATTAATATATTCTTATTTAGATTAATCATTTTTATATTCCCTTTCTTTGTTGAATTTAAAAAGATTTACAGAGATCCAGATAGCACCATATAAGTTATTAATATATTCTTATTTAGATTAATCATTTTTTCATCTCGCGTGCTATTTATATAGTTCTTTATCCACGAATTTAATTAATTATCCTCTATTTTAACTATAAGAAAACAATTTTGTTTAACTTATAAAAATGAGAAGAAAATCCAACAATGTACATATATAAAAAAATGTATAATATATTTTAATAAATAATACAAAAACAAAAAAAAATTTATAATATTTACATTAATTACATTTCCTAATAGCAAACTTTACAATAGGTACACACTTAAGCTTTTCTTTATATACAAAATATCTTTTAATAAATATATATATAAACTTAATATAATACAACTAATTTGGTATCATTAGAACACATTCGTGCCTCAAGTCTTAGGAAATAAATAAATATAAATACTATATCAAAACAAAAATAAATATATAGTAATAACAATTAATTTTAGGAAAAAACAAAACAAATGTGACTTAGATCATTTGCAACCTATCTAGGTTCATTATTATTATTATTATTATTATTATTATTATTATAATTATTATTATAATTATTATTATTATTATTATTATTATTATTATTATTATTATTATTATTATTATTATTATTATTATTATTATTATTATTATTATTATTATTATTATTATTATTATTATTTCAAATGAGAGACAGAAGAAATAGCATTTTATCATCTTGATACGTGTTCGATACCCGGTTAAAGAATTCATTTTTATGTATTTCCCATTTATTTTTTTTTTTTCAACTAATATTCATGGTTTGAATTTCTATGGATTGTTTTTGCCATTCATTTCGACTTTCCTTCCGCTTTCATTATTTCATATACATACATAAATTTATTCAAAAATGTAGGATATATTGATGGATACATTAAGTAGAAATTAATCTAGTGATTATCCTATTTATATTGATGAAACGTGTCAACCCTTAATAGGGTCATCTTCAGATGATACAAATTTCACAGTTATATGTTTTTCTTGCAGTTTTAATTACATTTTTAAAAACTAATGAACTTTGACTCTTTTGGTTGATATGTTTTATTAGCATAACAACAATAAACAAGAAATGTCTGATGATGAATCGGGTCTTTTCTGTTATTCCTCCCCCCCCCCCACTACTACCGGGCGTTTTTTCGCGTATACAGAGTAGGACCCTTCAACTTTTATGAGGCATTCAGATTTTCCACATCTGTCTCTGTCTAGTGCAAAAAAAGTAAATGTTTTGTACTTTTTTGTGCAAAAAAGTAAAGTAAATGCAAATAAGCCACGCGATAGGTTAATCACCTCATTATTTGTTGATATATATATATATATATATATATATATATATATATATATATATATATATATATATATATATATATATATATATATATATATATATATATATATATATAAACACTTTTCGACTTCTGTCCAAAACAATATTATATTGATGAAAATATGGGTTGAAATAATTTTGAACTTCCGCCTCTTCCAAGTTGATCGCAAGGACAAGATCGAACAGGGACATATTTTTGTAGTGGGCAGTAGCTAAGTAGCGCCTGTTACACTATTACGTACTAGACTGATTTTTTTTCCTAAAACTATAATGACATAACAATGTCATTACAGTCAGTGGGGATAACAAAAAAGACCCGATGAATCTTTGGAAACGTTTCATCAGTGTAAATTAGATATCAGATAACTAACGTATCCATCAATTGCTTAATTCTCTAATAAGAAGGGTCTATATTTAACTTATTTAACATCAAAGTATAAAGTATAACACGTATGTCACAGAAAGAAATAGAACAGAAGTAATCCGTTGAGGTACCTCTTTTTCAAGATAATGCTAATTTTCAGTGGTACTTCTAAATATACGTAATGGTCGCAAACAGCGTCTAAATATTCTAGAAATGTGATCAGAATGGGATTAAATCTCCAGTACCTACGGTTCGGAGAGTGGGTTTAATCATCATTAAACACCTCTTACATCCGATATCCCTCACTAACCACTTTGAACCACATAAGCAGTATGTGGTTCATTTAAGTAACATTTTTAATATCAAAACATCACTACATCAAAAGCGTAGAAAATACGGTAGTTCTATATTAATACTTAGAGTAAATGTTTTGTGCGAGTATAATTAACTTATATTATTATTATAAAATTAGTGTGATTAAAACCATAACAATATTGAACAAATTGCATTTTTGTTCTAATTTCCAATATGAGATTCGTCTTTTAAAATTAACAGCACTGTTACAATGTTTATTTCATCCTGAAATGATGAAGGATAGAACACGAGGATGTAAATTATTCTCAAAATATTGTTAAAAGTAGTCTTCGATTACTATATATTATGATTTATGAAAAGGAATAGACTATAATTTGTTACATGAAAGGTTAACTTTAAATATGATGATTTTTTTTATGATCTACATATGGGATTTTTAGTTTTGGCTTAAAAAAAACAATATTTTTCATAGACTGTATTGCCTAAATATTTTTGTTTTTCGTTTATGTGTGTAACTGATAAAAAAAAAACTGTCTTCAGTTAATTTTTAGTTATTAACCCTAAAAAAAAGTATATATTATATACAAAACTTTTTTTCAATCAGTCGTATTTAAAATAATAATAAAAAAAAAAAGTTTTTATTTTCTAGAGACAGGATATCAGTGTCAGATTTAAGAATTGATATATCAAGGTAGAATTGAGACTTCCCTTCTACTCTTGTAAAAAGAATATGAAATAGTCGTTGGCTTTTTACAAATCCGAAATTCCCCGTTTGTGTTTTACCTGTCGAGGTCTAAAATCCGACATTTCTTCCACTAGATCAACCATTTAAATAGAAATTTCTAGAAGGTTAGAATAAGATGCCAAATGCTCGACTACAATATTCGATTTTAACTTCATATATATAATTATTTAAATTATCTCTAAGTAGGTCAGAGAGCATTGGATCAAAAAAAAGCCGCGGGACGTCTAGGGTTTTGAGGTATACGATTAGAGAAATCGGTCAAAAGAAAAGGGTTAGGGGAAGAATTTGTCGTATTGAGGGGTGCGTGTTGTACAGCCCCAACGTTAGTGCCATTATACGTTAATGTTATACTGCGTAATAAATACGGGGTTTTTACTTTGATATATTGGGATTCGACTCTATAAAGGGATATTTTCAACTGTTTGACCGTCTTATATCTACATATAATTACGCATATACTAATAAAATATAAATATAATTTCCTTACAAAAAGTTATAAAAGTATTAAACATATTTATGTGCTCTCTACACTAACTCTATTTGTTCTAGTAATCAAACTTGCTGTTTATCAACAGCAATACTCCATCTTTTCCTTTATGGTTACCTACCGACACGATAAAGGTCGTAAACATCTTGACTGATGCCAAAAAGGTTTTATTTCAGAATGTAATAAAATGATAAAATGCGGTAGAATATAGTGTGGAATCAAAATTTAATGCTGTTACAAGATTCCAGTAAATATATCATTTAGCTATTAACGCATGATCTCAGGAAATCAACTATTACATTCTTCCAAACAGGAACAGTTTTCTCACTGTAAGCTGAGAAGGGATAAGAGCTAATATACTGGCCAGTTGATGTAGAACCCTTTTTATACATTTTAAATCGTGTCCTTTAAGTAAAATGTGGGCCATATAACTTATAAATATATATTTTCAAGAAGTCGCAGATAATCGTCTGGAAGCGAATGTAAGGCAAGCACCACCTTTTCACGGCGAAAGATCCGTGAGTCCGTAGACCGAATTCCCGTCGTCACAATCCGCCGTCGATCGTTTAAAAGCAGGCGCATTCGATGACTCTCATGTCGGTCCAAGTTGAAACTTTGAGTTTAGAGTGATCGTGCTCGTCTAGATGTATCAATTGCAAAGGTTCCAACTTACTAGGTGCGCAACAGAGTTTAGGGGCGTACTCCTTGTTCAACTTCCGGATCAGAATCTGTATACTGGCGTGATGAGTGGCGTGGTTGTGACGATAAGGGCAACTGCCCTTACAGTAACCCGCGTCGAAGCCGAACGGTTGTTGAACGAATTCGTAGCCTGGAAGATCTTTAAAAATGACCGGCATCTCATGTCGGCAGCATGTCCGCTTCTTACGTCCCATCTTGCAGTCGGTCCTGCCGACAAATTCGGAATGTCTTTTCTTCCTATTTGCTTCCTTGTTGTGTACGACTACCGCCGCTTGACTCAGATGACAATTTCTACATTTGAGCTTGTATCTCCACCACTCGACACCTCCGTCGATATCTAGCCACCTCGGCAAATCGCTCAGACTTCTCAATTCTACCAGTCTATCACTATTACTGACTTCTAATTCGGCGTTGCCGTTACCGTCTACAAATACCCGTATTTTCGATCCTAGGGATAATGATATGTCTTTGGTTGCATTTTTCGACCAGTGGAAGTCCATAGAAATTCTTCTGGACAGATCTGAAATAGAAGTAAGAGGACCCTGTTAGTATTAACTTATATCAAATTTAGGAATTAAAGTACTAGAACATTCTGAATTATTATTGCTGGTGGCAAGCAAATTGTAATCTAATACATATTTTATAGGTACCTATAACCATTCATTAAGAATAGATGACATGCATATATGTATAATGAACTTTTGGTTGTTTGATAATACACACTACATATTATTATTGTATAATGAACAAAAGTGCTGTTACCTGAATGCCGAACAGAATGAAACGTTGTCACATCCTCAGCATATTTAGATTCCTTAAGCCTTTTCTCATATTCTTGGAATTTAGTCTCATATTCATCCTGACTTACGTTCATCTGAAACAATTAAAAGACAAATTATTTTTCAATTAATTATGTAATTAATATAGGTTTAGAGAAAAGCCACTTCTTAAATTTTGGAATAATATATCTTGAAAACAAAATGATATATCTTGGACTGAGCTATTCAAGAAATATACAAGTCAGTATTCCACTGAACCTATATATAACCATGACATATTATAGGTTATAGATAGGTTCCTATATTAGCCCCTAGGTGTTCATACTACGGATTTTTGCAAATGATTTTATCCAAGGTGAGGGAGTATTGAAATGAGAAGAGGTATTTAGGAAACTCTTTGGCATCTAGATATTCTCGCTCAGTAAAATAACTTCAAAGTTTTATTGACGGTAATTTATTAACTCGTAAAATTAAAACAAAAACCAACAACAACATTAAAAACATTCTCCGTAACGAAGCAGAGGAATCCAGCAAGTATATTATATAAACCTAACCCCTGTTACACATGGATCCCACCTTCACTTATCTAATTATAGGTCTAATTTTCATTTCTGAGTTTATTTATTTATTTTTAATTGTTTTGTTACAGGTTTGCTTGCGAAATATATTGATGTGCTAACACAACACTTATCTCCTCTGAAGACAATTGCAATAGTGGGAACGAGACGTCACGTCGGACAGTGCATCCTTCATATACAACTGTCTTCACAGCAAGCCCATGGTTACGTAAGTTTACTACATACTTATATTTTCAAAATTAACTTTTACCTATTATGCATTTATATAAGTTCTTTTTACTATTCAGCACATGATTCAAATTCTTTGTTTTAAATGTACACGTGCCGTGTTCTTATTTACGGACTTCGTAAATAAGAACACATTGCATAAATCTAAGTACTTCGTGATCATATTTACTCTATTATTTGATTAAAATAGTTGTATCAGGGAGTTTAGTTATTGTGAGTTATTATTTCATCAAATCATTCGCTATGGATCTTGAGAGTTTGTCAGCGATTATCAGAAATATCATAAGTGCCTAGATAGAGACCTGAAAGGTTAGTTGCATCTTGCATCTACTACGGTGGACGCAAGATGCAACTTAACGATACACGTATATCGTAAACAACTAATCTAAAATCTAATGTAGGATTAAACCAAGTTGTATTTTGGAAATTATGGTCTATATATTTTACGAAAGCTTCATCGAAGCTTTCGCTAGGGGAAGGATCTTAAAGCTTATATCTTCTAGTGTTATCAGTTATAATTAAAAATATGACTAGAAACGATATATTTACAACAACAACCATAAAGGGACAGACAAACAATACTACTAGACAAAGACAAAAGACTAGATAAAGACAAACAACCCTGAATTAGTTTAATAACCTGTGTACATTGTAAACAATTATGTAATCTGTAAAAAATATGGCTAGAAACTAGATATTGACTAGATTAAGACAAAAAAAAAAAAAAAAAAAACCGACACTTCTTTAGATGGTTACTCCCCTTAGAGTAACAATCTAAAGAAGTGCCGGTTTTTTTTGTTTTTTTTGTCTTAATCTAGTCAATATCAATATATTTAGATGGTTACTCCCCTTAGAGTAACAATCTAAAGAAGGTGTACGGAATTTATTCTTTAGACTGTTACTCCCCTTAAAAAACAGAAGAGGGATATTCCTTTGTCCCAAAGTACATAGGAAGATACGTCACTTTGTCTTAATAGTTAATTCGTTCAAGTCATTTATTTTTTAAAAATACATAGGGGAGAAACAATCTAAAGAAGTACCAAAAACCCGTAGTTAGATTAATAAATTGATGTACTGTACATAGTTAACAATTAATACGGCTAAAAGATCATTAGGCTTTAGTATAAAGCTAAATAAACAGGTCAAGTGTGTGCTAGTCAGCACACAGCGAGGGTCCGTAGGCCACACTATATAGTATTTAACTGTAAAGTGTATAAACAGTGTTTTTTTAAAATGCAAAAAAAGCTTACTTTGAACCATTCTAAGGGTCTGATATTCTCAAAACACAAACTGATAAAGTATTTTTTTGCCACTGAACCGGACTACAACCATATAAATATGGTTGTATAAATATGGGGGGGGGGGGGGGCACGTTTCACACCCCCTTCAAACTTGCCTACGCTCGCCCTATCAAAGTTATAACCAAAGAATTATATATTTTTGTAATTAGCTCGACGTACCCTTTTATATGATACCCCTCACGGTGTCGAAAAAAAAAAAAAAAGCTCACCCTTAAGTTTTTATACCCTAATTTTTTTGAAAAATATTTTTTTTTAAGTCGCTATATTTTTAAAATATGTGGGTACGTACAAGACACATACATGCCAAATTTCAAAGTGATTAGACGAAAGGTGTAGCCGTGAGAGCACGCGAGAGGACGGACGGACAGACACACGCAGGAAAATATAAGGGTCCTTGGTTTTGCCTACGGACCCTAAAAAAGTGATATTAATAAGAATAGGTTAGAAATAAGGAGGTTAGAAACTGTCTAACATGTAGGCATGAAATTTTAATTGCATTAAAAATTTGTTCAGGGATTCTAATTGTAATCTGTTTTAAGTTGAATTTGAATCATTGGTGATGCTTTTAGAATATTAGAGCTACAAACATCTGAACTATTATTATTGTATATTATTGATAAAGATAAGGAAGAAAGAAGAAGGAATAAACACAAAATTGACAAGAAGAAGGAAAAAAACCACAAAAATAAATCTATGGATTCTCGCAGTGATGATCTATCGTTTATAATAATATTAAGAATAAATTTTATCGATCTCGAATTTTTTGTGTCATTATTTAATTTTTACTACGTTTTTATTACCTTGCTTTCTTGTTTGTTTGTTTGTCCAGTACAAATCTTGCAATCGATTTTTAACTAACTTCCCGAGTAGCTAAACATTTGAAACTTTTAGAATAGCTTAGAACACGATGACAATGCAAAATTTTAATACTTTTAGTCATCTTTCAGCAGAATTTAATTAGTTTTCAGCAAATTTTACTGTATGGAAAGTTAGTTCGGAAAAAATCCGCAAGTTATTTTGACATATCCCATAGTATTTACAATCTTCATTTTGACGGGTTTTAAATTTGTGGTTTTTTATTAAGAGGTAAACATTGTATGACCGTGAAAAGTAAACAAAGAAATAAATTAATTGACGTGTGACACCCAGGTTTGTTTACACTTGTGTCCTAGGTATAGGTTTAATTTTTCTGCTTCTATACTTCTTTACTTGTACACATTTTTCTTCTCTTACTGTCCCTACACAGGGGCATATCAATGGCACGGTTTAGATTCGGTGTTGGTGAGATCCGTTGTACAAAGATTTGTCCTTTTATAGGTTTAAGATCAGCTCTCTAGATGGTTGTCGGTTGTCATTATTATGTGAAATAAATTCGGAACTATGTATTATTTTTTTCACTAACAGTATATATAACAATGACAATTATATTATCAACATTACATATGATTTAACAGAAAATTTAAAAACGTAGTATATAAAAAGTTCGTTATATCTTGTAATTATTATGTATAATCCTGTTATAATAATCGATTTATTTGATTTAAGAATATTTAATTATTTGTTTAAGTAATAAGACACCATTATCTCAAGACAATAGTTTCTTTAAATATAAACCACAAACAAAAATACCCCGTGAGCAGACACAGTGTTTTGGTGTCACAACAGTTAGTTTAGTAGACGTACGAAATGCAAATACGTATAAATTATACAAAAAGAAAGTAATTACGTAGGTCGTTAATTTATTTAGTTGTTTTTCGTCTTTGTGCTCGTGACAAATAATATAACAATTAATATCTTACCTTTTGTTTAAACGTTTTAACTAATAGATTTGGCAAGTACATCACAAGGCATTTGTAATAATGCCTATTATTATAACCGGGTATGAATGAACCGTCCAAAATTAGCCATGTTTGGCTCAACGCCTGAACTAAATGTGGCGTCGGCATCTATTTATTTACAATACATGACGTCATACTCTTATTCTATTATGCGTCGACTCAAGTTATTAGAGTTTACGACGTCATTTTATTTACAAAAGTGACGTCACAGTAGTCGTCACGATCTCTATTATACCTTATCTATTTGATAAGGATGAAGTTCTAAAATTTACCATATCATAAGTGAACAATAAACTTTAGCGATTCAAAGCATAATTGATCGTTTAACAAATGCTAAAAAGTATTCGATGGTTCTAAATGTTATACTTCTATAATAGTATCTTAGATGTCTTATTAATTTTTTTTTTTTTTAGATAATTACGATAAAAATTAAAATATATATTCCACTACATATTAATTTTAAGATTAATATTCTGATGTTAGATCATCTATCAGAAACTAAATAAAAATAAATTACCTAATACAAATTATAATAACATTAATATGATCATCATCGAAAATAAATAGGAATTAAATTAAAAGCTATAAATTATTTTTTTTTTTTAAATATTAGTGTCTCACTAAATTTTGATCTGACAAAATTCCTAACTCCCACTCAACACTTTTTTTAAAAAAACATTATTATCTTACACTTTATAAAAAAAGATTTAAGCTATACTGCAGAAGCTTCCATTTGATACCTCACCATTTATATATATATATATATATATATATATATATATATATATATATATATATATATATATATATATATATATTTATATATACATATATATATGTTTATATATACATATGTATATATTTATATATGTAACAATTTTAAATGGTAAGGATCAAGGTTGGTTTTAGTAACATTATGAAATCAAGCTATAATTCTTAGAACGGGATAAAAAGCATTTAAATTATTCCTTGATTATATGTTGTTTCAGAAGAAAAAATATTAAGTTTGCTACCAATGTTTCAATTGATTAATTATGGATAAAATTGTTGTTGTTTAAATAAGAAATTTAACAATAATAAACAGGTCAAGTGTGAGCTAGTCAGCACACAACGAGGGTCCATAGGCAATCCTGTATAGTTTAAGTAGTACCCTATTGATGGTGTTTTTTAAAATGCTAAAAAGCTTACTTTGAACTATCCTATGGGTAATCTGACATTCTAAAAACACATAAATAAACTTCTGATAAAGAATTTTTTTGCCACTGAACCGGACTACAACCATATAAATACATCGAAAAGACAATAGTTATAAAAAAAAGTATTTTGTCAATAAAAAATAAAAGAATATTATTTTCGAAATTTCCAAAAAGTGGTATCTTTACTTTTGGTCGAAGAATGTTCAGGAATGTTTTCAGATTTTTTGCACTTCACATAAGCAAGATAGAGGGGGGGGGGGGACACGTTTCACACCCACTTCAAACTTGCCTACGCTTGCCCTATCAAAGTTATAAAATAAGAATTATATATTTTTGTAATCAGCTCGACGTATACCCTTTCATATGATACCCCTCACGGTGTCGAAAAAATATATACAAATTTTAACCCTTAAGTTTTTTTACCCTAATTTTTTTGAAAAATATTTTTTTTAGTCGCTATATTTTTAATATAATATGTGGGTAGGTACAAGAAACATACATGCCAAATTTCAAATTGATCGGACGAAAGGTGTAGCCGTGAGAGCAGGTGACAGGACGGACAGACAGATACACGCAGGAAAATATAAGGGTCCTTGGTTTTGCCTACGGACTCTAAAAACGGATTAGATATTTTATTATTTTTTAGGTTAAATTCTTTATTACATCACAAACACTGGCGACGACGCGACGCCCGTGCTAAGTTGTATCGAGATATCTACAATGTTTACAATGGCCGATCAACACTTTCAATATTTTATTTCTAAATTCAAATTAAAGCAGTAGATTTAAACCTGCTGAGAAAAGCTGTATCTATTGTTAAACCGCTGAATTAGACTGTTTGTTTTTAAAAAGCGTCATTTACTAAAGTATTTCTTTATCAGAAAACAGATATTTGTCAGATGAACTAACTTATGACCTTTTGAAACGTTCAAAACTGGTTTTTCATCCTGTTACAACCCTGATTATGAGTGTTTATTTTTTTAATAAAGAACTGGTAGTTTACTTTCTTTATTAGAACTGATTATGACTTTATAAAGCGTTCGAATGGTTTAATTAAACTATCACTTAGTTCACTGTTACGTGTTTGTTCTCTTATAAAGATAAGTAATTTAAGTTTACAGTGCTTTTATTCAAAATCTCATTCATTAGTAACGAGCGCGGTTAAGCCCGTGGCAACGGGCTTAATTTTATATTTAATAAAAAAATAAAATGAAGTAAATTAATTGAGATAAGTAATTATATCTGTTTGAAGACTAACAACTCCAAACAAACATTTATTTTTATCAGAATAAATGTGGTCACTTTAGCTTAGAAATATCAAATCATTTCGAGGTGAGTCGTCGCTGTCGCAGGGCACTACTCAATTATATAAATGATAAGTTATTATATCTACTTGAAGACCAACAAATCAAAACAAACATTTATTTTTATTGGAATAAATGTGGTTGCCTTAGCTTAGCAATAACAAATCATTTCGAGGTGAGTCGTCGCCGTTGGGAAACTACTCGATAATATAAATGACAATACGGTAAAATTTCTGAAAAAGAAGCTAATTTAATTAAAGAATGATAAAGGGATTCGATATTAAGGGACATTTAAATTAGTTCTTAGAAATCGCTAAATACTTAATCACATTAAGCTCTTTTTAAAACCATGTGACGTTTCGCCGCTAATTTGATAATAAAAATAATATATGCAAAAAAAAGAAGAGACTGTAAATTTGTCATATTAATTATTTTCCAAGGAATTAGACGAGGTTATTTATTCAAACCGTTTTAATTTATTTAATGCAGTGTATTGGAAATTCTGGGAAAATGTAGAAATGCTTTCGTAGAATGCATTATTTATATTAAAAAGCGTTATCGTACATTTAATTTAACCAATTAGAGATTCGGTAAAAGTTTTCGTTAGGTAAAAATATAGTAATAAAATAACAAAGCATCAAAATGTAAAATATTTGTAGAAATATAATATCTATACAGCACCTACACAGACACGATTAAATAGCTAGAATTATCGAATGTATCGACAATTACTACCTGATAATTAAATACACGCTACTTAGTCGCTAATTCGGATTTTATGGGACCACCCGGTTCACCGAAAGTCCGGAATTAAATGAAATCAGTTTTAAAATATCTTTAGAACAAGTTTTAGTTGGGTAAAACTATTCAAATCTATATTTTTACCATACAAATGACTTTTACCTCCAGCGGGGAGAAAAAGTGAACTTACCTCCCAAGTTTACAGGGAGGGAAGTTACTTATTGCACCCGGTCGGGTTAAACAGGGAGTAATGAAAAATAAGGGAATCATGAACTCTCATGATTCCCTCCAGTGTTACCCTAGATAAAGCACAAGTAAATAAGGTTGGTGCTAATACACATTTCATTTACTAACTTTTGTTTAATGTCGAAATCTATAATGTCATCTTCACACATGTCATGTAACCTCCACAACGGTTGCCATAGTGATTCATCAGTAAAAGAAACAAACAAGTTAAAAGTGGAAACATAATTTCTAAATGTAGATTAACTAATCCATATTTAACTACATTGTTTGTCAACACCATTCAATACACGACCCAGCTTCCAGCTGATTCTCCCATTAAATGTTAGCATTGAAATTCAAATAATTATTATCTATAATTTAATTTTAACCTGATTAAAATTATTTAGAGAATTGTTAATATTATATCTAACTATATTTAAAAAAAAAATATATATATATATAAACCTATGTATTTTTTGTTAAATAACGTAATTTAAAATTAAAATCTTTCCATATTTTTTTCTCCCTTCTGGAGGTAAAATCTTGTACGTACCTTGGGAGTAAAAATCACCAATTAACTCCCTCGGCTTCGCCTCGGGAGTGAACGTTATGGTTCCCTCGGCTTCGCCTCAGGAGCCAACTTCATCGCTCAGTGGTGCAATCACTTACTTTCCTCCCTTGGTGCGTAAATAACAATTATCTACTTGTGGTAGCAAATGAGGCATTATTGAACTAATTTCGAGCAGGGAAATATAATTTTACTGTCTACAGTAAAATCAAGAACAAGTTTTACTTTTATACTGTTGGCAATACCAGTTTATTTATTATCTTTATCCTCTAGCAATTAGTTTTGTAAACTTTTATTACCCAATAGTTTTGTTTCTCAACTTTTTATTTTTAATTATTTGTTAAATCTGTTTAATAAGTTCTAAGAGTAGTAGGTCTTCAATTAAAAAAAAATAACTGGCAACACTGCAGCTTTAAGTGATCATTCAAATTATTATTAATGCGTGTTTTGTATTTTGTAGTTGATTCATTATTGCTATAGATTCGATTTGCTATCCATTTCTTGTTATTATTCCAAAGCTTCTTACTTAAGGGTTTCTATTTAATAAACAATTTATTTTAGGTAATATGTTTTTATCTTATTAATAATTAATATACATAGTACATAGTTAATAAATATAATAAAGGTGAGTTCACAGCTAGCGTCTCCTTATGAACAAATTGATACTAAACTTACAATCAACTGAAATGTTACTGGTCTAGTATAATACGATTTTATTTTAATACCAACTAAATATTCATGTTCAATAATATTAAATCGATTAAATTTCCAGCATTCCGAACAGACATAATTTATTAAAGCTTTTAAAAAAATTATCACAAGCTATTTAAATTTTGTTTTTCAATTAAACATCAAATCTATGATCCGATCTATCGCTTTATTGTAAACCTTAACCAAGTTTCTACTATACCAACATAATACAGAAATAAATTCGCCAAATTTAAAATGATATTTTATTGGGTTCATCACAAAGCTTCCTCGCCTATAAAAAGAAATGAAAATGATGTTTGAACCAAGTTTCTACTATACCAACATAATCCAAAAATAAATTTGCCAAATTTAAAATGATTTTTTATTGGGTCCATCACAAAGCTTCCTCACCTATAAAAAGAAATGAAAATTATGTTTGGAATGTGGCAGACAACACAGGTTTTATTTTTAGCATCTGGAAATCCAATCAATTAATCTTCTAAAATAGCCTAACAACCTTGCCAAATTTTGTTACATTCCAATTATTTTTTCGCCAAGTTATTGTGATTTTTTTTTTTTTTTTTTTTTTTTTTTTTAATGTTGTGTTGTGGTAAGTTTAGGTGAGAAAAACATTTTTAAAATACAATTTCTAGATAAATAATGTGTCGTTCCAATGTGTCAGTTTTCGAGTAAAATTGAAAATATTAATAAAATAATTTAAGACCCGTTGAATGATTAAAGGTAATTTAGGATTGTAAATGACACAATAGTTTAATTTTTTTTTAGAAATAATTTAAGACCCGTAGGTAATTTAGGAAAATTTAAGATTGTAAATGGATACACCTGACACTATAGTTTATTCATTTTTTTTTTAAATAAGTTTAAAGTTTTTGATAAAAATGTAATTTTGAAGTAGTATTAGATGATGGAGAAATAGACATAAGAAACAAACCTTTTAGAATTATATTTGGCAAACCTAAAACCCTCTCTTAAACCACCATCGTCATCCCGCCAAACCTGGTTATTATGTAAAGATTATATTATTGATAGATATTATTCATTATAGATTATCATAGAGATTATAGATTATAGATAATAGAGATTATAGATTATAGATCATAGATATTATCATAGATTATTATGTATAGATTATATAGGAGAGGAAAACTTGCCACATAAGAACTAAAGCTTCACTTTTCCAAGATTTCCAGCTTGTAAGCTCGTAAGATTTGGAAATGCAGTCTCCATTTCCTTTTACAGAACCAAGTGATAAGCGCAGCGCCGGCTCTAGAGCCGGGAAATGCCACGGGGCGCCGAACTCATGGGGGCGCCATTGTTAAAGTTTTTTTTTTGGCAAAATTGAAAAAAATTAGAACAGTGCGAGCATTTAGCGCCACAAAAAAATTAATTTTCAAAGCCCATACTCGCCGGCAACTGTCATACAGGTTCTTGTTACTCTATCCTACTCTAAATTCGTGTCACACTACCTGAGCGTTCGTCGCCTCGACTATTAGTTATCACTGCTCACTTAGTAGTGAAACGAATCATCACATTGTTTGTGTTGGGTTTGACAGTGTTTGCTTTGAGTCAGCATTACGATGCACCACACCTCTGAAGATGCTTCCAGTAGTGGAAGCGAAACGTTGGACTTCAACCCTTTCCTAACGCGGATTTTACCAGAAAATCAAGTTTTGGATTACGTGTCCCCCCCCCCCCCCGGAAGCCTGCGCAAGTTTATCGGTTTTGTTTGATCGAACCTTTTATCATTATGTCTTCTAAACGTTCAAGCGCTCAGAATCGCAAGCAAAAAGCGACAGTTCTGAAACACAATTCAAACTGTAAAAATTAAAGTTAACACTTAAAAAATTAAAGTGCTAAGATGCTGGTAATGTTCCTTATTAATACACCATCAAAATCAAATTATAACACTGATAATAGATCTTCTATATAAATTCGTTTTTTTAATAGATTTATTTTTAAATGGACTACATTTGAGAATTTTTTAATCAAAATCGTCGGAACCGTTTCCGAGAAATAATTTTTTTTAAAGTGTTTTTGGGGGTTAGCCCCCCAAATTCGAAACAAAAATTAATCTATGAATTCAGCCTCGGGGAATGATTTTTCTGAACATGTATGCCAAATTTCGTCAAAATCAGCCCAGTAGTTTAGGCTCTACGCGCATGCGCAGAAGACTGACAGACATTTTTAAAACTACTTTTTTGGACTTAAGGGCCTTAAAACGTGTATATCCATCAAAATCGAATTTTAGCGCCATCACAATACTTTCTCTTTACATGAGAAATTAAAAAAAATATCAAATATATTTGAACAGTTCATTCATCGTATTTATTATATATATATATATATATATATATATATATATATATATATATATATATATATATATATATATATATATATATATATATATATATATGTATATATGTATATACATATAAATCAAATTTCAACGCATAAGGAGATAATTTATTGGAGAAATCGTCGGGTCTTTATAATCTCAAGTATAATATCGGATAGGAGTCCAATTAGGACTCAATAAATAGGATCTAGGCCACTTAAAGAAACGCTAGATAAAATAATAATGTAGAGAAAATAATAGAGGGTTCTTAATAGATAATTCCTAGGTATATATAATATAAACTGTAATTTTAGGTTGGGCAACTTCAATTTATACGATAGGTATATTAGATTCGATTTGAGATAAGATTGCATAGACCTCGTTTTAGTTATTTATTCAGAACTTAATCTAGTCGTATAGATGATACCTTGTTTGTCAATGAATTATAATAGTTATCAGCAATTATAACATACGGGAAGTATGCCTTAAAAGGTCCGTGGAAAGAAAGAATTTTGGAAATCAAATAATTAAATAGGTGTAATTAAAAAAAGAATGATTAATATTCATACTTTTTGGAGAACAAAAAAATAACCAAACTCTGTCTTTAAATTATCGACGCACACAAATGTTTGTATATGTATATATATATATATATATATATATATATATATATATATATATATATATATATATATATATATATATATATATATATATATATATATATATATATATATATATATATATATATATATATATGACCTGAGTTTTGTTTGTTTTTTGTTTTCTGTATATATATATATATATATATATATATATATATATATATATATATATATATATATATATATATATATATATATATATATATATGCATATATTATAATATTATTAGTTAATTATAGAATTTATGGAAAAATCTAATAATACTATGGAAAGATAACTACAAGATGAATTGTCGAATACAGCTGCTATGATTTAGTGTCTCAAAAGAAAGAACTATCTAACCTTGATAAAGACGTGTAATTTAAAAGAAAAATAGTGACGAGTCGCCAAGCGTTGCAAGAAGATCCACAAAAATAATGGAACTGTAATGTAGATAAAGTCTTAAAATAATGTAGGTTTAGTGACAATAGGTCGAACGTTATTTGAAGATACTGAGTCTTAAAAGAAGGAACGATGATGAAGTTGCTGTTAAATAATTAGGTAGAGTAATATGATGTTGGACATCGTCGCAATGATTAAGTACCACAAAACGTAGAACCAGAGTCACAAAAAAGGAACGATCTATCCTTGATAAAGTTGCTGTTGAATAATGTAGGTAAAGTAATATGATGTTGGACATAGTCGCAATGATTAAGTACCACAAAACGTAGAGTCAAAGTCACACCAAAAAGGAACGATCTGTATTTGATGAAGTTGCTGTTGAATAAGTTAGGTAAAGTAAAATGATGTTGGACATAGTCGCAATGATTAATTGCCACAAATCGTAGAGTCAGATTTAAATAAAAGGAACGATCTAGCCTTGATACAGTTGCTGCTTAATAATTTAGGTAAATTAATATGATGTTGGACATCGTCGTCTTGATGACGTCGCTAGTTAATGGAATAATCTAGGTTTAATGAAAAGGATTCAACACTCGAAAGAAGAACCGACGTAACGATTTATCCATGCATTGTCGAAGTCGTATGCATTAGAAAATCTAGGCTTTAAAGATAGGAAGCTTGAATGTCTATAAAATTCTATCTTTCTAAGAAATGGTTCTGATTTAAGTTGATTTCACGGAGACAACAGAAGCTATATTGATGATGATAATTTACGGTGGATTTGTCAATATTTCCCTTTGTTTTTTTAAAAATTTGTTTGAGGTATGAATAGTTTTGCAAGAATGTTCGATAACCACGTAATCTTAGAGACTTCGTTGAACGAAGAGTTCTGCATTCTTCAAAGCACTTAGTGTCGTGCTAAATGATCGACATTTTTAAAGTGGGTGGGAAACAAATCGATTATTTTTAATAGAAGATTCGTGTAATTAATTCTCGGGATTTGAGTGATGCGATATTTCAACATAACTTAATGACACCTAACTCTTAGGACAAATCCTTGCACTCATCTTGTTGATATTACATCTTGAAATCCCATGTGTAATAATCAATTGTAAGGTATTATAGCTTGATAATAATCGAATGATGCACAACACACAATTCAAAACCCCTCATATTGTTTTAAACTATGATGAAAGAGGTGTAGTTCAATAACCAAACAAATTCTTCACACAAAATGATTGTATAATTAAAACAATTGACCGGGTTTTGGCTGTTCTAATACAGCCTTCTTCAGATAAAAGTACAAACAAAGAGACAGACTTAAACTTACCATATTACTTGGTGCGTAGGCCTCCGCGGGTAGACTCGTAATAAACAGCTTGGTTTTCCAATGGAATCCACGTCACGAAGGGGGTGAAGTCCGACGTTTCGCTTCCTCTGCTGGAAGCATCTTCAGGGGTGTGGTGCATCGTAGTGTTGACTCGAGTCAACATCACGATGCACCACACCCCTGAAGATGCTTCCAGCAGAGGAAGCGAAACGTCGGACTTCACCCCCTTCGTGACGCGGATTCCACCGGAAAACCAAGCTGTTTATTACCATATTACCTTTAGTTTAAGTCTGTCACTTTGTTTGTAGTTTTATCTAAAGAAAACTGCATAACCGGTCAGTTGCTTTAATTACAATTATTTTGTGTGAAGACGTTTGGTTACCTCTTCTAAACTACACCTCTTTCATGATGAGTCACTATCACACATGGGAGAAAAACAAAGTCTTTACACAAAATGATTGTAATTTCAACCATTGGCCGGTTTCGGCTGTTCTAATGCAGCCTTCTACAGATAAGTGACAGACAAAGTGACAGACTTACACTTAAGGTAAGCTTTAGTCTGTCACTTTGTTTGTAGTTTCATCTGAAGAAGGCTGCATTAGAACAGCCGAAACCGGTCAGTTCTTTTAATTAAAATCATTTTGTGTGAAGACGTTGTATGGTTATTGAACTACACCTCTTTCATGATGAGTCGCTATCACACATTGGAGAAAAACACAGTCCAGGATGTATGCTTTCACGTTATTTTATTAATTTTTGAAATTTGGTATTGGAAAGTTGTTTTTTTCTGGTTAGCTTCTACTAAAGATCCTTTCTATTGACAATTAATATAATATAATAAATAATTATATTCGCTTATAACTTTTAAACTAATTAATGGAATTTCATTGGTTTTTTTATATTTGTTCCTTAATTTTATCCGGTTCCAACGATATGCTATATGTCAAAAACCTATTTATACTTTCAGTATTATTGACCGTCAAAGTTTAAAAATTCAAAAATTTATAACTTCAAAATGGTGGCCAAAATCAAAATGAAATTTAGTGGGCTTGTTTGCCATACAAAGAGGTACATTCGAGCCAAATTTCAACTCGATCAGGACCATTTTCGATTTATTACGATTTTTTTTAAATATTTGCCGACACAGCAAACTGGGTTCAAGATGGCGGAAAAAGTTGATTTTCCGGGCGGCACAACTACAGGTTAGGACTGATTTTTCTGCCAAGTTTCAACTCTCTAGGTTAAATACCTTGGGCGCTACGATGATAACACACATACATACGTCATGCTGAAAACCACTCAGGTCTTAAAAACACCTAAAACGGATAATTCCGTTGAAATCTCGAAAAAAAAAAAATTTTGGTGAAAACAATACTTTTCCTACTATTAGTAGTGAGGAAAAGTAAAAAATCAGTCAAATGAATCCTCCCATGAATAGGGAGTTAAAAAAAAAACGGAGACAGGTGTAGACTGGGTGTGTGAACCAGTTTACACCTGTCTTAAACCTAGGACACCATGAACACTCCTAAAGATGCTTCTAGCGTTAGGAGTGAAGCGTTAGGACGTACACCCTTCGAGACGCGTTCACCACCGGAAGACCTAGAACTTCAATATAATTGTAACCGTGGAAACCTACGAACATCGCTAGTATAGTTACAATTTATAAAAATAAAGCTAGTTAATTTTAGTTTTTGTTTTTGTTGTGTTGGTAGAGTATTTAAGAAATCTTTTTTGGTTTCCTTAGTTTTACATTGTTACCGTATAATTAATATTTTAGGTTAAGATAGCGCTATTATTATAACCTATATGACATAGTTTATGTTATTATTAAAAAGATAGGTTTAGTTTGACGGCCATATAGTTTATATTACGCGTCTTTTTATTTGTATTAAAAAATTTCAGTCGAATCAATTAATAAATTCATTTTAATTCAAAAAAGTATTTAAAATCGTTAAATACGTCTTTGTAAATGTATTGAGTGTTATAATTATTGTTATTATTTTAAATTCTACTACTTTTTCTTTCCACAAATTCAACTTGTGCATGTATGTTATTTTCTACATGGTTCTTTTTGCCGTGAAAAATATAATTTCTTTCGTTATAAATCGAATTTCAATCAGTATACTATCATTATATGTTAATTTTATAATCATTCTTATGGTAATTTCAAAGAATACAAAAGAAATAAGAAAAAACACTTAGTCTTTTGGTTTAACAGAATCATTTATATTTACATGCATATCTACGAACCTATTATATTATGATTAAAATTGATTTTATTCTTGTGAGAAAACTCGATATTCTAGCGTTTTAGATTAATGAGATCGGGGCTTTTAAACGTATAATGTGGCCGCCATTTTGAAAAAAATAAATGAGTGATGGAGGATGAAAATATATCTGTATTTTTACCAGAAGGATGTCAAATAAATTTTCTCTAGATATCTCGAATAATGAAAGATGCTGTGATTTCAATATTGTACAATAAAAATAATTAAGAAAATATAACATTAAATTAATATTCTACACATGGTTTATTATAATTATTGCACTTACAATAAATACATTCTTCTGAGGTAAAGTATTATTTAAATATTATATTTAGTTTGAGGTATAGAATACTGAAAATTAATGACGCAGATGATTCAAGGTTTTTTACTTTCAGGATGCCGTAAAAAAGATACTTCGTTCAAAAACTCTCTTTGTTTAAAAAAACAAAGTTTAAATAACTATATAAATTATTTGATCATATATCCTTGTTTTTTTGTACGATTATATCTATTTAAATGACTCTAGTTATGGGGATTTTCCTATTCGTCAAACATTTCTTTGTTTAATATACTAAATACTTAAAAAAAACTGATTAATTCGAATTCCGTGCACGTTTAGAAGTCGTATTAACTACTTATATTAATGATTGCGTCATAAAATATCATTTATTAGCAGTCTGCAGTTGACTTCAGAGTATTTTTTTTTATCTGATCTTACCTTATTGTTATAAATGTGTTATACGGATATGTAGATCCAGAAAAATTATCGAACTTTTCTGACAATTCATTTGTTTTTAAAAATGACCAATTTTCGATTGAAGTAATTTGCAATTCAATAAAAATCAAATGCAAGATATCTTGAATACCAAGACAACAACAACAATGAAAAATCTATATATGTATATATTATTTTAAAATTTAAATTTAAACTGTTAAATTGAATGCGACTGCTTTCCTATATGTTTCACTAAAAAGTGAACAATTATTAGAACAAAAATAATTTTGTATAAACGGATCAGCCTACCATACTACATCTGTGTAAGTATATTATATTTGTATTCCTTGTCAGAAAATATTGACCCAAATAATCAACCAGAGAATATTGACCAAAAAAAAGCAAAAAAAATAAAACAGGCAGACAGAAAACATACAAACGAACCAGCAATCAAATGAACAAGCAAATAGACAAACATATAAACAAACCAACAACAAAAAAAAGAACAAGGAAAGCGAAAACCCTATAGACAAACAAACAAAGGAACAAGCAAACAGAAAAACCTAAAACAAACAAAGGAACAAGCAAACAGAAAAACCTAAAACAAACAAAGGAACAAGCAAACAGAAAAATTATAAACACAAAAACTTACTAACGCAAATAAGCGTAGTTTGGTAGGTATAAAACAACGACCCGGAAAAAAATCGTATTAAAATCTTGTAAAAAACGTTTAGACTATCTCAACTCTTTAAGCATTATCATTGACATTATCTTTGTGTAGTTTTGCACACCAAAAGCAACTGATTGAACCGGTAAAAACCGGAGTATTGCTCTTGTAGAAAGGGTTAGGACTATCTTAACTATTTAAGCATTATTAATGGCATTGTCATTAAGTAATAAATAGTAAAGTAAATCAAAAGCAACTGATTGACCCGGTAAAAACTGGAGTATTGCTCTTGTACAAAGGGTTAGGACTATCTTGACTATTTAAGCATTATTAATGGCATTGTCATTAAGTAATAAATAGTAAAGTAAATCAAAAGCAACTGATTGACCCGGTGAAAACCGGAGATTTGCTCTTGTAGAAAGGGTTAGGAATATCTTAACTCTTCAAGCATGATCAATGATATAATCGTTATGTAGTTTTGCAAACCAAAAGCAACCATTATCACGGACATTATCATTAAGTAGTAAATCAAAAGCAACTGATTGACCCGGTAAAAACCGGAGTATTGCTCTTGTAGAAAGGGTTAGGACTATCTTAACTGTTTAAGGTTTTACAACGACATTATCATTAAGAAGTTTTGCCAACCAAAAGCAACTAATGATGAAAATTTAATATTTGATTTCATATTAAAGAGAATTTTACGAAAAAATTATTTGCTATACTCATTTTTTTTTAAATATTTATTTATAACTGCAAAATTTGAGTATACTGTAAGGAGATATGTATAATGTATGTTAGATATAAAATTAAATCAGTCGTTCGCGAAGTGATATAGATATATAATAAATAGGATATGATATAGTGCTTTTTGTTTCTTTATAAAATTATAATTATTTTTTATTGTAGTTCAATTATATAATAGTTTGGTTCACGTTCAATAAATAAATAAAAAAATACAGCAAACCCGTGTAAAATATTTTAATTTATATAACCTAATATAAATATTACTAAACCACATAATGACAATTTAAATTCCATTGTTAATGATTTTTTAGTTATCACATACTATAAAAATTAAACGAGGATGGAATAGATCACAGTTAATATTACCAGTCTTATTGTCACAGCATATATTTTTATCCTTAAGAGATAAAATAAATTATAATTATTATTTAATCATTTGAATTACTATGAATTATAGCTTATTAATCATTTTAATGATGGAAATGAGTTAATGATAGTGATAATATAGCCAAGTATTTCTAGAGATCACACATGATATTTGCCCTTGTTCAATTTCTTCTTGTTCGAAAATAAATAAATAAATAAATGTAATTCAATTGGAAAAAAAAATTCGAATTCCGGAGTTTTTCAGTAATACAACGGATTAAAAAATTTAAGGAATTTCTTACTGTTCATTATACATTCCGTTACAGGATTGGAGGAATCACATTTCGCTATTACAGGATATAGAAGAAATTACATTCCGTTATAGAAGGATTGGAGGAGTAGCATTTCGCTATTACAGGATATAGAGGAAATTACATTGCGTTATAGAAGGATTGGAGAAATCGCATTTCACTATCACAGGATATAGAAGAAATTACAACCCTTTATTTCAGGATTGCGGAGGAACAATTCCTCTGGTGTAGCTCCGTGGTTAGAGTATGGTTACATTATAAGTTAACATAATTCTTCATCTAGTTAATGTTAATTTATATAATATGCTAATAAGTCATGTATGTATTTATTATAACTTATATTATTAAGGTAAACTTAATTAACGGTATTTCAAGTAAATACAATATTATTATTATATGTTATATGATAAAGTTAATGTTAATTTATAATGATTAATAATAATGCAATTAGTATAACTTATATGATATACGTAATGTTAATTAATAATGATATCATAATGCAATTAGTATAACTTATATGATATACGTAATGTTAATTAATAATGATATCATAATGCAATTAGTATAACTTATATGATATACGTAATGTTAATTAATAATGATATCATAATGCAATTAGTATAACTTATATGATATACGTAATGTTAATAATGATATCATAATGCAATTAGTATAACTTATATGATAAACATATCGTTAATTAATAATAATAACTTGTCATAACGCAATTATTATATAACTTAGTCAACATTGTTATCGTATAATAATATTTTAGGTTAAGATAATGCTATATGACATAGTTAATGTTATTATTAAAGAGATTATAAGTGTTTAATGTATAATAAGTATGCATGCGCTAATTACAATGTAAATGGAGAATCCGTGCCTAAAATATGACTCGTTTAAAGAAAATTTAAATCTACATAACCATCGAGATTATCATTTATATAATCGAGTAGTGTCCAGACAGCGACGAATCACTTCGAAATTATTTCTTATTGCTAAGCTAAGGCAACCACATTTATTCCAATAAAAATAAATGTTTGTTTCGTTTTGTTGGTCTTCATATAGGTATAATAACTTATCTAAATAGATATCTGAATTAATTTAATTAATTTTACTTTTTTTCTAAATATAAAGTTAAGCCTGTTGCCACGGGCTTAACGGTTCGTATTATATAATTAATGTTAATTAATAATGATAACTTATCATAACGTAATTAGTATAACTGATATGACATTGTTAACGTATAATATTATTTTAGATAATGCTATTATTATAACCTACACGACATAGTTAATGTTATTATTAAAGATATTACTAGTCTTTAATATATGATAAGTATGCACGCGCAAATTAAAATATAAACGGAGAATCCGTGCCAAAAATATGACTCGTTTAAAGAAAATTTAAATTCACATAAGCATCGAGATTCCTCAGAGTACATCAAGGAAATAAACGTCTGCCACCTCAATCTAACTGGAATTCAAAATGGTGGTTTATTTTCATACTTGACGAGCTTAAAATAATTCTTTCAACAGAAAATACATCCTCGTATTAATTTTAAAATATATTTTTAGTTACATCTATTTACATCCTGATAGTTGTTATAGGATAGAGCAATCAGCTATCTGCTTTAAACAGTTTAATAAAGTTGTTATTAATGTAGGTTAGGCATCCGAGGTCAAATTTTCCTCAAGAGGCACAGTCTGAAATCGTGTCGATTCTGACATTTTCAAACCCATTTAAGGGATAATTCTCAAAAGAATAAATCGTCGTATAGGAATTTATCCTAGCTAATTCTTCGGTGTTCGCCTTACTGACGGTCAGCATCAGCTATCTTAGAAGGTGTTCATCTAAAATACCTTTTTCCCTTAGAGGATGAATTAGGAAAACAAAATTCTACTGTGGTGCTTAGGCCTTAAACAAAAACCTTCCAAAAATCCTGTTTTTCTCCAATGTGTGATAGCGACTCATCAAGAAAGAGGCGTAGTTCAGTAACCAAACAACGTCTTCACATAAAATGATTGTAATTAAAACAACTGACTAGTTTCGGCTGTTCAAATGCAGCGTTCTTCAGACAAACTACAAACAAAGAGACAGACTAAAACTTACTTTATTACCTTAAGATTAAGTCTGTAACTTTGTTTGTAGTTTATCTGAAGATGGCTGCATTAAAGCAGCCGAAACCTGTCAATTGTTTAAAATACAATCATTTTGTGTGAAGACGTTGTTTGGTTATTGAACTACACCTCTTTCATGATGAGTCGCTATCACTCATTGAAGAAAAGCACAGGATTTTTTTATAAGGTTCATCTTTAAGGCCTAATCACCCAAGTAGAATTTTGTTTTTCCTAATTTATCCAACTTCCCTGCTTGAGGTGACACTTTTCAAATAAATAAACAAGTAGAAAAAGTAAGTTTTAGATTGTATTAGAAATTATACAAGGGAAATTTCATGTGAAGGAAAGGGATAATATATTATTAATGGTTAATGGAATAGATTAAGATAATAATACATTACTGGAGAGGGAGGAGGTTATTACTCGTATACATTACCAGGAAATGGCGTATAATTTCATAGCCTGCGTTTTTTAAGCGCTTCAGAGTAATCTATAGGCTGTCTTTTTGACGTGAGATAGGTTGGTTCCTAACCAACTTTTTCGCGTTGAAGATAACCTGAATGAAACCTTCCCGTCCTCTTCCTCTTCCATCTTGTTTATATTTTTGATTTCAAATAATAAATATACTCGTATATTTGATTTTCATTTTAAAATCATCCTTTTAAAAAGTTAGAATTGTATTTTAATAATATAGTCGGCTTGCGCAAGTGCACAAGGAATGAAAGGTGGGGTAAAACAGTCTGAGACGTCTCCACGTCTTCACGAATGTGTTTTTATCTATATAGCCCAAACGTGCGTAAAAAAATCGCTTGCTATGAACCCACCTTAATACAATGCGAAGAGAAAGGTAATAAACGAGGAAATATATAATATAATATGCATCGGGAGGATATAGTTCTCCTATAATCAATGTTAACTCTAACGTTGTAGTAAAATTATTTATAAGGGCGTGCAGGGTAAGTTTACTAGAGATATGTCAGGGTAGTTCATATATGAACATCTCTTTAGAGAATAACAATGAATAATCCTAAGTATATAAAAATACAAATCTCTGTACAAAGGATCCCGCAAAAACTGAATTTAAACCGTGCCATCGATATGCCCGGGTGTAGAGGACGGCGGGAGAAGAAAAATGAGCCCAAGATCTAAGGGAGTTGTTAAGGTTTTTGCTCTCCCTTTCGAGCGCTACGGGCGCTCGGTTATTATATAGTCTCTACTGTTATTAAAGAAGAACATCTATGTACAAAGGGTTTTTCAAGGGTTAAAGAGTAGGTTTATAAGAAATCGTTGTCTGTATAAAGACTAATCTATGTTCAAAATGTTTTAGAAAGACACAAGGGTAGGTTCATAAGGGATTGATGTCCATAAGAAGTTTTACTTGGACGCAAAAGTCTTAGTTTAGAGATGAAGTTTCATTGATTCACATAAAGAGCTAGAGCATCAGAATCACTGATGAAGAACAGAAAGAGATTTTGAACTGATGATGAACAGAAAGAGATTTGTCATAACTTTGTTTGATAGATTTTAAAGTTATATTTTTAAATGAATACGAAAATTAGAAAATTAAAAATATGTGTTAAAAAGAAGTGAATTAAAAAGAAGAGAAAAAATTTGAAGAGAAATTAAAAAGAAGTGAATGATTCATTTTAAAAAGTTTATTTGTTAACACAACTAGAAATGTACATGGTGATAAGTGATTATGAACTTACATAGGCTTTATGGGGGAAGAAATTGACGAAGAAGTAGACCTATGACTTCCTTATGGCAGTAAATACAGGGTGTCCCATAGGGTGGGTCGAAAAAAACTTTTTTTGGAAATCTAAAAACATGTAGTGATAAAAACTTGTTACTATGCTAGAAACGAAAGATCCCAAAATTTGGGCTCATTTCAACAAGTGCTAGGTCGCGCCCCGTCACTTTGAAGTTTGATGTATGTGAAGTTCTTATAAAATAGCGATGGTGTGGTGTTTCGTATTATTTTTTTGTGTTAAAATATATTCCGAGTGTAGTTTAACTGTTAAATATATTTTATAGACATTTAGTGCTTGTGGTAACTACATAGTTTAAATAATTAAGTTGTTTAGTTTAGCCAGTAAGTGATGACATATATAATTTTTTCGATAAAATTCGAAAAAAATAAATTCCACAGAAGTTAAATTCCAAGTTTAGGTAAAAGAAACTTAATATTTTCTTCATTTTGTAGCCATACTCAGTAAGGTGCCCAAATCTGATCTTGGGTAATTTTTTGTGAAGAAGTTAAAAACAGCAAAACCTTTTCTATATTATTTCGCTTACCTCTGGATATTATGTGCAGGTAGAAAGAAAAACCGCTTAAATGAGAACTGCTAATGAATTCCCAAACTAAATGATGGTACCTTGAACCATACTATTGTCCCTTGCCCTGTCTACTATCTTACCGTTTAGCCTTTAGGAATTCTAAACTAGTGAGCTCCACGTTTATGTAACTATGTATATTCAGAATTGATAAAAAAATATTAATGTTAGATAAGAGCTGCCATAACTTGCAGCTCAATCGCTTATTATATTATTATTTCTAATAAAAAATGATAATTTGGACGCCTTAGTGAATATGCTCCCCCTTAACCTCAATAAGGGGGAGGGGTATAAAATATACTCTTTTAAATTATTAGTGAAAACATGTTATTATTTTTTCTATAAAATCAAAATAATAAGTAAAATGGTATTGGTTTAGCATTGAGGCATTCTATTACGTACTGCTGGCTTCCGCACTTAGTGACACTATATAAGTAATTTCATAAAAATACTTATATCACAATTTCAATTAAATTTTTTGATTTTTTTATAAGCTATACATATTGCGATTATGAAATATACTAAAAATAGGGGAAATATTATGTTGCTTTTACCTAAACTTGGCATGTAGCTTCGAAGGAATTTTAATTCCGCCGAATTTAATCTGCACTCAACGCCATTATTTTCTATTCTTCATTGGTTCCTTAACAAATTATAGTATTTAATAACATCACTAAACGTTAGCGCAGCAATATTTAACTCACTAAATACAAGAATGAGGACTACCCTAAACAGGACATTAAGCCGATTGTTTTGATTTTATAGAAAAAATAATAACATGTTTTCAACTAATAATTTAAAAGAGTGTATTTTATACCCCTCCCTCTTATTGAAGTTAAGGGGGAGCATATTCACTAAGGCGTCCAAATTATCATTTTTTATTAGAAATAATAATATAATAAGCGATTGAGCTGCAAGTTATGGCAGCTCTTATCTAACATTAATATTTTTTTATCAATTCTGAATATACATAGTTACATAAACGTGGAGCTCACTAGTTTAGAATTCCTAAAGGCTAAACGGTAAGATAGTAGACAGGGCAAGGGACAATAGTATGGTTCAAGGTACCATCATTTAGTTTGGGAATTCATTAGCAGTTCTCATTTAAGCGGTTTTTCTTTCTACCTGCACATAATATCCAGAGGTAAGCGAAATAATATAGAAAAGGTTTTGCTGTTTTTAACTTCTTCACAAAAAATTACCCAAGATCAGATTTGGGCACCTTACTGAGTATGGCTACAAAATGAAGAAAATATTAAGTTTCTTTTACCTAAACTTGGAATTTAACTTCTGTGGAATTTATTTTTTTCGAATTTTATCGAAAAAATTATATATGTCATCACTTACTGGCTAAACTAAACAACTTAATTATTTAAACTATGTAGTTACCACAAGCACTAAATGTCTATAAAATATATTTAACAGTTAAACTACACTCGGAATATATTTTAACACAAAAAAATAATACGAAACACCACACCATCGCTATTTTATAAGAACTTCACATACATCAAACTTCAAAGTGACGGGGCGCGACCTAGCACTTGTTGAAATGAGCCCAAATTTTGGGATCTTTCGTTTCTAGCATAGTAACAAGTTTTTATCACTACATGTTTTTAGATTTCCAAAAAAAGTTTTTTTCGACCCACCCTTGTCCCAGCTAATATGGAACAGCGAAATATCTCCGGAACCATGATAGATAGAAAGATGAGGTTTTCAAGGTTTGATATAGCTAAAAAGGCTCTTTTAGAACATATGCTGAACATTTTCTGTGTTCAGCGTAAGTGTGTGCAATTTAAATATTTAAAAAAAAGTGCATAGGAAGCCAACTTTTTAAGACTGGATCTGGATTCTATGGCTAAAAATAAGAATTTTTTACTCTCGTAAATTTTTTGCTCCGAGCATTAGTTTGCCGTCTGGAGAGCCCTGAACGTGCTAAAATTAAATCTTTAAGCCCATTTTACAGCTTAACTAATGGATTTAGGAAAATAATTCAAGAGATAAAAAAATCTTATTTTCAGTCATAGAGTCCAGATCCATTTTTAAAAACATGCATTATTGATATTTGTTTCACTTTATGAGCCCTGCTGAACCTTTTTTTTTTAGGCAAAAACAGCTACATATAAGGTATGAATTTTAGATTAGATTTTGATTCTATGACTAGAAATAAGAATTTTTTGTATCTTGAATTATTTTCCTAAATCCATTAGTTAAGCTATAAAATGGACTTAATGTTTAAATTTTAGCACGTTCAGGGCTCTCCAGACGGCAAACTAATGCTCGGAGTAAAATATTTCCAAGAGTAAAAAATTCTTATTTTTTAGCCATAGAATCCAGATCCAGTCTTAAAAAGTTGGTTTCCTATTAACTTTTTTTTAATATGTAAATTGCACACACTTGTGCTGAACACAGAAAATGTTCAGCATATGTTCTGGAAGTGCCTTTTTATCCATTATCGAACCCTGAAAACCGCATCTTTCTATCTATCATGGTTCCGGAGATGTTTCGCTGTTCCATATTAGCTGGGACACCCTGTATAGTAAAATAAATATAATACAGAATAACTGAATTATGATAAAGAAATAATATAATAATAATGGTGTATTTGAGTTGTAATATTGATACAGTTCATTAATTCACCTTCATATAAAATCTATAAATGTGTGCGACCCTCGGTAGTAAAAGATTACTAGAGTGAGAGCCCAGCCTTTGCCTTAGTAACAGTTATTTTGACAAAATAAATACATAGACACACACATACATATACATATCTGCTGTATAAGTAATTTATTAATAAAAATGGATAATAATTAAACTCAGTAAACATAATATAAGGGCATAGATATAATTTAAGATAAGAAACCATTTCCTTTTCAAGCGTCTTTGCGGGTTGCTTGGCATAAACTGAGAGGACAGGAGTTGTACAAGAGGATTAGGATGATGGATTATGGATTCATGGACTTATCTATAACGGGATACGGATAGATTTCGGACAAAAAAAAAAGCCACTTTCAAATCTAACCATTACAACATGTAGAATATAGAATATATAACATCGAAAATTTTAGGACCGTATAAGGAAAGCAGGAGCATGATTGCTTCTCAATAAACGTAGCTTTAGTCTATATTAGGATTAAGAAGTGGGTTAATTCTGACAGCTCAGGTTGGGGTTCCCTTAACTTATGTGAGGGGAAAAATAAAGCCAATAGCCGGTTATCTCGAGGGCCACTGACATTTTTGTTTGGCTAGTTAGCCCGACTTTCTCACAGATGTCAAAATTTCGAGCCCTCATTGACTACCCCACCCCCATATTTTTTCGATTTCCCACGATGTCAGAATTAACTCGTTTCTAAGGCTCCCTTGAAACGAGATGACTATGGTCGTGCCACTAGGTCAGCAATAGAAATTATATGGGCTCATTCACACAGGGACCAAGACTGGTGGCGCGCCCAATCGACTTAAGAGATCCTCAGCTACGCGTGACCAGAGTGACTACCAGACTAGTGGCCACTCTCCTCTTTATACGAGAGCCACCAAGCCTGTTAGTTTATAGCCTTTAAACAACCCAGTTTTTTTGTCACTCTGCTCAGTGCCGCAACCAGATCCGATGGTGAAAAGAGATCCGTCGCGTCGTGTAAAAGAAACCTTTTGGTGACACTGGAAGATGCCGTGGTGGTGCCACAATAGTGGCGTGTGAAGGGGACCTTAAACCTAATGTAGCTGCTCACTGGGCAGTGGAAGAGGCGTAGGTGGGGAGGTTAGGACTAAATTAGAGGAACTGCATTGATAAGTCGAAGACATAAGGGTCGCTCATTCACTAGGAAATATTAAGAATAAAGAACAAGGAATGGAAGTCGTTATTCAAACCAGTGTCTTTGAAATTGTTGTTTAAGACTTTAAGGAGTACTTCCCCATCATCTAGGAGTAAGGAGCTTAATTATGTTATGGCACATTCCTTTCGTGGTTCATAACGTGGTTCCTAAGATAAGAAAGGAAACTTAACAAATGTTTAACTAAGCAATGAAATAAAGAACAAGGAATGGAAGTCATTATTCAAACCAGTGTCTTTGAAATTGTTATTTAAGACGTTAAAGAGTACTTCTCCCATCATCAAGGAGCTTATTTAATGGCATATCCCTTTCGTGGTTCGTACCATTGTCCTAGAAGAGCAATCCTATAAACATCTCCACGGGTAATATATTACATCTTAATCTATTTCCTCGAATTTTGGTGGTAAATGGGTTTGTTTGCCATTGATATCATTATTGCACATTATCAAAGAGGTAAGTCTTCAATTCTTTCAACCTATTCAACTGTTCCTGCGGAAATGAAGGGCTATACCCGTTAAGACCCTTTTTAATACACTGGTTAATATGCTCAAACATGACTCAGTGTATGCGACCTATAAACAACTCTGACTCAGTACATAATAAATAAATAGCAATATTGCTTCTTAAATTAAATATTCCTAGAAAACATTACTGCGAGTTTCTTATAGAATAAATTAGATGGTTCCTTTATTTCATCATAGGATTCTATAATATTGTATGTATTAAATATTAATAATAATATATCAGTTATCAATAATTTCTATTAATCACGAAATAACTATGTAGTAACATGCCTTAGTAATAGATTTAATACTAAAATCTATGCTTTAATATCAATATCGTGTGAACATTTTAAAAAATGGGGTTATTAAACAATGATTCATATAGAAAAATTTAATAGGGGTTTAAAGTAGAGTGCTTTGTTATTAATCTTTTTTCATTTTTTAATTAATACATTAATGATTTAAATCTTTGAATAATTTTTAAAGAGGTGACAAATTTAAATTATTATATTATAAATGTGTTTTTTTTTTTGTATAATTACATATTTTTCATACAATTAAAAAAAAAAATATCGAAAATTATTTACTTAAGCTTTAACAAACTACATTATTACTACTAAATATAGATTACTTTAATTGTAAAATTAATTTTTGTAAATAATATAAAAGTAGAATTAAACAACGATCAAAGCATACTTACCGATTTTTTTATAGTTAAGTACGCAGAATATGATCATGTATTCTACCATTCATTATATATATTATATAATTAATTAAAATAGTTTTTAAAATATAACTGTAATTTAAAATTAAAGTAATTAAATATAATTGTAAATTCATTACTGTAATTTAATTGAGATAACTTGCATACTTTTTTATTTACTACTGTAATTTAATTTAAATCATTAATATAATTATTAAGCCATTATGTACTTTAATTTGAGTAAATTATGTAAACATGTAAGCATTAGTGTAAACTCAAAATGTAATATCATTATGTATTGAGACAGTAGTGATAAATGCATTTAATCATACTTAATATCAAGCTATCATTTAATGATATCATTATCTAATATCAATTATCATTATTCAATATTAATTATCATTTATTATCAAGATACCATTAATTATCAATTTACAATTATTTATTATTAATTATCATTTATTATAAAGATATCATAAGTTAATATCAAGATAAAGTTATTTATTATTAATTATCATTTATTATAAAGATATCATTAGTTAATATCAAGATTAAATTATTTATTATCAAGATATCATTGTTAATAAAATATAAAGAAGATATAGCATAGAATATTATTGTTTCAATTCAAAATATTATTATTATTTTTTATCAAAAGCAAAATAATTTGGGAAGAAGTCACTATATCGCATTGAAATATTAATAATTAAATTATGATTAAGGAAATACATATTAGTTACTTATAGCAGTGTATTATATTCGAAAGTAGTTAAGGGTTACCATTTTTCTACTTAATGTTCATATTGACCTTGACCACCACTATATATAATGAGATCGCAAGTCAATGAGCGAAATTCGAGCAGGTATTCTATTTCGTATTAGTACTTTTACAATGATGGTCGTCGTTTTGATGACATAGAGATCAGCTATGAAACACAGTTTGAGTACTACAGTAATATGAATAGAGTTGGTAGTCTTTTCTAGGGTCCGTAGGCAAAACCAAGGACCCTTATATTTTCCTGCGTGTGTCTGTCCGTCCGTCCTCTCGCGTGCTCTCACGGCTACAATTTTCGTCCGATCACTTTGAAATTTGGCATGTATGTGTCTTGTACCTACCCACATATTTTAAAAATGTAGCGACTTAAAAAAAAATATTTTTCAAAAATATTAGGGTAAAAAAACTTAAGGGTTAAAATTTTTGTTCGACACCGTGAGGGGTATCATATGAAAGGGTACGTCGAGCTGATTACAAAAATATATAATTCTTATTTTATAACTTTGATAGGGCGAGCGTAGGAGAGTTTGAGCGGCTGTGAAACGTGTCCCCCCCCCCCTTCTATCTCGCTTATGTGAACTGCAAAAAATCTGAAAAAAATCCTGAACATTCTTCGACCAAAAGTAAAGATACCACTTTTTGGAAAAAATATTATTTTATTTTTTATTGACAAAATACGTTTTTTTATCACTATGGTCTTTTCGATGTATTTATATGGTTGTAGTCCGGTTCAGTGGCAAAAAATACTTTATCAGAAGTTTGTTTATGTGTTTGAGAATATCAGACCCATAGGATAGTTCAAAGTAAGCTTTTTAGCATTTTAAAAAACACCATCAATAGGGTACTACTTAAACTATACAGGGTTGCCTACGGACCCTCGCTGTGTGCTCACTAGCACACACTTGACCTGTTTATTCGAAGGTCACTAAAGTACGATGTCTTTTTTTAAACACAGGTGATTCAAGTTGTTGGGAAAAAAGTATTCAATAAAGAATCATATTTACAATACGTAAGTGGTTATTGTGGATAAATACCACTAAATTGCTTCAAATTACCTACACAAGAGAAAACAATAATAATTCCTCTGGTATAGTGGTTAGAGGTATGTGGTTAGAACATTGAACATTTGTTCGAAAGATGTGAGTTCTATGGTTTGAATCCCAGCGGTGTAGACTCTATAGATCAAATCCCAGCAGTGTGGGATCTATGGTTCGAATCTCAGAGGTGTGGGATCTGTGGTATGAATCATAGCAGCGTGGGATCTATGGTTTGAATCCCAACGGTATGGGATCTATGTTTCAAATCCCAGCAGTGTGGGATCTATGGTTCGAATCTCAGGTATTGGATCTATGGTTTGAATCCCAGCAGTGTGGCACCTATTGTTCAAATCCCAGCAGTGTGGGATCTATGGTTCGAATTTTAGAGTTATGGAATCTATTGTATGAATCCCTACAGCGAGAGAATTATGGTTCGAATCCCAGTGGAAGTAATATTACATTGACATAATAATAATAATAATAATAATAATAATAATAATAATAATAATAATAATAATAATAATAATATATATATATATATATATATATATATATATATATATATATATATATATATATATATATATATATATATATATATATATTATATTACAAGCAAAATATCCAATCTCCAAGTTAAATAACGTTAATAAATAATATTAAAAATACATTTTTATTTATTTGTTTTATTAAACAATGAATACCCAGCACCTTTGTAATTTTCAGGTGGAGATTTTTTTTAGTACTATCATTCATATTCACATTCATTTTTCATTCATAAATTATTTTAATTCTGAAGGTCAATTTCAAGCTAAATGAATTCCCAATCTTTATCTATTATAACCGATTTAATAACAGTATCCCGGAAAAGAAAAAGTTGAATTCGAATCCTGGTGGCATGTGTTTTTTTTTTCCCCATAGAATTTAATCTATTCTTTTATGAATTACATGAACCTCCATCAATTATGTACCTATTACATAATATTTAAAGGAAGAGTTATAACGTGGTAAGTAAAAGTAGTATAAAAATATAAATTGATAATCCTGCCTTCGAATCCTGGTGGCAGATGTTGATTTTATTCTTTTAATCGCATTTTATCGTAATTTATTTTAAGTTGTGTAGGCCTTGAGCGCAAGGTATACATTATATATATATTTTTTTTAAAGAAGAGTTTAAATTTAATAAAGTGCTATAAGTATCTGAGTATAAAATATTATATTGTTTATCATAAGTTCCAATCTTGATTTTCGTCTCTTTTTACCTCTTATATCGCTTCAAATGATCGATTTGTACATTAATTTTTAATTCCTTTATCTTCTTCGGAAAACTTTTAAAACCTAAGATTTAAAATTCGTAGGGAAGTAGAACTGTCAGAATGAAATACATTGCATCTATTCTAAATGCAAATCCTGGTGGTAAATTAGCAGTGAAAATAAACTTTAGTCATTCAATAAATATACCAATGGGAGTAGCAATTAAATTTAGAATGTTTATTCCTTGCTAATAAATTGGGTGATAGTCTCTTTTATGTAGTTTTCATTCCAATGAACATATTTTTATTATGGTAGTCCCTTTTATGTAGTTTTCTTTCCCATGAACATATTTTTATTGTGGTAGTCCCTTTTATGTAGTTTTATTCCCATGCACATATTTTTATTCTGGTAGTCCCTTTTATGTAGTTTTTTTTTCCATAAACATATTTTTTATTGTGTTAGTCCCTTTTATGTAGTTTTATTCCCATGAACATATTTTTATTGTGGTAGTCCCTTTTATGTAGTTTTATTCCCATAAACATATTTTCATTGTGGTAGTACCATTTATGTAGTTTTCTTTCCCATGAATATATTTTTATTGTGGTAGTCCCTTTTATGCAGTTTTCTTTCCCATGAACATATTGTTATTGTGGTAGTCCCTTTTATGTAGTTTTCTTTCCTATGAACATATTTTTATTGTGGTAGTCCCTTTTATGTAGTTTTCTTTCCCATGAACATATTTTTATTGTGGTACCCTTCAATTCTGCAGCTTTTCTCCCCATGAATAAATCTATATAGTGGTTGCCCATCCTTCAACTTTGTCCGCTATTATCTCGAAAAATAGATTATTTTTGAGTAAGCTACTTATAGTGTTTCATTAGTAATTAAATGTGCTACTTTATCTTGTTTTATAGAGTGAACTAAAGTACCGTTATTGAGTATATTTTTCTAGATTTTTGGAAGAGCCAAGGTACCAAAATTTAAGAGGTACGGGTAATTAATTTCTTAATTTCTCCTTATGACTTGATTTTTTCTAAGTATGAATGACAAATTACATTCAAACCATTTCAATAGTTAAAGCTCCGCGCATTAGTACAGACGACATGCAAAAAACACACGCAAAGAAAACAAAAAAACGTTTGAATTCAGGGGAGTCTAATACGTGTAAATCCTTCATAATCTATTATTATTGTTTTTTTTCTGTTTATCATATAATATATAAATAAGGATAAGGAAGTATACACAACTGAACCCAATATACAAATAGTAATAAACGAATCATATACCATATATAAAGCATAATGTTTACAATATGATAATTACAAATTAAACATTTATCGGGTATAAATATAAACGGAAAGATAATTACAATATAAACAAAATTTCTACAAGTAGTTTTGTGGGATTGTCATAAAAAAATATTTTGTTTTAGGTATAAATATACTGATTTTACCGTTTATTTGTCATTATAACATACAAACAAAAGTTTACTGGTAATTTAGTAGGATTGACGTATCAAATATTTTGTTTTGGATATTAATATAATGATTTGACTGTTTACTTGTCACCATTACAATATAAAAAACATTTTACAGGTATGTTACAAATAGTTTTGTGGGATTGTCATAAAAAATATTATGTTTTAGGTACAAATATACTGATTTTACCGTTTATTTGTCATTATAAAATATAAACAAAAGTTTACTGGTAATGTAGTGGGATCGCCGTATAAAATATTTGGTTTTGAGTATTAATATACTGATTTTACCATATACTTGTCATTATTACAATGCAAAAAATATTTTACTTAGATATTTTAGGTAGATTAGTGGGATTGTCGAAACAAATAATTTGTTTTAGGTATAAATATATTGATTTGACCGTTTATTTGTCATTATAACTATGTAAACAAAAGTTTACTGGTAATTTAGTGGGATTATCGTACAAAATATTTTGTTTTGGGTATAAATATACTGATTTGACCGTTTATTTTTCATTATAACTATGTAAACAAAATTTGACGGGAAGCTTAGTGGGATTGTCGTTTCAAACATTTTAAATTGAGTATAAATATACGGATTGTACTGTTTTCTTGTCATTATAACAATGTAAACAAAATTTTACGGGTAGCTTAGTGGGATTGTCGTTTCAAACATTTTAAATTGAGTATAAATATACTGATTTTACTGTTTTCTTGTCATTATAACAATGTAAACAAAATTTGACGGGAAGCTTAGTGGGATTTTCGTTTCAAATATTCTTTAAGTAAGGTATGAAATAATAGAAAAAAATAAACTTTTCATAAAATTGTTATTATTGGGGATAAAATAATAATAAAAGAAAAAAATTAAAATTAATATAATTGACATTTCTTATTAATTATTATTTGATTTAAATTTGGAATTTTACTTTTTGTTGATCATGTTCAATGTTTTTTTTTTTTTTTATGTATGGAAATGTACCGTCGGGAAATGTATGCGGTACAAATTACTTTTGATTGTAACACAAATTTAAAGATATTAAGGTTTTATGTAAAAAGATAAATATAATTTTATGGAAAAAATTTACTTTTAATATTTATGGGCCATCGAAAAAAAAAAAATTGTTTACATTGTTGAAATGATAAAAAATAATTCTTGCATCATTGAATAAATGTATAATAAGAATCGCAATTTTTTATTTACATGTTTTTTTTTTTTTTTTTTTTTTTTTTTTTTTTTTTTTTTTTTTTATCTTCTTTTGGATAACATATTGCTAATTTTACGAACTTAAATAGGTCGGTAAACTTTAATAATAATATAATTTACATGTTGAGAAACAAAGCAATTTTAATTACATTGGCATCATTGAGATCGAAAAAAAGGTAGGATCGAAATATATTAGATTTTTTTTTTTTTAACATTTGTTAATTTTTAATTCAGGTAAGGTATAGTGGATGTTGCGTACTTAAACCGGTCGGTAAATATACTGTCAAAAAAGAACAAAAAAAAAAACCACAAAGCTGGAGCGGCAAGTGTGGGAGAGGGAATGCTGAATGGTCGAGAGGGGGAAGGCTACAAGTTGTCTGTATACATGGATAGGTGTAACAGGTGATAGAGGAAACAGAGAATTAGTCGTAGCTCACCTGTACCCCGGATCTAACATACTCCCGCCTCTAAATTAACTGTACTTCGTACTCGAAACACATCAACCCTATTATTGTCCTTATTGTCTTACTCGAAAATAAATTTATTCTTAACATTCATATTGTTTATTTTACAAAAAAAAAATATGTTTTTTAATTTTAATAAAATAATTTTGAAATTAAAAATTGAATGTACCTTAGTGTGGTCGGGTAGCCTGGAGAGGGAGAGTGAACGAAGAAGAAGCCTGGCATCGAAGAGACGTGAGTGCAAGGCAGAGGTCTCGGTGGACGCCGAGACGAGTACGAGTACGATGGCCAAGTACCGAGGTATCGGAGGCATATCTTCAGGTCTGGCATCGCGAGCTCAGGCCGGCCGCTTTCTGAACGTCCCGCCTACATCTGGCGCTACCCCTGTTCTCCCCCCTCCCCAACCCCTCGACTGACTCAACCTCCCGGGAAACGTGTCCGCTCCCCCCACTCCACCCCTTCCCTCTTTTTCCCGGAACCTAGATCGATCAGGTACATCGAATTTTTGTTTTTTTGTTTTTTGGTCGATTTAACCTGGTGACCGGGATTTATCTCTAGGCACGCCCCCTACTCTACCGGCTTACCTGGAACTGTCGACTCCCCTCGCTTGTCCCGACCCGTATCAAACTTTCGTATACGTATATAATACACTGGTGAAACGATGTTTCGTCCCTCCCACTGACAGGTCGGTGTACTACGGTGGGAAATGATAGATTTTCCCGACCTATGTCACAACGGGATTCCCGGAAACTATTAACCCGAGCCTAAGGTTTTTCCTTGAAATTTTCGTCCTTGACAGTGAAGCGAAAAAATTGAATTAGCGTATTAGCTTTACATGACGGATTACCATGTCGAAAACATACCGGCCTCCTACCAAATTTACTTAATCCAAATATTTGTTTAAACTAAAAACTGCACCTTCCTGCGTTATTATAAACTTACATTACACGGGCACACACAAACTCCTACATACCTTTTTTCCATGGAAACCTCATTTCACTAAGTGATTTTTAACTTCAAATATATAGCTTAGAGGAAAAGAAAGTAAAATGAAAAAGAACTAGAAAAATTAAAATAAATTAATCAAATTTTTTTGCATACATTTAAAAAAAAAACTATTAATGTAGAAAGAAGTGAAGTTTAGTTTATCATAAGGGCTAATTCAAATTAGCCTAAATTAATTAAAAACATCATAATTATTATTAAAAATTATTTCTCATATTAACATTGATAAATAACACAGAAATATCTAGAAACTTGATTAAATTAACATACTAAAAACATAGACACTTCTTTAGATTGTTACTTCCCTTATGAAAAAAACAGAGGGGAGTAACAATCTAAAGAAGGTGTATGGAATGTTCTTCTTCAGACTATTACTCCCCTTATAAAAACAGAAGTGTGATATTATTCCTTTGTCCCAAAGTAAATTGGACTAAACATCCCTTTGTCTTAATAGTTGCATTTAGTCAGTCATTTATATTCTAAAAAAATATAGGGGAGTAACAATCTAAAGAAGTACCAAAACATACATATATGTACATCGATGAAATATAGAAAAGTGTGTACATTTCTGACCTTATAGTATAAAAACAAACATCATATTCATTATCATACGTTACAATTACATTAACTTATGAACATTATCTATAAATCATGCCAATTAATAGTCTAATTGTTTACACTGGTCAAATTTTAAGCAGATACATTACGTTTGTTTTTTATCGCATTTTGTAACCTTGACCGTTTATACTTATTTTTTCAAACGATCAAACTAAAAAAATAAATCGGTGATACGCTTACTTAATTATTATTAAATCAGTTTCAATATAATCGAATTGAACTGCTTTTTCATAATTATACAACGAGGACTCTAAATATGGGGTTAAATGACGAATCTTATAAAATGTTATAGGGCAGATAAAGAATGCATTTTTTATTTCTCCAAAGTAATAATGGTATAATTAGTTATACCACCCAAGATGCCTCTTCCAAGGCTTTTTAAGTCCTGGGACCCTAGTTAGACCACTGCCACGAATATAGCAATAGATAAATCATTGTAATTAGTGTAATTACTCGTAATTTGATTGTTTATTTAAATAATTAATGCGGTTTGAAGTGGTTATACGTACAACAAAGTTGTTAAGAAGTTATGTACTATGATGCAGCTTCCAACGACATATTTCTTTTAAAAAATAGTTCTAAAATTATAAACTACATTTAATTTTCCTTAGCAAAAGATACGATGAAAACAGTCGAGAGAGATTTATCTGATAAAAGCATTTTCACGCAGTTAGGTTAAATACTAATCCATAAGAGATTTTAACTATTATGAGGTATTGGTAAGTTGAGATGTTAATAGTAACGTAGAGTTGTTAAAAAATAACGAATCTGTAACTATAAGCTAGCGTCAGTTGTTGCCTAACAAAAAAGTCACAATATTTAGTAATAAAAAAAAAAAAAAAAAAAAAAAATTGCGAAGCATTAATATGACTGACTCAATTAGAAAATAGGACAAATCCTTCACTTTTCCTGCAAAGTTAAAATTTATTAATGCTTTTCCAGTTATCGGAATCAGATACTCATGAGGAGGATTTGCAAATTATATTTGATGCACGAGGTCATAATAAATATTCTCTCTTACTTCTCCTAGTTAAAATTTATAAATGCTATTCCAGTTGTCGGAATCAGTTACTCATGAAGCGGATTCCCAAATTATATTCGCGATCCACGAGGACATCAAAATATTCTTCCTTACCTTTTCTAGTTAAAATTTATATATGTTTTTCTAGTTGTCGGAATCAGTTACTCATGAGGAGGAGTTGCAAATTATATTTGATGCACGAGGGAATAATAAATATTCTCGCTTACCTTTCCTAGATAACAATTATATTATGTTTCTTGACATTATCTTAAAAATCTAATCTATTAAATTAAACATAACACACTCCGTAGTGACAAAAATAACATTCCAATCTTCAAATTAAATCTACGGCATACCTGATCAATGACGAACAACTTCGTTGGCTGAAGAGGCATAGTCCTCGAAACCTGGTACAATATTGAACATACCTAACCAGTAAAGTTATTAATTTAATGCACGATTGGAGTTCTGCCACTTGGTTCTCCTCTCAAGATAAACCATGCGTTGTTAAATTTATCATCACTGTTACTTATCGCAAAATTAATTGCAAGTAAAATAAAATAAACAGGTCAATAAACAAGTGTGTGCTAGTCAGCACGCAGCGAGGGTCCGTAGGCAACACAGTATTTTTTAAGTAGTACCTATTGATGGTGCTTTTAAAATGCTAAAAAGCCTACTTTGAACTATCCTATGGGTCTGATGTTCTCAAAACACATAAAGAAACTTCTGATAAAGTATTTGTTGCCAGTGAACTGGACTATAAACATATAAATACATCGAAAAGAGTATAATTACAAACAAACGTATTTTGTCATTAAAAAAAAAAAAAAATATCGAATTTCAAAAAGTGATATCTTTACTTTTGGTACTCTACTTGTTCTGGTCTTTACTTTATTTTTTCAAAATTCCTGAACATTCGAATGCAAATATACACAAATACAATCTATATTCAAATCAAATATAATATATATTTCAAATTATATATATTTGTAATCAGCTCTACGTTCCCTTTCATATATGATACCTAAACCACACGGTCTCCAAAAAGAAATTTAACCCTTACGTTTTAACACATATATGCCAAATTTCAAAGTGATCGGACGAAAGGTGTAGCCGAGAGAGCAGGCGACAGACAGACGGACGGAAAGGCAGACACATGCAGTGCAGGAAAATCTAATGGTTCTTGGTTTTGCCTACGGACCCTAAAAACAATCCATCTAGATTTATGAGTTTAGTATAAAACAGGAAGTAGTAAAAAGGATTTTGACATCAATAAGTAGTGTGCTTAAGGGATCAGGGGAAGGAGTGTGAGAGGTTTCATCGATTTCTTGAAATATTATATTGTTTGATTCTCAAGCTATATTTGAGTCTACGACTCTATACTCATGCTACATTAGAGCGTTAACTCATATCTATGTTGAAATGTTAATAATCATTTAGTTAAGATTGCTTTGATGATTGAGCAGCTATTTACCACTAGATTTGGAGTGAGAATCGAAATGTTGACTGAATGAACTCAGTTCAGTCAAATGAAGCAAAATGATAATTTCCTTGACTGTGTTTTTCTCCAATGTGTGATAGCCACTCCTCATGAAAGAGGTGTAGATCAATAACCAAACAACGTCTTCACCAAAAAAATTGTAATTAAAACAATTTACTGGTTTCGGCTGTTCCAAATCAGCCTTCATCAGATAATCTAGCGGTAACAGAATGACTTTGAAGTCATTCTGCAACCGATAGATTATCTGAAGAAGGCTTGTTTAGAACAGCCGAAACCGGTCAATTGTTTTAATTACAATTTTTTGAGTGAAGACGTTGTTTGGTTATTGAACTACACCTCTTTAATGACGATGATAATAATTGTTTTCAATCAAGCCCTTTATCTATAAATACAATTCTAATGCCGCTGCCTTCCTGGGACCCCTTGAACGATGAAGGTAATTGGCAATATATTGCTTATCAATAAAGGGGGCTATAGATTTATAAAAATACGGAAGCTAATTAGAACCATGTATTAGAACCTTATTCTGCCGATCTTATTTGACTCACTTGGTAGTTTAAAAGACTGCAATTTCCAGTCAATTTTTATTAACTTTTTTTTTATAACCATAGATTATGTGGCTGGTATAGATCTGTGGAATGATTGTTACTTCCACTGCTAATTAGGGTCCGTAGGCAAAACCAAGGACCCTTATATTTTCCTGCACGGCTGCACCTTGGGTCCGTTCACTTTGAAATTTGGCATATATGTGTGTAGTGACCCACACATTTTAAAATTATAGCGACTTAAAAAAAACATTTCTCAAAAAAATTAGGGTAAAAAAACGTAAGGGTTTAATTTTTTTTTGGACACCGTGTGGGGTATCGTATGAAAGGATACGTCGAGCTGATTAGAAAAAATATATCATTTTTGGTCTTTGATAGGGCGAGCGTAGTCAAGTTTAAAGTGGGTGTGAAAAGTGTCCCTCCCCCTCTATTTCGCTTATGTATAGTGCAAAAAATGTGAAAAAATTCCTGAACATCAGTTTCAAAATAAACCTGAACAAACAGTTACATAAAATTTAACAACTGTCTTCAACCCTAATTGCAACGAGACCAACAAATATCCATTATTGTACATAAAAATTACTTATCACATTTGAATTCCTATCCAGTCCTAGATATTATATGTAATTGAAACATGAACAATCTCTGTATGCATTAAATATTCAAGATTTTCAAAAATAGATAATTCAAAAATCTTATGATGATATCAATTCTGTACAATCAAATTTTAAAAATTATTGAATTATTGATGATTGAGGCTGTTATAATGCATAAAACATAATCTGTGATAGTGAATCTTTATTTCTAAAACTCAGAATATCGTCTCCATCCATTCCTTCAAAATGAAAAGGATAATGTTAACATAATCTCGCTTATCTTAATATTGTTAATAATTTTTGGTTGTTATGTACAAACTAACATATTCAAATAAAGAAATACTACACGAATAATTTAATAGAAGAACACAGGAATCTTAGTAGTAGTGCATAAAACTCAAACCAAATGCTTAATTGACCAGTTTATTGATAAACGAAAAAACCCTTAAATAGTTGCTGAAATTAAAGTTTGCAATTTATGGATTGTCAGTTGATACAAACGAGCTTACCTGTTCGGTTCTTAAACTTGAATGCTTGAAATCAAACGATAACAATTATTTTTTATTGCATCCAACTGCTTATGCTTAGGTCAGACCTATTCGTATATGAATGACTCCAATTCGGATCTGGAATAAACTTCATGAAATAATCATTACAGAAAGGTGTTTAAATGCAAACTGAATCGAAAAACCAACATATCGTTCATTTGACGTTTATGATTGACGGAACCTATTAAAAAAATGAAAGACGAAGCTTATTTTGACTTCGTTCTAGTATTATTTATAATTTAAATTTACTTTTGAACGAAATAAAGAGTTTGGTTAACCTTATAACGGTAATCATTAACTGTTAAAACCGAATTAGAAGTCTTTAGTACCGTTTACCGTGAAGATCGATGTTAAATGGTGGAGCTGCTCTTCTGTGAAGAATTAGGGGTGCAGTCGCAGTAAAAAAGACAATTATGAATGTATTGTTTCGAATAATGAACTGTGGCTGGCCACTATAGATTGAGAAGAACACGAGAATGTGTCTTAGTTGTTGAGTAAAGAAATTTTAATAAATCTTTGGTTTGTAAGAGAGAAAATAACTTGTGTCGAATAAATCTCGACGATCAAGATTAATTAGTCCAAAAACCACAAAGCTAATGATTAACTGGTTGTGTTTTCATGACTTTAGGGTCATTTTGATAATGATCTCCTAAAGAGCTCATAATTGATCAATATTTAAAAATCAGCTCTTCGAGTTTTATTTATTAAGAGAAATTTCCACAAAACCCGAAAAACCGTTTTTTCCGCATAACTCGAATACGGTCGACCGCAGCGGTCCGACGCAAAGGACCTTTTTTGTAGGTCTCGCAAAAAAGGAAAAAAATCGTTGTTGTTTCTTTTTTTAAAGTGAATAGGAAAAAATATACACGCCCCCGAAAAAGCCCCTAAAACGGACGTCTAAGAGCGGGCCCCAGATGGGTGTCCATGACCTGTTAATATTATATATAACTATTTTTTTGTTTAAAATAAATATAAAAATATTTACTTTTTCTTTAATTTTAAAACACTTTAAAATTAAAATCTTTTTCATTTTATTTTATTTTCTCCCTTTTGTAGATAAAATTTTGTACGTACCTCGGAAGTATATATTTTAAAAATGTTAACTTCCTCAGCTCCACCTCGGGAGTTAACATAACGACTGCGACGACTCACCTCTAAATGATTTGTTATTGCAAAGCTAAGGCAACCACATTTATTCCAATAAAAATAAATGCTTGTTTTGACTTGTTAGTCTTCATATAGATGGTATAACTTAATTTACTTATTTTTCAAAATATAACATTAAGCCCGTTACCACGGGCTTAACGGCTCGTATATATAGATAACTTACGGGTCTATCTCCGATCAAGCACCGAATTCGCAAGATGTCTCGAGAGATATATCTCAACTTGTTATTACCATATACTATAGAAGTGCACAATTATTGATGTTGGTCATGTATAGAGATTGATGCTTGATAACAAGATAGAATTATAACCCATTGGAGCACAACGTTTATCAATGTGTTTCATCTAATTTCGCCAATTTTTTCCGTAGCTGCACTTAAAGGCAGAAAAAATTGGAACAATGCATCTGATAAGTTTACTTGACTACTTATAAGCTACATGTATATAATGTACTTTTACCGATGTTATCAAAAAGAGTTATTAACCTAGTGCATCGTTGAATATCGTATAATGTATTTTATCCAATTCATCTTGCCTTTCTCCATTTATCAACTCGTAATGTCATCCGGAAAATCATTCTGGACATGTTCTTCATTTGCATATGAATATTGAGTTAAAGTAATCTAATTTTAAAAATGTTCAGACTAAGACCGATGTACTGTACACTTACCCATATCCTCTAAACTCTAGGACATCAATATCATTTATATAATCGAGTAGTGTCCCGACGGCGACGACTCACCTTGAAATTATATGTTATTAGTTATTACTAAGCTAAGGTAACCACATTTATTCCAATAAAAATAAATCTTTGTTTTGATTTGTTGGTCTTCAAATAGATATAATGACTTATCTAAATCGATATCTAAATTAATTTACTTAATTTTACTTTTTTTAAAAAAATAAAATTAAGCTCGTTGCCACGGGCTTTACGGCTCGTTCTATATAAGATAAATAATGTAAATCCATATAGAATAAATATTCGTCCGATTAAGGACATTACATATGTCCTACGTCCTATCATCATCTGTCCGATCCCATTCCAAGTATTAGACCAAGAATAGATTTCCATTTTATAGTCGTGGTTAGCTCATGAGCTATAATTAGGTTTTTTAGTATAGGCTTCATTTATAATAAGAGCTTCAAGGTACGACATTCCAGATCTAGATTAGGATCTTATCAACGCTAGTCCCTCGTGCTTTCAACTTCTTATTGCTTTGATTTGTCATTATTCGTCGAAATGTAAGTTTCACTGGAAACATGACTGCAAGTTAATACTTTTTTCTTTATTTTTTTTTTTTTTAGTATACTGTAGTTCTCATTTTATCTTACGAGCCGTCAAGCTCGTGGCAACGAGCTTAATTTTATATTATTTAGAAAAAATGTAAAATTAAGTAAATTAATTTAGATATCTATTTAGATAAGTTATTATATCTATTTGAAGATCAAATAAATCAAAACTAAAATTTATTTTTATTGGAATAAATGTGGTTGCCTTAGCTTTGCAATAACGAATCATTTCGAGGTGATTCGTTACGGCACTAATCGATTATATAAATGATAATAACTTTTACTTTCTATCCAATAATGATAAAGACATAAATTGCTTCCAGTAACCCAAAAAAGTAATGATATTTTTTACGAAATTAACTTAATGTATTTTATCACTTATTTCCTGATAAGTTTAAGTTATTTATTTTAGTTATTATTTCTTAAAACAGAAATAGAAATTTGAGATTTCTAAAATTAACTTAATTATGGCAATACATTTTCTAATAGTTGTCAGTCTATTCAGTAGTATCTTTATTGAATAGATTATTCACTTCTTCTAATATTAATTATAGAATATTGCGATTGGATTCATAGATTGTAGCACATATAACCTATATGCATCTGTGTGATATAAATTACTATTATATGTTCTTTATAACGTATACACTTTTCAAAATATGATATTGATGCGGTGCATAATGAACTTGTAGAAAAATCTGCATTATACTCTCTTATTATATGTCACATATGTTTTCAATATGGTTTCCATATTAAACATAAGAATATGTTACATGTTACACATGGTTTTGAAGGTCTTAAAGAGTAAGAAAATAATAAGTAACAATTATTACAAAATTTTCATTCTTTGCCGGAATTTTGAAAAAAGTTAATGCATATATTGCATGTTTGTTATCATTTTAAACTTTAAATCTATTTCCCGGTAGATTATGAAATCTATCTGAAAAGTTCTTTAAAATTATATGTTACACGCTCTATAGGCAATAACTTTTTTTCACCTCTTACATTTCAGCCATATTGTTTTCAAAATGGTGGCAAATAAATGGAAATTTTATAACATATTCTTTTCCTACGCTTCAAGACCTTCAAAACCATGTATAACATGTCATGCTGAATAAAAACTTTTTCTTTAGTCGTCCGACATATTGGCCGCCATCTTGAAAATATTAAATGTGAAAAGTGAGACGAATTTCGTTCATATCAATCAATTTTTAATACAGTTATCTTTAGACAAACAAAGAAACACACAAACCAACTTTTGAAAACTCAAGTCTCTTACATGAAAAAATCACTAAGCTCGTTCAATAATAAAACATTTGGCTATAACAAACACTACTAAGACATTTGTGAAATGAAATCGGGTAACACAGAGTATCCCACTAATGGGAAATATAACCTAGGTACTGAGTAAAATTGATTACCACAGTAAAAGAGAGACTGCGAAATTGTGCAAAAAAAGGGTGAAGATTCCAAAAAAATTACTGACTTGTTGATTATTTAAAAGAGAACTTTACATAAAAGAGGTATAATATTACTGCCATACATAGTAATATCGTTTCTTAAGTGCGTAGCATGATCCCCAGCGCAAGCTGATTTAGATGATAAGTGATATAATAATAATTATGAGATATATACAAGTAAAATAATGTACTAACTCAGGGGTCTCCAAACTACGGCCCGCGGGCAGGATCCGGCTCGTGAGACGTTTTCATTCGGCCCGCCGAGCCATGAAAGACTTTAAAAAATGAACCTAAACAATGCACAGTTATATAACTTCTCCATAATGAAATTCTATCTTAAACATTAAAATAGATCAGCTCGAGTCTTATATAAGTTTTTTTGGCCGAAATGGATATGGTTTATGAGCTCATTATCCATATTCCCTACCATTGTGAAGTTTGATAGCTGAATGTTGCTTATTTCATCCATCTTATGGCTGAATTTGATCCATCTTGAATCTTATGGCTGAATTTCATCCATCTTATGGCTGCTTATTTCATCCGTATGGACCATCTTATCCAGATCCGACCCTTCAACCAAAACGATTGGAGACCCCTGGTACCTAACTGAATACTTTATTGACGTAAACCATTTGTAGCATGTTTGTAGAGTTGATCGGGATCGGTTTATATGCAAAGGATACATCAAGGCCAGTATACTGATGGAAATTCAGGACTTATTACACAAATTTGATAGTTATATTGTCCCGGTATACTACATAAATATGGGTCAATTAGAAGTTTATGCTTCGATGGTCATTAAACTTATGAATAATATTATAGCTGAGGTATCTAAATGTGACGATAAATTAAATATATAGCACACTTGATTCTGGACACAAAAAAGTGAAGTTGTTTTTGATTTTTTTTGGCATTGGATCCCAGTTTGATGGGACGACCAACCCCGCATAATCATGCAAATAATTTGAATATTAAATTTTTTTTCGGATCAGACGAATAGCTTTTAATATGTTTTTATAAAAAAAAAAAAAAAAAAAAAAAAAAAAAATGAATGCTAATTTTTTGACTCGTATAATTCAAAACACCATGTCCGAGAGGACATGCTTCTATAATAAATTAATTTGAAATGCAGTAAATAACTTTTTCTTGCCAACCTGTTTTAATTTGAGGAATTTAAGCAATTCTCTCTGTCATTAAACGGCTAAAGGTGTCGATATAAAAAAATAATAACCCCACGCAAAAAAAAAAAAAAAAATTAATAATAATAATAATAATAATAATAATTATAAATTACTATCGATTTTATATTTAGTTTGAATGCAATAACCAAAATTTGTTTCGTTAATTACCAATACCTTGTTATTAATTGTAACATAATATACCTATTTATTAAAAACTAATTATTCTTCTCTCAAAGCTCGTAGGCTGTTACATTGTAACAATATCGGGTTATAACATAATATTAGTAAAATATCAATATCGATTTATATTATAAAATATTGATTTATATTATAAAATATCGATTCATATTATAAAATATCGATTTAAATTATAAAATATCGTATATATGATTAAATATCGATTTATTGCAATATAAGTATATAAGATGTTGTGGTGCTACACATTATTGTGTTATTATAGTTGTAATTCGATATCGTTCAATATTATCTTTCGTTATTATTGCTTAAAAACTCTTAAGCTGTTATTTTGATATAATATCAAGTTTCCTAATTGTTCTAACATAATATCTTGATTTTGGGTCATCGAGTTATTCTTCCGTAAAAGCCCACTGTAATAATATCGAGTTACTGGTTATAAGATAATGTCCTTCTATGTATTATTATGTCAGTATGACATGTTATTCATTGTTTTAAAGGTCTTGAAGAGTAAAATAAATATGCAACTATTATTACAAATTTATTTGGCGGTATTTTGAAAAAAAAAAAAAAAAAAAAAAAAAAAAAAAGGCCGGAATGAGGGTGATAAAAAATATATAACATGTTACATATAATTTAAAAGCTAGATAGATAGATTAAGAATAGGTTAGTTTTTCCCCGAAAAATTTATTCCTGGTAGCGGTAGCCATATTGTAAATTTGAATATGACCGAGATTCAGAGAGCAAATTGAATCATATTTACGTTCTCATCAAAATAGAAACTATTGTGATGGCGCGAAAATTCGATTTTGATGAATTTACACGTTTTGAGGTCCCCCGAAATCCAAAAAATTAGTTTTTAAAAAACATCTGTTTGTCATCTGTCGTCTGTCTGTTGTCTGTAATTTAAAGCTGGAGCCTAAACTACTGGGCCGATTTTGATATACATGATCAGAAAAATCAAATCCCGAGGCTAAATCAGGAATTGAATTATAGCTCCATATTTGGGAGCGCTACCCCCCAAAAACTCTGGAAAAAAGTAAAAAAAAATATATTTCTCGAAAACGGTTCCGACGATTTTGGTTAAATAATTGAAGCGAGCGTAGCGAGCTTCCTACATTCAACGAAATATGCTCCGTGTCTGTCTGTCTGTCTGTCTGTCTGTCTGTCTGTCAGTAACGTTTACGCGTGTGACGATAACTTGAGTAAAAGTTAACCGATTTAGTTGAAATTTGGTATACATGTTCCTCTTACTAATACTCAGGCTAAGTTCGTTGGACAGCGTGATCCGTCCATGAGTTCGCGCGCAACGCTCGCGTAAACGAGAGGTACAAAAATTAAATTGGAATTTCAGGACGGGAAAAGATTCTATCATCATCTACTCGATGAGACGAACATTTTTTTCAAATAACATGTTTTACTAAAACCAACAGCGACACCGCTATGACTTAATAAAGATGGCTAAAACTATTAAAGCGGACCTAAACGTTTATAATAGAGAAAACAACCTTTTTACCGATATCTTACGTTCTAACGAAACGATTTTAATAAAACTTCATATACACCATCTAATGCACAATTGAAACAGGTATGCAAAATTTCAACTTGATACAAGCAAAATTCTTTGAGTAGTGACGAGATACATTTATAATAATTGTTTAAAAGCTACCGCGGGTGGTGAAGATTGTTATAGTCGTATAGTGTATGGTTTGTTTAGGAAGTAAAGCTTCGTACCGAGTACCCCCACTCTTCCCTACACTACCCTCTTCCAGTTATCTTCAACTATGACATTCATCATGATTAATAAATTTCAATATTCAGTATTTCATTGCAATACGCTCGCTTCAATGATAGAGCCACGCGATGCCTAGTTGAAGTGAGCGTAGCGAGCTTCCTACATTCAACGAAATATGCTCCGTGTCTGTCTGTCTGTCTGTCTGTCTGTCTGTCTGTCTGTCTGTCAGTAACGTTCACGCGTGTGACGATAACTTGAGTAAAAGTTGACCGATTTAGTTGAAATTTGGTATACATGATCCTCTTACTAATACTCAGGCTAAGTTCGTTGGACAGCGTGATCCGTCCAAGAGTTCGCGCGCAACGCTCGCGTAAACAAGAGGTTCAAAAATTAAATTGGAATTTCAGGACGGGAAAAAATTCTATCATCATCTATTCGATGAGACGAACATTTTTTTCAAATAACATTTTTTACTAAAACCAACAGCGACACCACTATGAATTAATAAAGATCGCTAAAACTATTAAAGCGGACCTAAACGTTTAAAATAAAGAAAACAACATTTTTACCGATATCTTACGTTCTAACGTAACGATCTTAATAAAACTTCATAGACACCATTTGATGCACAATTGAAACAGGCATGCAAAATTTCAATTTGATACATGAAGTAGTTTGTTTGTAGTAAAGAGATACAAATTATAAATATTGAAATAGAGATGTGTGGTTAGAGGAATAGTAAGAATGCGGGGTGGTTCCCCTACTACTAGCCGCTGCACTACTACCAGACCCATTATCTATCAACTCATCATGATTTACGATAATCTATTTTTTCAATATTCAATACATATTTATTACTATACGCTCGCTTCAATGATAGAGCCACGCGATGCCTAGTTCTAAAATGTAGTCCATTTAAATACGAATCTAAGGATAAAAACGCGGACGGACACTGGGCTAAATAATTATGAACTCGTATATAAGAAAGTTTGTCTGAGTTGTCTCGGACCACCTTTTTCTACTTGCGTTCTTTATGCGCCGCTTTACGATTAAAGTAAACAGTCCAGAGCACTCCTAGTGGAAAAAATTGTAAGTTCATATACTATGTGGGCATGCGCAATGGATTAAAGTCGATCCAACCCGACTTATGTTAGTGTTCCGTACCGTCCTCCAAACTGTTCCAACCCATGCAGGGATCGTTTACGAACCGTTTACTGTACGCTCCAAACGATCCTCTGACAGTACCATGTGTATGCCATGCGCAGTTTTGTCAATCGTCTCACATGTCAACAGGAAGGTTCCCTAACTGTTAGGTTTCCTTGTATGTTATTAATACGGTGCAAATTATAGTCCTAAACCCATTTCAACCTAACATGATTTTATTACAGCACAATGTTAGCGCATGCGTTTATAACCTGTCCTAAACGATTTCCAAACGATCCGGGGGACGATACAAAGGACGGTACAAATAGAGGGGTTGGAAAAAGCCTAATATTTAATTCTACTTAAGCTTTATTGCTGGTTAGGTTTAACAGGCAACTATTTGTCGTAACTAGGTGTATATATAACCAAGACGCCTGATTGTTCCTCTGGACAGCCTCTGAATTCTGATTGTTACTTAGAGTCTCTTCATCTGACAGGAGCCTGAGAGCTTTCCATTGACGATCCCATAATTTCAATTTTATTCGTTATTACTATTATTGCTTCTTCGTGTTGTTGATGGATCAGATCTGTTTAGTTTAAATGAAAATCGTTTAGAATGAATGCTATGTCTCATGATCTCAAAAACGCAACTAACTTCAACTCTTCTTCTTGCCTGACTAGACCCAGATTCGGGGCAGTAGAATTTTTGATCAAATTAAACTCGGGTTTACCGTTATAAAGAATTGGAAAGATATATATCTGGAATGCCCTATTTGTAGTAGGAAGCGTAAACGTGGATCTTGTAGAAGAAGGAAAAATAATACGGACTTTAAAATAAAACGCGCAAATATAATGGCTTCTTTAAAGACCGCATCATCAAAATACCGAAACATTCCTTTATCGTCACCGAAATAAAAGAAGCGTTTATTTCAAGAACATCCGCCACCCACGTATCTGCCTAAGGTAAACAATCATAAATGCGTAGATAGCCGATTACAAAGAGCAGGTGTTGAGTCGTAATACCATGGTGGAGTTGTTATAAAACAACAAACAAGGAAACTCCAAGTAAGATGGGCCACGAGGAGACCAGCCATAATGTACCACATTCCAAATTCTTGTTGCGAACCTCCACAGATCAAAGCTTTAGCGCCTGTAACACTTTTAAATCTGTTTCTAATCTTAACATCTGATGACTGTTTCAAGCATCGAAAACAATATTTAGCCCCTATTTCAATACATATACATATTTACACATTCCATTCATTCTACTAGTCTATTCATCTCTGTATTGACGGCTCAAAAGCTTAATTTTTATGGCATTTCTTATGAATAATTATATTCAAACAATTTTATAGTACATTATTATGATTTTATATCTTACATCAAACAAATTATCTTACCGCTATAAAACTAATATCATGTATTACCATTCTCGCTAGCATGTTAAGAGACGCCGTCGTGAGTGATTGGTTCTTTTCCAAGATTATTTTTTCACTAACAAAATATTTAGTCCGATTTCCAAAGAAGAAAATGTAACTTAATAAGTTACTTTTTCCTAGGAAAAATATAGTTTCTACAGTGTTAAAGAGGGTAAATTGAAATGGACCCAAGTTCAATTCCCCAACAGGTAGACTTATTTTTAGAGTATGTTATGATAGTGTTCAATCAAAATTAAATTGAACCATGAAAGCATTAAAAGCCTCTCGTTGTTTATAACCTGTGTTCAACCTCGATGTTTATAACCTGTGTTCAACCTCGTTGTTTATAACCTGTGTTCAACCTCGTTGTTTATAACCTATGTTCAACCTCGTTGTTTATAACCTGTATTCAACCCAAGGATCTTATATAAAGGGGATGGAATGTTAAAAGGGGTTTAGGGAACAAAGTGACCCCATGGAGGTAAGAGAAATTGGAGAGAAAAATCATACTGCGCATGCTCCACAACCTTTGAACTGGGACAAATTACCTTCTTTAACTGATGGTTATAAACTGAAATTATAAACAAATTCTTAGTAACGTATAACCAAGAGGAAGGTAATTTGTCCCATTGGAGCTCATATTTTACATATCTTCATGGGGTCACTTTTTTGCCTCAACCCTCAATCCCCTTTATATAAGATCATTGGTTCAACCTCGTTGTTTATAACCTGTGTTCAACCTCGTTTTTTATAACCTGTGTTCAACCTCGGTGTTTATAACCTGTGTTCAACCTCGTTGTTTATAACCTGTGTTCAACCTCGTTGTTTATAACCTGTGTTCAACCTCGTTGTTTATAACCTGTGTTCAACCTCGTAGAACCAGAACACAGAAAACGCTGAACGAAGATTTTGTATATATGAGTAAGTTTAGTCAAAGTATAGGGTTTTTTAAAAGGTTTGTTTTATTATTAATCTTAAAGCTTAGGGTATCGATATTGTGAAGAAGTTTCTACATATTTGCCCCAGTATCACGAAAACATGGTATTTATCACAACTACTGTTTACAGGATATATTGTTTGATACATCCCAAACTGGATTGCTCATTTCAGAGAGGAATCCAAAAATATCTTTAATTACACAACACAGATAGTTCTATTAGTATGAAACCGGTTTCTGAAACATCGGACGACGCAAGTCGATGTATAAACATTTATCCGATACTACATTCTTTGGGAATAATTTGAAGGAAAAGACCAGTTATAGGAAGGTTTATGAATGAAGAGGTGTGTTTTACTACTAGGTGTGGAATGTTCAACAGGTGGTTATGCCAGATCGATCTGAGACCTCCATTTACTCACAACTCTAAGTAACTGAATTAATTTACTCAAGTTCTTCTTATAATCTTTTATCTGCCTCTTTCATCTTATCTCAATGCGTATGCTTTCGCCATAGGGATCATAATCAATTGCTACATCTTCTGGTGATACCTGCTTCTTACGGGTGAAGAAGATTCATTACTATTTGGCTGACATCAGTCCACTTTTATGAGAGTAAAACATTAACTACCAGAAAATTGTTCATTTACTTGACTAAGTTTTATTATTAGTCGTATAAAGTCTAGTCTTCTGAGTATCATAAAGTTGTGTGATAGGATTTTAATGGTAATTCTTTAGATTGTTCTCCCATATATCTTCTTTTTTTTAAGAATAAAAATGGATATAATGATTTATACATTTCTTTGTCTAAATAACTATTAAGACAAAGGGATGTTTAGTCCAATGTAGTTTGGGACAAAGGAATATCACACTATTGTTTTTATAAGGGGAGTAACAGTCTAAAGAAAAACATTCCATACACCTTCTTTAGATTGTTACTCCCTTCTGATTTTTATGAGGGAATAACAGTATAAAGAAATGCATTTAAAATAATTTAAAAAAACCTTGAAAAATACATTGTATCAAAAAAATGCTTTTTTCCATTGGAAAAATAAGCATTGTTAGGTTATTATTAGGCGGCTGAACAATACGCTTTACTATCACACCTTATCGATGTATTTATAAATCTTGAAAATGTCTACCTCTATAATAATAAATACTAGATTATTATTTTGAAGGCACTGCAATCTCTAAATCAACATAGTAATATGTAATAAACAAAATCGATCAATTATAAGTCATTTAGCCACAAGAGCCCCAAAACTTTCGATTTCCAATACACAATATACTCTGCAAAACTTTGTTTTATAGGCAGCTGTAGCACCACATCCGTGATTAATTAGTTTTCATTTATCAGCTGATAGGAAGCGTATCGCTGTTGTCCCTTTAATAGACTTTAATTTTCTAGACTATGCTGTCACAAAGTAGAAAAAGTAACAGCACAATGCCGCGTATTCATTTGTCAGCTGATAGGTAGCGTATTGAAATTGTCCCTCTAATAGACTTATAATTTACTAGACTATATACTGTATATCGCCGTTACCTCTCTGTTAGACTTATAATTTGCTAGACTATATTGTCACAAGGTCGAAAAAGTAACAGCACAATGCCGTGTATTCATTTATCAGCTGATAAGCAGTGTATCGTAGTTGTCCCTCATCTAATAGACTTATAATTTGCTAGACTATATTGTCACAAAGTAGAAAAAGTAACAGCACCATGCCTTGTATTCATTTATCAGCTGATAAGCAGTGTATCGTAGTTGTCCCTCATCTAATAGACTTATAATTTGCTAGACTATATTGTCACAAAGTAGAAAAAGTAACAGCACCATGCCTTGTATTCATTTGTCAGCTGATAGGTAACGTATCGCAGTTGACCCTTTAATAGACTTATAATTTACTAGACTCTATACTGTCACAAAATAGAAAAAGTAATAGCACAATGCCGTGTATTCAATGATCAGCTGATAAGCAGTGTATCGTAGTTGTCCCTCATCTAATAGACTTATAATTTGCCAGACTATACTGTCACAAAGTAGAAAAAAAGTAACAGTACAATGCCGTGTATTCATTTATCAGCTGATGAGCAGCGTATCGAAGTTGTCCCTCATCTAATAGACTTATAATTTGCTAGACTATATTGTCACAAAGTGGAAAAAGTAACAGCACACTGCCGTGTATTTATTTATCTGCTGATAGTTTATCCTAGTTATCACTCAAAGCGTCAATACAGACATACTCTGTAACAGCTGAGACTGATAGATCTCAGCTGTGGGAGTGCGTATTTTGGTCAGGGTGGGACTAATGCGTTCCAAAAATATTTATATTTATATTTGTTATTATTATTATTTTTTTTTTACATTCCAGGATTGTTCTTTATATCATTGTATTTTAAAGAATAAAAAAGAAAACATTTAGAGGTCGATTATTTTCTAGTTGGGGCAACACATAAATATTTTACTCTACCATTTACGAACCTATGTCAAAACGTTTTTGTTAGTGTTTGTATACGAGTTTATATATTTTGTAATATAAAATTAACGTATTGAAGTTGGAGGGAGGATAAAAAAAGCGACAACACAAAAACAAAAAAAAACGGACAACCTCACCCCGTTGAATGATTTCTAAAATTAGACCTTCTGAAGATATTTTAAGAAGATTGTAAAGTTATTTTTAAAAAAACCGTAGATCGAAAAAATATAAATAAATAAATAAACAATTTATAAGCGGTTTTTTCTTCTTCTTCTTTTTTACGAGTTATCTTGTAGGCGTTGTGACATATACAGTGGCGCCTCATTCGGTACTCGACAGAAATGGTTGGATCATGTATAAGGAAATATGGTTGTTCTTAACGCTTCAAATCAAATAATACCTCATATATATGTCTAAAGAAAAAAAAAAATAAATACATGTCTCATTTATTTATAAAACTGTTGTATAACCGGTTAATTATTTTTTATGAGATAATAATTTTTGAAGGGAATTAAGTAAGTGATTGAAGAAGAATTAGTGGGGGAAAAAACCCGATTTCGGAATTGAACCATTTGTTCTGCAATAAAGACCGAGAAATGCTTGAGACACGCAATAGATCTTTTAGAAATTATAAGAAGAAATATTGTGATGTGGTTTGGCCGTGTTCCAGTGGACATGTTGCTCCCAACATATTTACACCCCTGACCACTTTTCACAATGTCAAAACAAGCAGCCAGCTTTACCGTCTTTACCCCACCTAAATATTCGTCTTAGAGTCACATCAAAAGCATTTTTGTCAATTCAATCATTCTTTTCTCTAGTTTCTTACTCAATCTGTTTAGGTATTTATTTAATCACATTCTTTTTCTCTCTTTAGACAATATTTACTACAGAGATTTTTTTTGCGTTTATTTTATACACCGAAATTCCGCATGATGGTCATTTAATAACTTTCCATATGTGTCAAATAAAATTGGATTAAGGCCGGTACACAAATGACCGCACAATGCCCGCACTGTATGACGGCCGTGTATCGGACAACACACGTTGATTGAATTGACCTATAGGAAAGAACGGTCTACTAGTAAGTAGTCCCCACTTGAACGCACAAATACTTTTTACTTCCGCACGAGTCGTTCTTTACGTTTTCACAGGTACGATGCGGGGTGCGGTGTCGTCCTATTTTGTTTTCAATTATTCATATTTTCATTTTCTTCTCTCTATCAAAATAATAGTAGAAAATTAATTGAACAAATCCAAAAAATTTAATATTTCAATAATTAATATTTAATTTAAAAATTATTTATTAGTACTTCAATAATTAACTATTTACTCCAATGTTAATAATTACGGTGCTTTTTGCTTCTTTTTTTTTAAATAAGTGCAATACTTATTATAAAATATATATATTTTGCTTCCGAGCTTACCGAAGGTAACGGAAGCTATGTGATCATTCTGAAGAACGAAAAAATTGTAGGTCTCCGATTTCAAAAATTCCAAGACAGAAATCCGTTTCAGTCATCAGGGAACATTTTTGGTTCCGTGTCTGTCTGTCGGTCTGTCGTTCAATTTTTGCGAACCAACATATCTTAAAAATTACTCGTCCAATTTTAATGAAATTTGGGTGGTAGGCCATAATTAGCCCATTATTGGTCCCATATAATGTTCAACCTTCTGCGCCTATTTGTTTCTCTTCCACATGCGCACAAACATACATTTATTTACACCTATAGCTTAAAAAGTACTTATCTGATTTGAATGAAACTTTTATAGTGTGTCGATAGTAACCCGCAGATAGACCCAGAGTAATTTGAACCGTCTGCGCTCTTTAACTTTTGCTAAAAAAGATACTTTAATTCGTGTAAAAAACAAAAACAAAAAAAAAAAAACCGGGAAAAAATTAAACCAATTAGACAATAATGGTTTGTAAAAGCATAAAATCAATAAAGTACGTGGATAGGACGCGAGGAAGCTATATGTGCCACACCCATTGGCAGTCTATTTTTATTTATATGCATTTACATTTTTTTGGTAAGTGCAAAAGGAATAGCTTGAGTGCGGCCTTCAGTGATAATTCTACATAATTATTTTAGTTAATTAATTTCAAAGGTGTACTATTACATAATATTATAATTTGCAAAAGGTACGTTTTCCTAGACATGACTCCAGCGATAGTCGCTGAGCGGTTGTCGCTGGTCGTTAGTAGCTGAGCGATGGTCGCTGAGCGTTAGTCGCTGGCAAAAATTATGTGTTAGCATTTTAAGAGTCGCTCGTGTCTAAGAAGATAAAGCTAGCTTTATTTTCCTAGACATGACACCAGCGATAGACGCTCAAGCTATTGTCGCTCAGAGACTATCGCTGTCGACTCCTCTTCTGAGTTTGCATGTTACTGTTTTCCTAGCTAAGCGACTTTTAACATGCAAACTTTTGAATGTTGTGCCAGCGACTTACGCTCAGCGACAATCGCTCAGCTTCTATCGCTGGAGTCACTGAGTGATAGTCGCTGGCTCAAAATAAATTGTTAAGGCGTTTTCCTCCACGCGTCTCCCGCGATTATTGCGATACATCAGTATGTAACTAGGTGAAACTTAGCTTTGTTTATAATTGGAAGTCCCGAGTATTGCCGAAGTCAGTACAGTCTAGAACTAATATTTGATACTTTATAACAAAACGATCAACCATTGTCTACTGTAACACACATGACAATGGAAAAACTACTTGATCCCGATTTTTTTTTTAGGTTACAAGTCTTTCAAGATAATCTAACAATTTATTAAAACGATCGGACAATTTTTAAACAATAATTTATTGTCACAAATCTTTACAAATGATCTGAAGGATTGTATATAATCATAATAGCAGAAGAAGTTCTATCAACTAACTTTGCCTAGCTAAAAACAATATTATTATATTAATCCACCCTTGTGCATATCTTCACAAACAATCTCAAGATAATCATAATGGCAGGAGAAGTCCCGCCTACCGAAACATCATCACTAAGATACTAGCTTTTCCGGTTTCAGTGATGCCTAACTTTACTATAATTTATTAAAATTGTCGATAATGGCAAAGTATAGAAAAATAATACGAACTAAAGGACTGATATCAGATATCTCATTGAAAGAAGTAAACCTACCAACTCGTCTTCAGATAAGGATAACAACTTGAGATATAGCTTTATCACATCTGTAGTCACCACATAACGCTTTGGAGAGAAGCAGCACTTCGAATGCTTTTCTTCTATCACTCATGAAGTGAAGGCCTAGACCCTAGACGTTTCAAGAGTGATTCTTATGAATAGTAGATTCTATTACAAAAGAAACGAAGATAACAATTCTTCGACATAATGGGAGAAAAAGTTGCCGCAACCATAAAATATTTGCTTTGATGTAAACTTTTCTATAATATATTACAACACTCGACCATTATCACTAAGTGGAAAAATTGTGTCTGGAGAAATGTTTGCTCCTTAACATCTGTTACTGGTCAATGATAATGGTCAATTACGTTCGTTCTTTATTTGGTTATCCACTTTCACTAAGAATAAGTCCCACAATATCTCGAATTAAGCAATTATCTAAGGAACAGAACTTTGTTTCTTAAAAAAGGTCAATGAACAGCGTACAAATAATTCATACAAACCTTTGTCACGAACCTTTACAGTTCATTGAAACCCTTTTCAGCCGCCATAAGATAGCTCAATATTTTTTTAGGTACCTCTATTACATATTTAACAATGGTTCTTGTATTGCAAAACATTACTTTTTATTACGCAATATTTAAAATAACTGATAGTGCTCGATGAGTTGAAGTACACTGACATTTTCCCTTCAAAAAATCGATTTGAAACGTGTTTAATTCCTGCTTATTCACTTAGTGAGTCATGTCAAGCCGCTACCTCCCTACAAAGAAATTTAACTAGTTCAAAGGGCTTTTGTTTGATTTGCAATTCCTTTCCCAAACAACTTAGAAAAAACTCTTGAAGCACGCAAAGCTGTAAGAGGTATTAGAATAAAAGCCCTGAATAAATGACGTAATCCGACCTTAATTCGATTTCTACGCTATCTTCTGTGAAACCTATGAATGGACTTTATCATTTTATTTTCTTTTCATTAATCATCATTCTAAAAATATCAAAGCATTCACGTAATTAACACGCACCTTACTTAATATAGGACGGGTAAAGCATATGTCCCTGAGCAATTCTACTATTCAAACAGTAAATTCCATTATTATTTCCCGGAATCTTATCTATACGGTGTAGAAAGACCATTCTTTTTACCTTTATAGCTTTTCATGAGAAAAGCTATAAACTTGCCATACTCACACACTTTTTTTTATAAATTGATAACATATTGAATCGTATATATCAGTGGAAAATACACTGAATTGAGGAGGATATATCAGTGGAAAATACACTGAATTGTAACTCAGCATGTGGAAACCGACACTCAACAATTCAAGTTCAAGAAACAGGACAAATACTGCAAGTTGCAATAAAAAAAAAAAAAAAAACATAATACATAACTACGTATAAAAAATGTTTTCTTTTTTAAAAAAATGTATGATCACCACCCTAATAATTAAAAACTCTAGTGGTGGTATAAAGTGGACTGTATTAGGTTTCTTTACTCTTAACATTTCATACCTCACAGTTAACTTTCACCAGAGAAAGTTCAAACTTTAGAATCAAAATCTTGTATCACGTAGCGATGCGCTCCGGGGACATGTTGCCGCTCTGAATCGCAGTAGTACCGATACAGTCCCGCAACAAAGACGCGTAACAAGCTAATATTTGAAGGTCGGAAAAACCTACTAACATTCATTAAAGACATGCAATCCATTACTATCCAAGCTTTAAGAAATTGAGAGATATTCTGCATACATTAGCTAATTCTATAAGTAAGTTCTTTGAACCAACTAGTAATTATACGTTAAAAATGTCACCAATTTATTTATTTAAATTAGACAATGTTTATATGACCATTCATTTATATGACCTTTTATATATATCAATTCAGAGGTAAGGCAATGATGAAAAAGTCTTCCCACCTATGAAGGATGTTTGGCTTACTGATGGTTCCCTCTTAGAAGGACTATCGGGGGCTGGTGTATTTTGGTCCGACCCGCTACAAGAGATTATTATAAGCTTGGGTAAGTTCTCTTTATTCTTTCAAGCCGAGAGAAAGTCTAAATTGTAAATTTCAAGACCCTCTCATCAATTTAGTAAGACAATATTGGCCCTTAACAAAGGCACTTGTCACCTTATGACTGGATTTATAACCGGTTATCGTCGTCTCAACAGACAATTGCAGCTGCTAGGTTTGGTTGATAGTTCGACCTGTCAGCTGTGCGGAGAGGAAGATGAAACTCCAAGTCATCTCCCCGTAGCGTTGGCTTGTCTTAGATGGCCATCCTTTGGAATGCCAATTGTTCTCTTAAAAGAGTTAAAAGGACTGCCTCTGAACAGACTTCTGACTTTTTGTGGGTCTGTCAGTTTGCTCAGAGTGTGTAAGGATCAGGGAGAGAATTCATCGTCAAACCCGGGTTTGCTCCATGGACCTAAGTGGTCTACATCCCTGGGGTTTTAATCCCCCGGAAAAAAAGTGTTGTAATTTTATCTTCATCATGGAAAAACAGTTTAGCCAACCTTCACACCTCCTCCTCTGAAGACGGTTTCCATGTTGCGCTCTTATTGGTAAAATGTAGTACTAACAAGTAAAAACCGAGCTACCTCCTGTCGTATCCTAACTTTCTAGTACTACATTTAAGAGCGTCAAATTTTTCATATACCTAGCTTTTTTCATGTCGTTTTTTACATGACGGAAATTTCTTCTGTCCCGCCCAAAAACATTTCCATGTTAAAAATAATTAATAAATTATTTTACACAGTTTAATATTCTGTCAGTTATTTAACTATTCTGTTAATCATTTCGCTAATAATTATATTCATATACTAGCTGGATTCCCGTGATTCGCTGTGGAGTCTACTTTTTTTTATTTCTTTTTTAATATTTGATAGGTTTAAAGACTGTCGTCAATAAAACCTTATCTACATTTATTTTGCTTAACGAGAATATTTAAATGTCCGCCATGGATAAAATATAAGTTGCAAAAGTTCCTGAGTAGTATTTTCAAATGTTAACTTTCCCGGAAATGCAGATGTTTTGTCCTTCACTCCTGCAATTATGCCGAATATAATGATTTTATTCAAGCGTTTCAAAGAAGTGATGATCGATATATTATTGAGAGAACACGATCTCAATAATTCTGCCATCTTGAATCCTGATTGTAAACCTTTTTTTAGCAAACATTTTGAAGCAAAGAGGAACCTCCCTACAAAATTCCAATGCCCACATTCTAGTGCGATTTTTTTATATAAATGGGTGTCATCTTAAATCAAAACAGCGGATGGTAAAAAATATTTCTTAGCGCTAAAAGGCCCCTTTCTTTCCAAAATCTCATAGTAGTAAGTCCAGTAGTTCCAGAGATATCTTATTGAGTCAGTCAGTCAGTGGGATTTGAATTTTATACACTATCATTTACATAATCGAGTAGTGTCTCGACCTCGAAATGATTTGTTATTGCTAAGCTTAGGCAACCACATTTATTTCAATAAAAATAAAGGTTTGTTTAGATTTGTTAGTCTTCAAATAGATGTAATAACTTAACTTAATTTTACTTTTATTTCTAAATATAAAATTTAGTCCGTTGCCACGGGCTTAGCGAACGTATATCAGGTAAAGGTGATTCATTCACTGTAGCTCAAACACCTAGATGATCCAGGTGTGTGACTATCTAGACTAGATCACCGCCTTTTTTTCTTTGTCTCTCCCCCTTTTTCTTAAATATCAACACTAAGGATTTGAACATTTATTTTTGTTTTCAGGTCAAAACTACAATACTGTAATATGGGATTCATTCTTCTTACCTGCCACATCTTTTTAAGCTGATTTTAGAATTTCAAAAAATGGCCGACTGAAAGTACATGCTTCACAACTCTTTTTGGTAAGAATTTATGGAGCCTGAACTACTGGGCCGATTTTTATAAAATTTGACGTCCATGTTCAGAAAAATTATACCCCTATAGGTGAAATTGAGAAATTAATTTTAGCTATAGAATTGGGAGCGCTACAGCCCAAAAATATTTATCGAAAACTGTTCCAACGATTTTGATTAAACAATTCTAAAATTTAGTCCATTAAAATACTAATTTAACTATACAAGTCGTTTCCCCAGAACAAATCTAGTTGTTAAGATATTGAAGAAAATAAATCTGATTTTGTTTTAAAATCGAAATAAAGTAAACTATCACCTGTTGAATACTTTTTAAATATGTTTAAAAATAAATAAAATAAATTAGATATTATAAAATTTAAGTACAATATCAATAATGAGAAAGTTCCGTTCGATTTGTCGGACCGATTAATTATTTTTCCTACAGTTGACCAATAAAGTGGTTGTTATCTATCGCACTCAAAATAGTACGCAAAACAGCAGATTCCTGCACTTACTACTTTACCACACTCATTTTACTTTACCGCACTCCAGTGTTCCAACTTACGAGCAAAAAGAACTTAAATCTAGACAAAGATTAAATAATCCAAAATATAATAATAATAACAATGACAACTAATGATTATTTTTTAACTAACTACATGATTTAAATGCTAAAATATAAAAAAGTAAAGATAGACAATCTAAAAAAAAAAGAATCAAATGTGATGAGTAAGTGTTATGTTGAAAAATAATAACAGCGCTTGGTCAGGTTTGCTGAATCAGGCAAAAAAGGCAACACTGGCTATAAACAGAACAGCTGGTTACTTGATATTGTAAAACCTTTTACATGTTGATGAACCCTCTATTATTTTATATTTTATTTACAGATTAAAAACTAACTGTAGAAAAAATGAATGTGCAACTCGAGCTTAAAGTGCACTCGAGAAACCTTTCCGCCCTCCTCTGTGGCTCGTGCGTAACTATTTCTCTCGAGTGCAGCAAAGTGTCACTTTGCGCACTAGTTGCACAAATCACTATTATGCAACAGGGTTTTGGTTTTTATACTCTTAAGACATCATTTTTTTAAAAACGCGTGTAAGAAAAATGACAGACATATTTTTAAAAGCCACATTTTTTTTTTAGTAAATTACAACTTATATAATAAAAATTGTTAGATAATAATAATAACTGTAACAAACTAATAATAACTATTATCTAATAATTATGTTTGCATGTTTGCAATTTAATAGCAGGTTAGACGGAAGTCCCCAATATCAGAAAACTTAAGGGGAATCCCTTCTGTAATCATTTGCGCACTTGATCATATTAATTTGTCGAAAAATTATTAACTTAATTAATGTGGTTTTTTAAAAATTGACAGTGAAATAGATTTTATATATTTCATGTATAACTTAAATAATCAACCTATGTTTTTTAAAATTAATTATATTTTACACTTACTGAAACAAAGAAAGTATTACGTAAATTTATATATATATTTATAGAGTTATTATTTACTATAAGAATTATTAAAATATAATAATTATATATATTTACGTAACACTTTCTTATATAATTTATATAATCGAGTAGTGTCCCGACGGCGACGACTCACACCTCGAAATGAATTGTTATTGATAAGCTAAGTCAACCACATTTATTCCAATAAAAATCAAGGTTTCGTTTTGATTTGTTGGTCTTCAAGTAGATACAATGACTTATCAAAATAGATATCTAAATTATTTTTTTATTTTTTTTTATTTTTTTTTTATTTTTCTACATAATATATAAAATTAAGCTTATTGCCAGGGGCTAATAGGCTCGTATATACATAATTTAAGTTTTGTCTATAACTATATTGATCAGAATTTCAACATGTTTAAATCATGTCTTTTTCATTACATACTACACAAATTATGAAAAATGTAGGATTACATGATTTATGTATCCTTTCGAAAAGGCTAATATCTCTTCCCACTGTCTCTCGATGGTTAAATATTTACAAAGGGGCATCATTTTCATATCTTGGCAGAAATTATCAACTTTTTTGTATAGGTTCTTAACGCACACTTTGTATTATTATAGCTGGATTTCTTATCTAGCTGTTTTTACTTTCTCATATAAAGAGAAAGTTTTGTGATGGCGCGAAAATTCAATTTGGAGATTTTAAAGGATTTTCACGTTTTGAGGTTCCCTGAGTCCTAAAAAGTATTTCTAAAAAATTTCTGTCTGTGCAGACTCCTGGAGCCTAAATACTGGGCCGATTTTGGTTGTACCATGTATTTTTGGCCAATACATGGTTAGAAAAATCATACCCTGAGGTGAAATCGAGAAATGAATTTTAGCTACAAATTTGAGGGCGCTATCCCCCAAAAATTATTTTTTGAAAACGGATCCGACGATTTTGATTACAAATTCTAAATTCTGGTCCATTTAAATACGAATCTAAAGATATAAGCCGTTTCCCCGGGAAAATCTAGTTCCTGAGAAAATAGCTTTAAACGCGGACGGAGAGAGGCCGGATTCGATTCACGGCCAAGGAGAAGTTTTTTTTTATTAAAATTTTGATCAAATGGTGCATAATAATTAAATTCACCTACAAAAACTAATAAATGGAAACCATTGGGCCAAGTAATTATAAACCCGTATATGAGAATGTTTGTCTGAGTTGTCTCGGACCGATTTTCTTGAAATACTCAGGTCACTTAAATATTATAGAAGTAATCTTATATCTATTCGAAATGGTGAAAATCTTTTTCTGATTCCTTTAGTTGCTAGGGATTAGCAACGACGGAAATACTAGAATCTTGGCAGTGGGCTACGTTTTAATATTTTCCTTCGTATAATTATAATAACATCAACCACTCCCACTGTACCGAATATTTGGAAGGCGTAGAATTATATGTATTATTTATTGTAGACCACGACATAATAAGGGTTGTAGGAAGATAGAGTATGTATTTGTACGGAATCTATGATTTATTTTAGTTGAACAAGAACGCTAATTCATAAACTGCATTGCATTCAGAGTTATTTGGTAATAAAATGTGAACTTTTGAACAGAGCAGGAAATTGGTCTGTCCTGGTATCTAATGGAATGTGAATTTCTCACGGTAATAATACTACTTCAAATAACCAACTAGTAAACAGCTTTGTGCTCGCTCACACCTACTCGAAATTTGCGCATTTTTCTCGTTCATTTATATACGGATCTGTGTATGTTTTTGTTTTATTTATTTATTTAATTTACAAGCTTCTTTTTAAATAAAATGGTAATTTTTTTTTTTTTTTTTGTTTATTGTTTTGACTTGAAAAATAGAAGGTCAATGGAATACGAGTATAGATCAACCTATTTCTGTATGAAAGATTTAATTTTAGTTTGTTATGCAAATGTTCTATTTTGTTGTATTTTTGTTTCTATTATTTTCTTGTTTGATTATTTTTTTTTTTTTCACAATTATATAGTAGATCGTAGAAGAGTAGAAGAGAAAATAGAATCTATCTATTACAATTATTATTATTATTTTATTTTTTTTGACAGGACTCAAATCAAATTGTTCATATAATTATCTGAAATATTGTTGTTTCTACTGAGATTTTGTCTATTTCTCAGCTTATTCTCGGTGAATAAAACTTGATTAGTTATAGAATAAGAGATAAAAAAAATGATATAAACCGGTTTTAACAATAGGTATATCACGGTTAGACCAGAAAATATCACACTGCTTTATTCACTTTGGAAGAAACCGTCCAATATCAGACTGTTTTATTCACTTTGGAATAAACCGGTCATTATCAGACTGTTTTATTCACTTTAGAATAAACCGGTCATTTGCAGACTGCTTTATTCACTTTGGAGGAAACCGGTTATTGTCAGCCTGATTAATTCAGGATGGGATAAACTGGTCATTGGTCATTAATCAAAGCGGTATCAGATTGTTTTTATAAGTAGCTACCCAATCGTGCTATTGCTATACATCTTATTTAGAATTGTAAACGAAAATTTGCTGAAAAAAATACATTCATAAAGCAGTTTCTTACATAATTATACTCACTACTCACAATTCCAATTACATACATACGTCATTGTACCTATTTCCAGGTCTATATCATAAGAAAATGGAGTCTAATCAGGTAAAGACCTAATGAAATGGCGTCAGTCTCGACACTTTTAGAGTACCCTAGGTTATCACCGGCGCAAGTAGAATACCTTTTAGTATTGTACTCCAGTTTTCCGATGACGTAAGGGTTCGTTTGCCTAACTTTACAATATGTACAATGAATCACGGTGTTTAAGATAATATTTGATACTAGTGACGTGAAATTATAGTTTTATTAATATCTAAGCGTTATCTTTCTAAAAACCATCGCACTGAATAAAAACCCTTGACGTATTTTCATCGGTAAATTAACCATAAAAGGTGCCACCATAATAAAATTGTAACCCATTTTAATTCTGCTGACATAAGGTTATTATTTTCGTCATTATTATTTATAATTTATTATTGAATTACTGTTAATTTGTTCTTTTATACACTTTTCCATCCCTTAACAGTCTAATTCTGTAGATGTTTGGATGAAAGGCAAGTGTTTTCTAATGCCGAATCATTTTTGATCGGTCGTCTGGCCGTCTAACTAGGAAAAAGTATATTTAGCCGAATTAGCTCAACGTGCGGAATTTTTCAGTTTGTTTTTAATTTGAAAATAGCTTTGTTTGAATGAACTACCGAAATATCCAGAATAAATAAACAACATCGACAAACCACCCTTAAATCTTAAATTAAGAAAACATGAATTAAAAATCAATCAGGTGTGTATACATAGAGTTTGCTAAGGTATGTGCGGTAATGTTAGATCGTAATAACTGTTTTTGATTATTTGCAAGTTGTTATTCTTCGAGAGAAAAGCACTTCTTCAAATATTATTTACATCGAATTATTTGCCACATTCTTAAAAGAACTATTTAGTTCGTTGTTAACTCATTTTGGTTGTACAGTTGTGGCAGTTTCTGAGATTCACGACAACCAAATTAAAAGACCAATAGAAAAGACAGAGAAAAAATATACTCATTTTCTCCATTTCATGGAAAAACATTGAATCATGGATATTTTTTTGGAAATTGAATCCACAAATCGACATTTCAATGGTTTTCCATAAGTGGAGAAAAATCAGTATATATATATATATACACAATTTGTGTTAGTGAGAGACACCAAGGGATGTGCCACGCAAGCGTGACACATAGGAACTGTTCCAACATTAGACTATACGTCACAAAGCTGTTAGCTCGGCATTACGCCATGTCCTGCATCGTTTCGTCGCGTCCGACTCATCAGGGGCCCGAAGATGCCCACCCAACTCTGGACCTATACCAAATCAAGAAGATCAGATAGGGCTTTACCAGAAACGAGCGTGCTCTCACACCGCCATTCTTGCTTGGCTGGCAAAACAAATCAGCAATATAATACCGTGTTTTTGCACACTGCAATAAGGTACACAATTTGTGTTAGTGAGAGACACCAAGGGATGTGCCACGCAAGCGTGACACATAGGAACTGTTCCAACATTAGACTATACGTCACAAAGCTGTTGGCTCGGCATTACGCCATGTCCTGCATCGTTTCGTCGCGTCCGACTCATCAGGGGCCCGACGATGCCCACCCAACTCTGGACCTATACCAAATCAAGAAGATCAGATAGGGCTTTACCAGAGACGAGCGTGCTCTCACACCGCCATTCTTGCTTGCGTGGCACATCCCTTGGTGTCTCTCACTAACACAAATTGTGTACCTTATTGCAGTGTGCAAAAACACGGTATTATATTGCTGATATATATATATATATATATATATATATATATATATATATATATATATATATATATATATATATATATATATATATATATATTATTATTATTATTATTATTATTATATATATATAAAGTGGCTAATCAGCTGATCGGGTTATCAAAATGTTTAGGCACTTCCAGACCACCTAGAGACTCGCGGTTTTTTGCGTTTGGTCCCGAATCGGCCCAAACCGACTAGAAAAATCTGAAAAGTCGAAAAAAATTATTTTTACCCCCCTTAAAAAAATAAAAACGGTGGACGCTAATTGAAGGGTTTCTTCAAAGGGCTATTGCGGCTAAACGGTAAGTCGTATCGAAAAGCGGATAGCACCAGCGGTAACTGATTTTAAAAGATCTACAACTTTGGTCTCTTGACTTTTTGTCGTACGACCAACGGTTCTACCTTAAATCAAGAAAATTTGATAATTTTTCGTAAATTTTTGACTTTGAGCTCTTATGGCGTCCGTGATTATTGACCGATTTAATTTTCGATTGGGGTATTTAAACCCCACACTAATGCTCTTTAAAACGAGTATTTATTTTTCAAATTATCTGTCTTTATTGTCGAGTAGAATGTGTATTTATAAAGAAAAACTAATTTAAAATTCCGTAAATACCGTCATGTTTACCTTTTTTAAGAAATAATCATGTTTTTTATTATTATAGTTTAGGTATTTGTATAGTTAAACACAAGTATAAAGATAAATAAAATATAAACAAACAATAAATAATTTAGTTTGTTGTTCGAAAGGTAAAAGATAATAAATACAATAGTTTCCGGGTAAACACACTTTGGATCCTTAGATGTAAACAAAAATGTCCCCTCTCTTTCTTCGCCCACTCTCCTTGATGTCAGTTACGTATACAGCCGTCGTGCACTACACACCTCCCGACATGTTTTCTTATACCACCGAAATTTATTAAGGTATAATTTTATTCTTATGTTAACTATTTATTTTATTGTTTTTATTACCATATTATTGTTACTACAATTGTTTTTAACAGGTTGGTAAATTCTATATTAAGAAAATGTTTAGTTTATTTAAATGAATATTTCACTTTATTTAAATGAATGTTTTAGTTTCTTTAAATGAATATTTTACTTTATTTAAACGAATATTTTAGTTTATTTAAATGATTTTTTTAGTTTATTCAAATGCATTTTTTACTTTTTTATAAAATTGATTTTATTATCATATTATTATTACTAGAATGAACTGATTTATAGTTTGTTAAATTCTACATTAAGTTAATATTTCAGTTTATTTAAGTGAATGTTTTACTTTATTTAAATAAATGTTTTAGTATATTTAAATGAATGTTTTAGTTTATTTAGGGTAATTTATAGTTATTTGTGTGTTCTAGATTATAATAAAGCCCCTTATTATGTCAAATTATTTCGACATTGTTTTCTTTTTATATGATGTAGCTTAATTATACATATATGTAATTATTATTTTACCTCGACCTTTTCTACTTATGTTTAATTAATTTAGAGTACCAATAAATAATAAAAAAAATTAACTGAGGTTCCATCTTTATTATGGTTATTATTATTATTCTGTAATAAAACTAATCAAATATAATGTAATTTATTTCATGAGAGGGGCAACAATTTACTCTAATATGTTAACACTGTGACATAGCCACCGATTCCTAGCATGAACCCTACGGTTACGACAGTCGGTTCTACCTTAAGTAGAGTAAATTTGATCAATGTTTGTTAACTTTTTGACTTGGAGCTGTCATGGCGTTGCAATTATTGTCCGATTTAATTTTCGATTTCGGATAATTTTTAATTCGATTCTTAAACCACAAACTAATGCTATTAAATCGTTATTCTATTAATTTGTCGTTTTTTTTATAAAGAATTTATAAAGAACAAACAAATTTAAAATTTAATAAATAACTTCATTTTAACTTTTTAACAATTTTTTTTAAGCTTATATTCTATAGTTCAAAACAAGTATAAAGAAATATAAAAAAATATTGAATTATAAAATTCGTTCTAAAGGTATATAAATGAGAAAATTAAATTTCATTAATCAATTCATTATTAATGAAACTAAACTAATCATAGTTAAGATATCTAAATATTTTATTCAAGTAAGAAAACCATCTTCGGAGGAAGTAATATTAATTCCAAGAATAACTTTAAATTTGAAGTCGGAAGAAATAGAGGTGTGGAAATTATGATGCATAGAAAGTTCCCCCTTGAAATTAGCTTATTCGATGGCAATAAATAAACCCCAGAGTCTAAAATATTTTTTTGTTGGTGTGAATCTCGGAGTACAAAGTATTATATTTGATGAAATGGCCTATTCAATTAACCAATATGATAGTAATAGGTATAAAATAGTAGTAATACAGCCACTGATTGAAAATTGAAGATGGTTCCTCAATCTTAAGAAAGAGTAACAAATTATATCTGAAATATACGAAGTGACGTACGTAATAATATCTCTTAACAAGTTGCATATGTAACAGATTTAAATGACCTTAATGATTTCGTATATCCTCCTGAAGTACTTTTTAATAGCCAGCAATATCTCTAATATTTTAAGGCATATCTGAAATAAATATCTAAATATTACGTTATCTAATAAGTATCTACATTCACGTTAGAAAACCATCTTGGTTATATATTATAAATTATCAGAGTTCATTAAAAATAAATCCCAGGACCAACAACTTTTGTTGGTATGGATATCAGAAACATGCTTTAGCCCCGGCCAATGTACGTCGTAGTAAGAAGTAGCTCCTTCATACAAGTTTTGGTACCATCTGAGAGGGCTACAGATGGAATTGCTTATACACGGAATATTGTTTACGGTCCATTACTACATAGTTAAAAGTATTTTGTGTAGCATAGTTTGTTTTTAGGATTACGTTTTAGATTTAGGTGTGGCCTAGCTCTATGTTTCCTCTGAATGGCGAGGAAATTTCTATTAAGGGAGGCGGAGTTAAATTTTATCCTCATTTTATAATCATTTTGGAAAAAGTCCTGCGATTTAGGAGGACCCATTTTCAAGTAATATATTTAAATTTAACTTAAGCCATTTTTATTTTATATATTAAGCTGAACAAATAATTAAGTATAAAGTATTTTATTCAATGAAATGGCCTTCTCAATTAACCAATATGATAGTAATAGATATAAAACAGTAATAATACAGCCACTGATTGCAAGCATGAACCCCGCGCGAAGCGCGGGGCGAATGCTTGTATATATATATAGTTGATGGATCTTAAGGCGTGAAATGATGAAGTAGTATTAGTAGTAGTAGTTACCTAGTACTTCCTACTAGACGGGTAGGACGAACCACTTGTTCGAACCTCGCAATCAGGCCTACATTGGACCCATTTTACTTCCCCGTGGTGGAGAGTTCCAGCTGCTTCACACATCATACATTTGTACATTGTACCGCCGAAGCGAGTATGATGTGGTCATTAGTAAGCTATATGAGCGTGCTTCAAAGTGTGGGGGAAGAGGACCCCTCAGGAGGTCCCCTCGCCCTACTCCGACCTCGAACCATATACTACGTTCACACATCGTTTTGAAAGCGTTTCGGATCCAATTCGTTTTCAAAACGATACGCGTTCTTACAACAAAAAATACAGGTGATCGAAATATTTGTTTTCAAAATCTCGTAACGGTGACGTCACGAGTAAAACCTTCTTTCTTGTTACCCAATATGTCCGCGAATTTTTACATTTTATTTACAAGTTATTAAAAGTTTTTACAGGTTCTTTATAGTTTTAACTTTTATTTAAAAACGTTTTTGCAGTTAAAAAAAAGAAACGGAAGCTCACGAAAACAAAGAACTTAAAAAGTGGAAAAGAGTAAAATAACCTGAAACCTCGATCCCCTCCACGACCTGTTCACACGAGCGTTTTGAATTCGATCCCCCGTTCCGATCACGTATTTTTGGTGGATCGGATCTAAACCGATACGATCCGTCGATCTCCGTTCGTACAGCGTTTTGAACTAGCGGAACGTTTTCAAAACCGTTTCCAAAACGATGTGTGAACGTAGTAATTGATACAGATCACATCTCATGACACGGATCGAACCCACTAGACAGCGTGGGGGAAGAGAAACGCTCAGGGTGCTAACTACTTATACATGGCGGAGTTAGAAAAGAGACAAAATTAAAAGTAACTAACTGTTTGTACCTAGCGGAGTTAATGCAAAATTAAAAGAAAATCATTATTTGTATCATTAAAGCAAGCGTCTTACAATAAATATGTATTGAATATTGAGAAAAAAGTTAATCATGTTGTGTTTATAGTTAAAGAGTATGTTTGTAGTTGTTAGGAAATGGGACTGTTTTCTACCTACCCGGCCTACTTATTCAAAATATATCTCTTCCCCACTCAAAAAGGTCAGCTTGTATCAGGTTGAAATTTGACATACCTGTTTCAATTGTATTTAAGACGATGTGTGAGAATTGTATTAAAATCGTTCTACGTTAGAACGGAAGATATCGGTAAAAACGTTGTTTTCTTTATTTTAAAAGTTAAGGTCCGCTTTAATAAATTTAGCGATCTTTATCACTTCATAGCAGTGTCGGTGTTCATTTTACTAAAAAATGTATTTGAAAAAGTGGTTTGTCTCTTATAGAGATGAAGTTAGAATTTTTTCCCGTCCAAAATTCCAATTTTAAATTTGTAGCTTACGTTTTACGTTTAAGCGAGCGTTGCGCGTAAACGCTTGGGTGGATAACGTTGTCCAACGAACTCAGCCTGGGCATTGGTAAAATGAACAAGTGTACCAAATTTCAACTAACTCGGTCATCTTTTTCTCAAGTTATCGTCATTGGTAGATTTCGTGACGTTTGGTTTTGTGATTCATTTTTTTCTGATTCACTCTCGGGCTCCTGAACTGCCATAAGGAACTTCGTTCCATAAACCAATCTACCTCCTATTATATTCTAACTTTCTGGAACGATGTTTAAGAGTGTCACATTTTGCATGTCGTTAATTGAATGCATGTCGTTTATTAAGTTTGTTGAAACTTCAGCCCACCTATCGGCATAATATTGTACTATAAATGAAAACCAATTGACTTCCTGTTAAATCCTAACTTCCTGGTGCGATATTTAAACGTCACATATTTCATGTTTTGCGCGACGGAAATTTATTGTCACCTAGAGCTAATAAAACAATAGCTCGTTTTAATTATAACCTATTTACCCCTTTTGTTGGTCATTGTAAGTAAGGTGATGTTTGGTAGCAAGCATTTCTCCAGACATTATGGCGAATCTGTATCTAAGTTGCAGCAGGGGCGTAGCTAGAGAAAAATTTCGGGGGGAGCTAAATTGCTGGTTTAGTATAACCAGTGCTCGATTTCTAGAAATTGAGGTGCCGGAACTACAACCTACTCTCTCTCTACCCCCCTCCCCTTTAAAAGGGGGGTCCGGGGGTCCTCCCACGGGAAATTTTTTAAAAATAAACGTTCAAAAACAGCATTTTCAGCAGTTTTAGACGTATACCCACACTGCAATCAGGTGGGTATTTCGTGTGTAAACTTATTTTAATAAGTATTTTTTATAAATAATTTCTTGATTAGCATGTCACGTGTTGTTATAATACTCTCAATAATAAATAGATACTTAGGTTTATACGAATAATTAAATTAACAAAACATTCCCTGTCTCACTCCCCCCGGGAGAGTTTTAGAACAGCGTCTCTGCAAAGTACTTATTTAATACGATTCCTGCCATTAAAAAAACCTTTGTTGTTTCAGGTTATCATAATTTAGTAGTATAATCTCAACAAAAGAGATATTTTTTGTATTCGGAAAAAAAATATTTGCCCCCCAAAAAATAAAATTGTGTCAGTTTAATATAATACATGATGTCCTTAATCAAATTTGTAGTCACTCACTGACAAAACAAATTGTAACTATAAGGATGTAAAAAAAATCTTAGTGCCGATAGTTTTATTTTTTATTTATCAGAGAGAGAGGTCCCGGAACGCCGTTCCGCCTGAAATCGAGCCCAGAGTATAACCATATAAATGTGTTAGGACCTAGTTAGTTTTAGGTCTAAACTAAAGAGGGGGAGTATAGAATATACACGTAATGCTTTTCATTTAGATAACTTTTCATAGAGTTCATATATATATATATATATATATATAAATATGTGTGTGTGTGTGTGTATACATACACATACATCTATATACCTAATAAAACCACTCTTGCTATTGCTCTTTAATAAAATCATTCCATGCAAATTTCGGGGGGGGGGGGGGGGGCTGAAGCCCCCTTAGCCCCCCCCCTTATCTACGCCCCTGAGTTGCAGTGACTTCTTCTGTCATAAGGATTAGAAGATCAAGGAACGTGAGTAATACCGGTCTGAATTAAATTCTATTTTATTATGATATCGTGGTATTATTACTGAATAAATAAATATTAAACATTCTTCTATAAGGATGATTATTCAGTTTATTGTCTGACCACAACAATGAATATAATTATACACTGTCATCTCAGTAGACTGATAATTTTACAATGTAGGTATACTTTAAAAAAAGAAAGGGTGGGGATGTACAATGTAAAGGTGTGAGGTTTGAGATGGTGGCAGGTTAGGGCTGAATGAAGTTTAGTGGATATTCCTGGATTACGGGGAGTCAGGTACCACTTATACAAAATAAACTTAAATTACTTATTGTGTTCTGTAATTCTGGTGGACCCACCAGATTACAATTATGAACCATTTACATAACTCTATTTGAAAAAAAAACATCCCTCAAAAACTAGGGATTGAAGTTTAAGGTGTTCAAATTTTGTTTAACGGAAAGGCTTGCGCCTTTCCGCGTTTTTCTTTGTCAAAAAACAAAAAAAGGTTCTTAAGGAAGGCAAACTTGCATGTACACAAAGCTTGAGCCCTTCAGACTTTTGCGAGTTTGTCAAACTTCATTCAGTTCATGCAAAACTATCAACGTAACGTTTTATTTGTCAAATTTGGCATAATCATGCAAAACTGGCGACGAAACGTTTAAAACGTTACGCGAAGGGCTTAAAGCACATACTTGGCCAATTTATTTGTGTATCATTATCATGTGGAAATCTGGCAAAGGAACTTTGAACTATGATTGGACAAGAAGGTGGAAATCTCTCTATTCACTGAGCAGCTTAAATTTTCGATAGCTGGATTATCAATGTATTTTCTTGCAGTGAATTTTATTGATATGGATGTGGGAGGCCCATATGTTGTTATATAATACCAAATTGGATGGTACAAATCTAGTTTTATAATACCGCATTATCAAACTAAAATTGATTCCAAATAATCGGTTCGACGTGTGTATACAAAATACGAATCGACAATACAATTAATTGCCTGGCCGTGATGTAAAGGTCTCCTTTTTTAGATCTTGCATAAATCGCTTCTAAATCAAATCTTTTAGCAACAATAAATTAATAATCTTCTAAAATCAACAATAAGAAATCTTTATTTATAAATAATGCATTTAGTCGTCGGTTCGCTTATTATTACCAAGCATCTTTAAATTATATAATAAACTACGGATCATTTTTCTATTCAGAATAATGTGGGTTTTATTTTTAAAATGGATCTATACGGCTACGGCAATTGTTTTGGTCGGCGTTTAGTGGTGGATCTAGACAGAACGGCTCCGTATCACCCCTGTAATAGAACAATTGGTTAGAATTAGCGATACTAACAATGCTACACATGGATGACGACAGGCCGATTACAGCTAAAAACCTCTGTCATTTTTAGTACTCTACACATCATACTAGGGGAACTGACAAGCCAAGTACACGGCGGTATTAAAGCTATAAGCTATGGTACAAGTCATTGTTTATTAATAAAATATAAGACCATATTTCCATGTATGGAATATTTCATTACATCACAATCACAACAGTTTCTTGTTGCTCCCTTAACTATCATTTTGGAACACTGTCAATGATTTGAGGATTTTTGATTTAAAGAGGTGAACCGAGGGAGCAGACAAGCCAAGTACAATGGTATTAAAGCTATATGCTATAGTAATTATAGTCATTTGTATAGTAATTAGGTTTGTCCCTTCCAGTGGCGGATTAAGGGTGTCATCTAGGGGGTGGCGATCTGACCCTCCAAGGGGTTTCGGGAGTATGGAAAGCTCTAAGGAAAGGGGGGGGGGAGCTCTCAGGATTCCTCCCCCCCCGACTGAAGTACAATATCTTAACCGTTAAGTCATAGGTGTCGTTAGCAGTTAATTATTGTAGGGTGCATATAGCGGGGGGTCCGGGGGTCTTCCCCCGGAAAAATTTGAAAATATGACCTCTCAAAACAGCGCTTAAATGCACTTCTGAGGTAAAATTTGATTTTAATACTTAGTCACAAAAGGCAAAAGGGTCATTTTTGGCTCGATTAAATGGTGTAGTTTGTTGGAAAACAAGTATGAACATGAACACAAGTACATTTAAAAAAAAAAATATAATGCAAACTTAAAAGTATAGTTATTGTAACACAATAAAAGTTGTGCACCTAATCATTCCCTTTGTCTAAAATACCTAAAAAAAAGTTCGTTCTTAAGAACGAAAATTTATCACAGTTTGTTACCTTCGGTAAGCTCGGAAGCAAAAGGGGGATTTTTAATATTTTCGTTTTATATATCTACGAGCCGTTAAGCCCATGACAACGGACCTAATTTTATATCTAGAAAAAAATAGTTAAATAAGTAAATTAATTTAGATAAGTTAAGATAAGACCATGGAATCAAAGCAATCACTCGAAATCTTTTTTATTGGAATAAATGCGGTTGATTCAGATTGGCATTAACAAACATTTTGCTAAAACTACGCATCTATAAATTATTTTATAAAATAAATTATCAGAATATGAGGATTTGTTTAAACGAATTAATCTATTAGCGGCGTCTCTATTGAAACCTAGGACATTTTGGCGTCCCGAAAAGTGTTTTCGGGAGACAAGTTCGGGATTTCAAGTCCAAAATCGGGAGTACTCCGGGACGCCTGGCGTCGTCAGAAGTTTATTATTGGGGGGGGGGGGGGGGATGATATATTGCGGGGCCGGGGGTCCTCCCTCGGAAAATTTTAAAAATATTACCTCTCAAAATACCTCAGCGCTTTTATGCATTTCTGATATGAAATTTGGTAGTCATTGGAAAAAAGTATAATCAAGGGGGGGGGCGGTCGCCACCCCCGCCCCCCCCCTTTAATCCGCCACTGGTCCCTTCTTCTAATCTTCGTTTTTTATGTGGGTCGATCAAGGGTAGTAAATAAGTATTTCAACTAAGGTGAAATTCTTTCTTAAACTTGGCTATATTTCGCCCCACTCCGGGGCATATTCATGCCTAAAAACATCGAAAAAACTTAATTACAAATTAATGTTCTTTAAATAACTTGTTACATGATTTAAAATACAAAATTATTACAAAAATAAAGGTAAGGACTTATTTCTTACCTTATCTTAAGAAGTATGGATCATTATGTTTAAACAATAGAAAAGAAATTTATTTAATATAGACTACATAGTGGCTTCGTCAACACTTTTTAATGTTATAATAATTAAAAATTAACAAAAAAGGACGAACACAAATTAAAAATTAACAAATTAACATGTTTGAAATATTTTACTAGAGGTAACCCAAGGTAAACCTTCTGTCTTATCAACTTACGGAAGAAAAATATAACATAAAAAACAGGGAAGAAATAAATATAATTTTAATTTTTTAATATTTCATATAATCTTAAATTTGGGTTTTTTGGTTTAGAAAAATTAATAAAAATTTTATTTTAATTATTATGAGGATTTTACTGTTATTATAACTTTGATATGAAATAGTACTTGGGAAATGATAAGAGCATCGAATTCGGCGGGATATTTGAATTGTAAAACTAATTGAAATTTAAAACGGCTGAATAATACTTGTTCAAATCTTTAGTGTCGGTTTTGTAATTGACAGAATTTTCTGTCATGGCTATGAATGCAGCTTCTAGGTATTTTCTTTTAGATTCATTTTTTTCCACATCTAGTATTTTTACATTATGTTTGTCGATTTGGTGGTTTTCATTTGTAGTATGATTGGCAATCGCAGTTTTCCCATTTTTAGCTTGTATATATGCTGTTTTATACGACTTCCTAACTGTTGCATCGTTTCCCCGATGTATACTTTGTTACAATCTTTACAATTTATTTTGTATACTACATTAGTTTTCTTAAAAGTATCGGTTTTATCTTTAAGGTTGTTGTGGAAGTTGTCTTTTATTTTGTTAACTGGTTTTAAACCGAATTTTATGTATTCGCAATCAAAATCATTAAAAGTTTTTTGTAAGTTTTCAGTTAAGCCTTTTATGTATGTTAGGGATTTAAAATATTTTATGTTACTTGATTTTTCAGTAGTTAAGGTTTTATTTAAAGCAGTATGCCAATATCTGTTTATTATTTTTATGGGATAGCTATTTTTTCCTAATTTATTATAAATAATTTTTTTAAGTATAGGTAAATATTTTATGTCTGTAAGAGATAAAGCTTTGTTAATTATGTTAAGTACGGTGTTCCTTATTTGATAATTAGGATGATTAGTATAGTAATTTAAGAATAACCCTTTTTTAATTTCTTTTTCGTACCAAATAGTAGACATTTTTCCGGTATTTTCTTTTATTAAGGTTATATCTAAGTAATTGATTCTGTTTTCTAATTCTTTTTCTATTGTAAAAGTAATATTTTGATTTTGATTATTAAAGATGTTAAAAGTTTCCTCAATATATTCTGTTTTTGTAATTAGAATCAAGTCGTCGACATATTTTCCTATAAATTTAGGTTTTATTTTTAATTACTTGATTGATTAAATCATTTATGAAAATTCCACTGAGGTTTGTAGAGATACAACTACCCATTGGGGTACCGTTAAGTTGCCTGTATAAATTATTATTGTATACAAAATAATTGTTTCCACAAATAAATTTTATTACTTCCAAATATGTGTTTTTACATTTGATACTAGTATGAGGTGCTATTTGATCCCAATTGCTTTGGATTATTCTATATACTTCTTGTACAGGTATGCTAGTAAACAACGCTTTTATATCTAATGAGAATAAGGATTCACCGTGGTTAATGGTTATATTTTGAAGGGCTTCTTTAATTTCTATGGAGTTTTTAAAATCATAAGGGTTGTTTTTGTTTAATGAATCTAAAGTAGGTGTTATTTACTTAGTTAGGTTTTCAGTGGGAGAGTTGATATTACTTACAATATGTCTCAAAGGTATATCTGTCTTGTGAATTTTGGGAAGGCCGTAAATTTTAGCAAAATTGCAATTATTTATATTTAGTTTAATTTTTTGCTCTTTATTTATGTATTTTTTATCTAGTAATTTCTGGGTTATTTTTTTTTATAATCTTTTTTAATCTCATCTATTTTATTTTCAGGATCGCTTCTTATTTTCCTGTAAAGATTTTTATCATTTAGTAAAGCATTCATTTTTTCCTCATATATCTCTATTGTCATGATTATAGTTAAGTTAGTTGAAATACTTATTTACTACCCTTGATCGACCCACATAAAAAACGCTTATAGTCATTGTTTATTAATAATAGATAAGACCCTATTTCCATGTTTGGAATAGGGAATTGTTACTCCTCTATGTTGTTTTAGAATATAAATTAAATAAATAAAATAAAATAAAAAGCCATTTATTGCAATAACACACTTCATAATACAAATTGAAAATTAAAAAATATATACATTTACTTGCAAATCGGCATTTAGCCGTGGCACCACTTAGGTGTTTTGAGTTGCCTCACATTCTTATTAATTTAAACAACAGAAAAAAAAAAAAAAAAAATAGTACCTAATAATTATAATTTTCATAATATTCATCAAATTAAAAATAAACGCTTTCATTTTGAAAAAAAATAATACTACATACAATTTGTATCAAAATAATGTTAAATTACCTTTGGTTTGCTTTATTACTACTTCAAATAAAAATTCTACGCTCAGTTTTTGTACAACCATACATCTGCATAAACCTGCCTCATCCTACACCACTCCACTCTATCCTCAGCCACTCTCTTCCATGTCACTCCACCACACGATCTTCTCATTTCTTCATCCCACTGGACACCTGGTCTTCCTCTTTTCCTCACACAATCTCTGGGGTACCAATTTATCATTTTATTTGTCCATCTGTTATCTTTTGAGAATATAACAAAAGATAACAGAATATAAATTACTTTGACTAAATATCTATTAAGAAAAAGGAATGTTTAGTCCAATGTACATTTGGACAAAGGAATATCACACTTCTGTTTTATAAGGGATGCAGTCTCAAGAAGAATATTCCTTACACCTTCTTTAGAATGTTACTCCCCTCTATTTTTTTTATAAGGGGAGTAACAATCTAAAGAAGTGCCTCGAATATTTCCTACAGCACAATCACAACCGTTTCTTGTTGCTCCCTTAACTATCATTCTGGAACGATGTCATTAATTTGGGGGATTTTCATTTAGAGTGGTGAATCAATGTCCACACTCTCAGTGTGTTAGGTTAGTTTTTTTCGACATGGTTCTTTCTTAACCACTTCGAATAATCCAACTTTTGCTAATACTATGTAAGAAATGTCAAGTTATATGTACATATAACACATTTTACTTATAGGTAGATTGTCTGTTTTAAGTAATATCAATTTTGGAAAAACTTTACCAACGTTATACAGCCAGCTATGAGAAGAGGTTAGAAAAAAAGGGGAGGGGGTCTACTCGAATGAATATTGTTTTGACAAAGGGATATAAATCAAGCGGAATTGTGCCGCCAAGTGGTCATCGGTCATCGACTGTATGAATCACTGCAGATTAGCCCAAAGTTTACTAGTCACTGAATAATTCTTATTTTACTGCGCATGACGTGATTGATAAGAACTGAAAACAGACTCATGTTGTTAAGGTTTAAATGAAAGAAAAAGTATTTAGAAAATTTGCAAATCAGAATTGAAGTAAATTCTTGCTTTCAAGCTGCCTTAGATCTATACACAATTCAAAAATTAAAAATAAGTAACTGTTTGTACTTAGCAGAGTTAAGGAAAAATTAAAAGAAAAGCATTATTTGTATCATTAAAGCAAGCGTCTTACAATAAATATATATTTTGAATATAAGAAAAAAAGTTGATCATGATGAGTTTATTATAGTTAAAGAAAAGAGTATGTTTGTCAAAGAATGTTGGATTTAAATAGGACTGTTTTCTACCTACCCGGCCTACAAATTTAAAATATTATAAAATATACCTCTTCCCTACTCTAAAGCTTCTGCTTGTATCAGGTTGAAATTTTACATGCCTGTTTCAATTGTACTTTAGACAATGTGTAAGAAGTTTTATTAAAATCGTTTTACGTTAGAACGGAAGATATCGGTAAAAACGTTGTTTTCTTTATTTTAAACGTTTAGGTCCACTTTAATACATTTAGCGATCTTTATCACTTCATAACAGTGTCAGTATTCGTTCTACTGAAAAAAATATTCAAAAAAGTTGTTTGTCTCATTAAATAGACGAAGTTAGATTTTTTGTCTTGGATTAAGTACGCTGTATTATAATAATATACCTAATATATTCAAGTATGCGTCAGCACAGATCAATTTTACTTTTAACAAGACCGTGATTATGTTTTCTTATACAAAACCAAGTGACATTTTGACATATAACAAAAATAAACGAAACAGGTCAAGGAACGTGCCATAAGGAACTTCGTTCCAAAAAGTGACTTGTTAAAGCTCAATGCCAATATATTTGAATTTTACGATTTTGGTAGTATTCATACTACGGAAAGATTAAATTTTAATTTAAATCAAATTATAATTATTAACAACTACGGGAAACAACCAGAGAAAAATACACTCTAGCGCTGGGATTTGAACCACAGGCCTCTATATTTCCAGTATAGCGCTCTACCAACTAAGCTACGCAGGAGAATGAATTTCTCTGACGTTAATGATAGCTTGTCCCGAATTTAAGCTTTCAATTTTCCACAAATCTGATCGCTGGAATCCCAGCGCTGGAAATCCCAGCGCTGGAGTGTATTTTTCTCTGGTTGTTTCCCGTAGTTGTTAATAATTATAATTTGATTTAAATTAAAATTTAATCTTTCCGTAGTATGAATACTACCAAAATCGTAAAATATGAATTTCTAATTGATTGTACTAAGTACAGGTACTAATTGGGTACTTTATAATTATAAGCGTTATTTCTCGATCTAGTTCTTTGTCATTAATGTTGACTTCTCAGATTTGTGGAAAATTGAAAGCTTAAATTCGGGACAAGGTATCATTAACGTCAGAGAAATTCATTCTCCTGCGTAGCTTAGTTGGTAGAGCGCTATACTGGAAATATAGAGGCCTGTGGTTCAAATCCCAGCGCTGGAGTGTATTTTTCTCTGGTTGTTTCCCGTAGGTGTTAATAATTATAATTTGATTTAAAATATATTTGAATTTCATGCTAAATATGCAGTTTTTGCCCCCATTATTTAAAAAATGATACTGAATGTCCCTAAAATAGTTTTATGATTTAAAAAAAGTTCTTAAACTCCATGCAATGCACTAATTATCATCTTATAGCATTCCTTTGTGCGAAATCCAATTATTCTCTTGTATTGTTCGTAACCAGATCGTATCGATCAAAGACAGGATTGAATCAGGTAGTTAGAATCGATTAATTCGATTTATAAATGAGCCATGTGTTGTTTGGATGATAAAAGATCTTAATAATCCGTTTATGAGCGAAAGCAATAGAGAGTTTAAATAAGACATGAAGTGCAATTAATGTCATACGTCATTCCGAGGTCAAACCTACTACTCAGGCCCGTATAACATTGTCGTAATGTGAGAAGACGTGATACTTTAATCTGTCACTGTTTTCGTATCACCTTTTATACTTACTTTATTTTTTTAACGTTATTTGTGTTTATCTCTAAAATACGAGAAATAAAAACATAAATATAACCTGATAAGACGTAACCTACCTATAACCTCCTCACTACCTCTTTTGTATATGTCTTGTTTAAATTCAGTTATGAAGTCATACGACATTTTAAAATAACGTTAAAATTAAATATCACGGCAATCTTAAAGATCTTAAAGAGGTTTTAAATTAGATATTTATTTCAAAAATAACCTTTGAATGTTGATATAAATCGTAATAAATTATGCTAAAATAGCTTTATCAAAATTGAGATCCTGGTGTTTATGTTTCCCTTGTGCAACTAATAATCAACAAAAAAAACATAAAATGTACAATTTGTCTATGTGAATCACAGGGAAGGGTAAAGACTTGAGGTCTTTACAGGGATTCCCAGTCTATCGTGTGGAATGAGGTTGAAACGTGACGCTTATTATCTGGTCTGAGGTAGACGAAGGTGTATAAAACCAAGTTCAGATTGTTCGGGGATAAGAAATCTTAATGGGGAGAGTAATCTGAAAGGGGGGGGGGGGTTACAACGGGGTTTTACAGAGAAGACCTTGCAGGGGATTCCCGTCATCTGCACTGCCGGAACTAGAAATACCTTCCTATTGTAAGATCTTCTCTCGGATACAACAACTTGTATACATTTCTGGATCAAGATGTAATGGGGGTAATAATACTACCGAGGAAATGTAATCACTAAAGCACTCTTACCAATGTTTTTACTTCGTTAAAGATTATAAATTTTCGGTTTAGAGTATATAAATAAATATTTTTTGACTTCTTAGTATGTGATAATTCGTCTCTTCTTGAGGCATCTTCAGACCTAAAAGAAAATTATTAAAGTATTTTATTATTTACTGCGATAGCTTACATAGAATATATGGCACTTCTTTAGATTTTTACTCCCCTTATAATAAAACAGAGGGAAGTAACAATCCAAAGAAGGTGAACGGAATGTTATTCTTTAGACTGTTAATCTTCTTATAAAAACAGAAGTGTGATATTCCTTTGTCCCAAAGTACATTGGACTAAACATGCTATTGTCTAGGTAGTTATTTAGTCAAAGTCATTTATATTATAAAAGAAACATTAGGGAGTAACAATCCAAAGAAGGTGCCGAGAATGCTCTTCTTTAGATTGTTACGTTCCTTATAAAAACAGAAGTGTGATATTCCTTAGTCCCAAAGTATATTGGACTTAACATTCCATTGTCTAAATAGTTATTTAGTCAAAGTCATTTATATTATAAAAAAAAAACATAGGGGAGTAACAATCGAAAGAAGGTGCACGGAATGTTCTTCTTTAGATTGTTACTTTCCTTATAAAAACAGCAAACATAGGGGAGAAACAATCTAAAGAAGTACCGTATATACAGGGTGGTCCAAAAGTCTCCCCCCCCCCCTCTTAACTTTTGAACGGTTTGAGATAAATTAATGAAACTTGGGGGATCTCTACCATGCAAAGGGAAGTTTGTTTTCATGCAATCACCCACTAGGGGCAACCACCCACTTTGCCCCCAGGCCACCCAACTTCAACATTTCAAATTGGAATGTATATTTTTGAAAGCATATTTAGATTCTACGATGAAAAATAATAAACTTTTACTTGAAACTATTTTTCCTCTCTCCAATATTTTGCCCCCTGCAGAGGTTCAAAGATAGCAAAATAACCCTTCCGAAATAGTAAAAAATAACACTTTGATCGTTATAAAATCTAAACGATTGGAAATAAAGTAATGAAACTTAGGGGATCTGTACCATGTAAAGAGAAGTGTGCATTCATCCACTCGCGTACTAGGGGCAACCACCATTTTGCCCCCAGGCGCTGAAATCTACCATTTTTATACCTTTTCCCCCCAATAGTGGGCAAAATATTTGAGATAAAAAAAAAGTTTGAAGTAAAATATTTTTATTTTTTTCTAAATCTGCTATTAAAAATATACACTCTTGGTTAAAATTTTGAAGTTAGGTGGCCTGGGGGGAAAATGGGTGGTTGCCCCTACTGCGCGATTGCATGAAAACCACCTTTTCTTTAAATGGTACGGATCCCCTAAGTTTCAATTATTTATCCCTAACCGTCTAGATTTTACAAAGTATTATCGGAAGGGTTATTTTGCTATCTTTGCCCCCCCATAGGGGGCAAAATATTGGAAATAGAAAAAAAAGTTTTAAGTAAAATGTTATTATTTTTCACCGTAGAATCCAAATATGCTATCAAAAATATACACTCCAATTTGAAATTTTTAAGTTGGGTGGCCTGGGGGCAAAGTGGGTGGTTGCCCCTAGTGGGCGATTACATGAAAACAAACTTCCCTATGCATGATAGAGATCCCCCAAGTTTCATTAATTTATCTCAAACCGTTCAAAAGTTAAGAGGGGGGGGGGGGAGACTTTTGGACCACCCGTACATAATAACATAATATATGTATAGGTGCATAATATAAAAACTTTTATAACATGTAAACATCTATTTTTACAAACATTTTCTGCTGGGTGAATACTTACAAAGCAAAAATATTATTAAAGCAAGACTACTTATTTCACATTTTATAAAATGATTATCACAATATTATTTTTTATACTTTCTTTTTAGGAAACTTAACATTGTCATAAGTACTTATACTCACTTAAGTACTTCTAAAATACTTCTTTTTTTTACATTCTATTTAGAACCTTTTTATGTATGTATACACACAATTGCAACTATTATTTAAAGAAGTTTATATTATGTTATATACCATACGTTAGTCATCGAATTGTAAGTATTAAAATATATTCTTCTATTAGGCCTGAAAATGCCTGAAAAAATCGCTTGACATGAATTATCCGCCATATTGGATTTGAACAGCTGATAATTTTGAGTATCCTATATTTTTCCTGTGGGAGCGATCTTCGATAGTGCAAAGTTTCATATTTGTACGTGTTTTGATTAAGTTATTAGAACCGTATTTTGAAATTCGAATCACAGTTCTCTGCGCATGTTCTAAATTGATGGTTCACGCATCTTGCCATAGTCATATATACAAATATTGGAACATTTATTTATTACTTATTACCCGTTATCATTGAAGAACAATTGACCAATACCTATTCTTTTCCTCTACTGCATAGTATGTCTGATATCAATGCAAAAATGAAGTAAAACTATTCCGTGAATTTCGATAATGATTGGTATAAAGATTCAATAGGCGATGTCAATACATTGGAATGGATTTATTATTAAATTAAATTAATTCCTAAAGTTTTAAGGTTACCGGAGTCCTAAATTTTTATTTTTTTATTTCTTTTTCTTGTAGAATAAGTATTTCTTGTGTTTTCGGTGCACGCGCTTAGACCTAAAATACCTAATCTTATTTATGACTGTGTGATGCAATGACTTAATTTTTTAATTTAGGTATTTTCGATTTTTTTTAAGGAACTAGGAAATAAATTAGGCCATAAATCATCTTTAGAATAGGCAGCGTCAACAATAACCTGTTTAAACGCTTCTGTTCAACCGGTTATCTAGTTTTTTTGTTTGTGAACAACTCCTCTCTTCTAGGCTAAGGTCGTTGATATTCAAAAGAAAAAAAAAAAAAAAATATATATATATATATATATATATACCTATGTTAATTATATATTTCTATATAACTTAATGACTAACATCACAAGATATTTTGTTCTCGAAAACAATAGTTTAACATAAGTTATGGTCCTTTTTATGCACAATATTAATAAAATATAAATTTTACATAAAATATTAAAATTTTAGCTTACCTTGAAACCAAACATGATAAAACAAGCACACAAAATAATATAAAACCCATAAATAGAATTTGCTTAAATTATTTTCAAAACTAGTATTTAATGTAAATTTACATAAATTAGGAATATTATAGTTATAAATAATAATATTATTTTCATTATAGATGGAAGGAAAACATAAGAATGTATCTCTTCAAATTATTTTAAGCTTTGCTTACAAGAAGGTTATATATCACCACTGTTTTAAAACTTAATAAGTACAATTTAACTGGTAAGTTCTAGAGGGAAAAACATTTCACACAATCTATTTTAACCTCTACTTTATAGTGTATCAAAGTTTCACAAACACTTGGACCAAGTGGATTTAATCAAGTTACTTGGACCAAGTATACTTGGATCGTGTAAACCTGGCTTAAAACTGACATATTCATATGGCGACGCATGGTCGCCGGAACTGCGTGAGTCTCCCAATACACCATAGAGTCACCGGACAGAACTACACGAATACCTCGACCTGTCCGGCGACCGTAGTGTGTAACCAATGTCAGCAAACCAGTTCTCTAAAGCTTAGACATTAATAAATTATAAATGAATCCGTTTTCGGTTCCTAGAATGCATTTTATCCGTCACTTCTTTTTTAATTATTTGATTCTCTAGACTTGAATTAACATTAACTTAGTAGTTTTATCGTGAACCTAATTAGTTATTCTTTTATCGAAATCAAACCCTTCAAGAGAACCATTTATTACCGTAGACATTGTCACTTTTATTTTGTATTTCTCTTTATTTCTTTGTTTTCTTCGTGGAAACTCAGTGGCTTTAGTGAATATACAGAACTCCCTGATATTTCTTCCCTAAGGGACTTGATTACATAACTAGGTCTTCCCTGAAGCTTTGATAAATGGAACAACACAGGTCCTCAGGGGGGTTAGGTAATTGTAATCTTCACAAAAGGGTGAAATTATAAGTTAATTATCCTCTTCCTAGAAACTGAGAATATATAATTTTTTTCTTCCTCTCCGAATTGCAACACATAGGGTAAAAAAATTAATTAAAAATTTCAATACTGTTAAACTCCATAATTCTCAAATTTATCTTAATCAATAATCTAAATAATTAAAAAGCTTTGGCTTAAGAGAAATCAAAAATAAGTTTCTCATATTATGTATTTTTATCGGTGACCACTATGCTGTTTTTGTTATAGTTTCCTTCCCTTTAGACAAAATTATGGCTTCGACCGATTAAATTAGTGAGATTTATAAAGTGAAGTAAGTGTTCACTGGAGTACTCGTAACCATTTTTTTTGGCTGAGTTAAATTATACCATTAAGTGCAATTTGAAAACAATGACTTAAGTTCTATAACCTGAATTTACACAAATAATTTAAAAAATAAAATAAATAGCGGGTTTCCACAGGTCAAGTAGGTAAGAACTATAAAGTGAAGTGTATGTTCGCTGGAGTACTCATACCAATTAATTTGGCTGAGTTAAAGTGTGCTATTAAAAAAGGATTATACAATAAATGAATCAGCTGACTCAGTTATATAACCTATAGTTTATAATTAAACGTTTTTACGCAGGGTTAAATTGAACATGAGGTGTATATTCAGTTGATAATTAGACCATACATTAACTGAGTTAAAATAAATTAGCTGACTGAGTCAAAATAAATCATCTGAAAGAGTTAAATTAAATATAAATAGGATTATAGAATAAAATAAAACAGCTGAGTTCTATAACCTAGCAATGTGTACAATTGGCCTAACCTATAACTCAGCAGTCAAAATTTCCATAGCATGCATAAGATTTATACAATAAATGAATCAGCTGACCGGGTTCTACAACCTGCTTTGTTTGTAATCGTTAAATAGACGAGTTTGCTTGAGAGTAGAAGTAGAATGACTCACCGAGTCAATGAGCAGGAATTATCTACTATATCGATTTTGAAGGCAATGTCAGTGCACTGTAACTCAACATAGCCTATATTAATTATTATTGCATTACCTTATGTAATTATTGAGCTGTGAATTATAATCAGCTGATATATTTCTATAATAATATAGATATTCTTCATATTTTATACAAGCTTTAATTATTCCCTGAACATTTTAATAAAAACTTTATTATATATATAGTATATAATTAATAATGATTACAATAAAAATATATATTTACAAAATAAATAAAATAAAATAAATAAATAATAATAATACAACAAATAAGAATAGATGCTAATACTCGAGTGTGAACTGGCCATGACAAATTTAAGTGGTTCTAACCGGTATTATAATATTGTTCTGTACTCAAAGCCTAAGGACTCCAGTATAATCGTGACCACTCTTTCAGATGTCATATTTTAAATTACTAACATTGATTTGAACTTAAGTCACTCTAAACCCAGTAGGTAATAACAGCAAATAAAAATAATACTATCCTACAATACTTTTAATTAGGATACTAAGCCTACTTTTCTTTAGTTAAAACTAAATGAATTTGGGTTTGTTTTCTTTTCATTTGCAATTGATATCTGGGAGTTCGGCAGTGCTTCGGACAAGTCGAGCACAGTAGTACCATACTTTACTGGAACCAACTCAAGGCATTTTGAACCCCCCCCCCCCTCAATTATATTATTTAAGATACTTAGATATGTAAAATTAATTTGAAGTTGGAGTTAATTTACAAACAAAACCAGAAATTAACATTTCACATCTCTACCCTCATTAGAGTTCATAAGATATATGAGCCTCCAGTTTTGTTGTCGTGTCACTGATCTATCGACTCATCATAATTCTAAGGCACTTCTAGAAAACCTAGAAACTTGAAATTTTGTATATAGGTAGAGTAGACGTACAAATAAAATAAAGGAAAAATTACAAAATCCAAAAAAATCTTGTTCTTTGCCCCTTTCAAGGCTAATAGAATAATCGGCTATGCAAATTAATAATAAAAAATACAACTTGCGCTACTAGAGCTTACTAATAGAGATTTTTGAAACTAAATTATTATTTTACTCTTATTAATTGAATTTTATAATGGAATACGAGTGGTTAATCTTTATTGATCGCTAAGAGCTACCGAGGGCCCTTCATTATAGTGATGCGTGATGTTGGGTGAACACTGAGTGGGGGAGTCCGAAAATTGATGAAGTAGACACCATTCACGTTATGACCTCGTCCAATGCTGTTTAACTTTATTAATAGGAGAGCCAACTGCACTTTTATACAAGCTACCGAGGCCCTTTCTTGCACTTTTCGTAACTTTGCCTTCTTGTATTTACACTGTGCTTATTTTGCATAAATATTTCTTTATTTTTATGTTAATGGCTTTGTAAAATTAAATTAAGAGGCCAGATAAAGCATAAATTATTGAGTAAGTGTAGAAAATAGGTGTAGTGTTTTAATCAATTCGAAGAATAAATTCAAATGAATTAATTCGTTTGATTTGTCTATTTATTTATATGATTTTGTTTACTCGATAAAAATTTCTTAAAACGAAACCACTACTCTGAAAACAAAATTCGTACAAAACTTGCTTCAAGGAAGAAACAGCAAAATTAACTGGTCAATGTCAACATCTTTCTTTTAAAACATTGTCGGAAGTAATAAATTACACTAAGAAATTCCCAATGCAAATATCAATATAATTAACTCAGTCAATACTGTGGTTTTTTCCTCCTAAATACAAAATACCATTTGAAATCGAGTAATTATCGGCGATAACTATTAACGCCACTTGACTATTTACAATTAAAAAATGTAATTTTGAAGTGGAACACTTTTTCTTCATTTCTTCTTTTTTCCGGTAAATGTTCTAATGTCATTATTTGTAAAAAAACCTTATATATTTTGAAGTGTTGACATTTACATCATTTATGTTTTTGCGTATATACGGACGGAGCCGTATACATGTTTATCAGATTCTTAAATTGGACAATTTACGTTATGTACCCTAATAAAGAAAAGTAAAAATTCAAACTCTATCCTTAATTTTTTGACTCACTATCCTCATATTTTATTTTTTGCTTTCAGAAAAAAATGGAAATGTTACATCATTCTGTTTAAGTTATAATTGAAGGTTTTAAAGTCCAATAAATAGAGTCCTACGTTATCGTCCAAATAAGAAATACGCTTTCATAAATTAAACAAATATGTTACAAAATTGTTAGTAGTTTCCGAGATAAGGATAGTAAACATTTCAAGTCAGTGGCAACACTGCTTATTGAATCGGACTGATTAAAACTATATGGCTCAATGTCTGATTTACTGCAGTTTTTTTTAATGCTGTTCCTTTTTACAAGGCAAATAGTTGTCAATGTTAAAAATTTGTCACAATTTCGCCCTCACATTTGGGATTCTTCAGGCTCGTAACAATCCTATATTTTTGTTTTAAAAAAAACACGTTGAAAACACCTTTTTTAAGTTTACTTGTTACTATGGTGGATGGATGATAAGGTGTAAATTAATTAAACACGAATTACTCCATTTTCCCTTGAGACGTTTCGGCCCTTTCTCAAGGCCATCCTCAGTCATTATAGTGCAGTGTTAAGTAGTATTAAAATATTTTTATAAAACCCATTTCAAAATCTGTCTCCATAAAAGAGCGTCAATATTAGTCAAAAATTAATTTAAAAGATTACTATAACTAATACACAAAAACATGAATAAATATAAAAACAAAACATAGTTATTATAACATAATATAGCAATATCAACCTGCCTCTGCAGGTTGATATTGTCATTTTTTGAAACATTAACTGTAAAATTATTAAAAAATATATGTACACATATAAACCTTTTGTTGTTGCATTTTGCTAAAAACAAGGAAACTGGTAAAACTTTCACAATTCTCGAAAGAGCAATGCGACGCCTATAAGATTTAATTAAATTAGAAAATGATTACGTATGGACATTTTATGAAATATCTTGGTCATTTTAGTAAACATGACGTGTATAAGTGGCGGTGTTTTACCGTGTGCCACTTGAGATTTAACACTTGAAATGATGATTGCTCACTTATTTTTATATCTTTGTTTACTGTCGCCGCCGCCTCCATTATCCCCCTTTTTTCTTGTTAATTTTTCTATATATTTGTTTGTTTTGATTTGTTATTCCTCGATGTGTTGCCAAAAAACTTAGCCTTCTCATTCCATTAAGTTGCTTTGCTATTTTGATTGTTTGTAAGCCGAACGTCTGATTCATAAAGTATAATTTAAGTAAAAATATGTAAACATTCTTTTCGTCAGAACAATGAAACACACATCAATAATTATTTTTTTAAAATAACCCAATTTCCATGAACATATAATATTTGAAAAAGTTAAGTGCGCTCTTCATTTCTGGAACTTAAGATTTTAAAAGAGTGTTTGTCTAAAGCCCCGTTTCCATTCTAACAAGTTGCAGGCACATGTTGCGGGACAAGTGCAATTGGAAACAGTTCAGTAACACGACACTGAAAATACCTCAACCACAAATGAGAGAGCACGTGTAGGTAGGGAACAAGGTTTAGTTATGGTTTGGGCAGCGAGTATAGACTGCACCGCGCGTGCGCCTTTTCCCGGGATATGTTGCAAAGTGTTTCCATTGCCCGTGGCACAAGTTGTGTCCCATAGTCGCTTGGCACATTTTTGTCCCCGGCACATGTCCCGCAACATGTTGCAGACTGTTTCCATTTCAACAAAATCCTGGAACTTGTGCCGGCAACATGTTGCTGGACAAATTTGTTGTAATGGAAACGGGGCTTAACGATAACTGGAGTACAAATAGACCGATTTTTATAAAAATTTGGCACACAAGTGCATATCACCACTTGTGAAAACTGTAGTTTTTGAAAATTTCCCACTTAATATTTTTAAGATGGCGGACAATAGGGTGGAAGACTCATCAAAAAATGTTAAGTCAAAATGACATGTTATATATCGTTTTAAAGGTCTTGAGAGTAGGAAAAGAATAAGTAACAATTATTATACATTTTTTATGCTTTGTCGGTATTTTGAAATGTGAAGATTGAAACAAAATGTTATGCTTTATGCTTGGTTAGCATGTTATATAATTATGACATTCTACGAGGTAGATTTGGAAAATTTAAGTTTTTATTGAAGCGAGCGTAAGCGAGCTTCTTACATTCAACAAAATATGCATCCTGTCTGTGTGTGTGTAACGTTTACGTGTCCGACGATAACTTGAGTAAAAGTTGAACGATTTGGTTGACATTTGGTATTCGTGTTCCTTTCACTAATGCTCAGGCTAAGTTCGTTGGAAAGCGTGATCCGCCCAAGAGTTTGCGAGCAACGCTCGCTTAATCGAGAGGTTAAAATGTAAAATTAGAAATTCAGGACGGGAAAAGATTCTATCATCACCTATTCAATGAGACAAACATATTTTTCAAATAACATTTTTTAGTAAAACCAACAGTGATACCCCTATGAATTGATGATATAAACTCATATCAACAATATTGTTGAAGTGATATTAATATTATATATTATACTAAGGTATGGAAAAGACGCGGCCTTTATTGTGGCCAGACTAAGAGAGTCCTCTAGGTTAGAGGTTTGATTCAATGGACATATTTAACCAAAGGAATGTGGAAACGTGTTACCAGATTACTTTGATCATGCTGCTACAACATTCTAACCCTTCAAGATCTATAGTCCACTATATAGATATTGATTTAACTGTTGCTGAACAAGCAAAATGTATTTCATGAAATCTAATGTATTCCCGTCCAATAATTAGTCCAAGAATTTAAGTAACTTAGATGTACAGTGTTTTTAAATGACCCTTGTCAATGTGTTTTTTAATGACCCCAGTGTACTTAAATTTTAGACATTTCTAAGTCATAAAATTGACAGCCAGAATGATTATGTTATATTGGCAATTTTAAAAAAGATGTTCAAGGCAGGTAACGTGCCCTAGAATATACAAAACATGATAGAGTTATAATGTATGATATTGTTACATACTGAAATCTTGTTTGCGAGTGATAGGGTTAGATGCAATTGGTAGGTTAACATCTTCTGAACTATTAAATTAAATTCTTCAAAATCTAGATGAGGATCTACTGCCTGATTATAATTAATCCTGCAACAAACCACACTGTCTTGGAAGGCTTTCCCTTCTGAATTAAAGTCTTTACCACCCGACTTACCATGAAATTCCTTAATGCATTATTCAAACCAGGTATTCCCGTTAAACACCACAATCGAAATTTAAGACCTCTCTTAAATAATTTTGATAAATGGGACAAAAGTTTGTTAGTTCAGAGGTAAGATTCATTTTGGTCAAGGGTCGGCCTAGACTACAAAGAGCCCTTTTTACTAGTATCCCCAGTCACTAATCAGATTCAAATAATTACCATTTCCTTTAATCACGTTAAACAGTATAATTTAACTACTTCATAAATTTAATTAAACAAACACTTATTAGTAAAACAAACACCGACACCTCTAGCATGTGTTAAAGATCACTAAATTTATTATGCGGACCTAAACATTTAAAGTATCTTATTATATTTATATATTTAAAGTACATTATAAGATATCTTACGTTCTAACTTAACGATTTTAATTAAAGTTCATATACATCGTCTAAAGCACAATTGAAACAGGCATGTAAAATTTCAACTTGATACATGCAGAAGTTTTTGTGTAGCAAAGTGATATGTTCTATAATAGTTGAAATGTGGATGTGTAAGTGAGTTAAGGAATTGTTGAAAGACCCTTCTCCCCCACTACACAGCTCTCTTTTACAATCATATTCTTTAACTATCATGATTAATTATCTAATATTTATTGCATTACGCTCACTTGAATGATAGAGCCGGTGCCTAGTATATTTGCCGAATATATATAAAACAAATATGGCATATATAACAGCAAAATGCCAATTTTTACGCCACATCAAAAGTATTTAATTTAGTAAATTACCTTCATAACTGGTTATTATGCTTAATACACTAACTAAGTATCTAAAATAATTTAAATGTAATTTAATTTATAGTTATAAACTAATTAATTTTAATGTAAATCAAAGTTATGTCAATGAATGTTCTCGGTTATAGATCTTAGCATACTTTTATAGTCATTGTTAAACATTTTATTTGCAATTCACTGTTACAGTCACATTATTTATTTAATTTTATTTATTAATCGTAAGTGTTGTCCATGTTATTTTTATATTAATGTTATATTGTTTGAACGAATTTCAATTTTATATTGTAATGACAAATATTAACTTCTTATTGACTCTCTCCAATGGAGGCACAATTTTAAATTGTTTTACCGACTACAAGCTGGATTTGTAAGTAAATCATCATTTAATGAGTATAAAAGTTTTTATTAAGAATTTGATTCAAATCTGATTTTTTGGTTTAATTTATGTGCGACCCAGATTTTTTTGTAAAAAATATTAAAAAGGAACTGATATTACAAATAGAACTTATTATTAGAATTCCATAACTAATTGTATTTTTATTCTTATTTTGTAGCTATTGAAAAAGTTTGTAATGACTGAAGATGATTTTAAAATAAAGTCGAAACGTCTCATAATGTTTGTGTGATTTACGCATTATTTCTACACCTCTACAGCCATCAAATTATTATCTTCATAGTATTTAATTAAACAAACTTACCTTTTTCTTCCCATGAATGTATAAACACACACCTGACATATACAACCACTCACATGGATTTGCAAAACAAAAGGTTAGTTATCCCCACAGCTATTTGCTTATATTGACGGAGCACACCAAGCGAGTTTTGCGAGTTTCCACTCGAAGTTTTAGAAAACAAGATTTATTTGCCATAAATCTCTTATTGTTCATCTTATAAAAATCTTATTGCTCAAGACAAATTATTTATATCTTTGTTGTCATCTCCTTTACTTTAATAGTACATTACGCGTCTAGTGCGGAAAGTACCATTTTGCATGCTAGTGTGGAGTTTGCACTCGAGCGACAGCGAGGGTAGTAAAACCATACGAGCAAAGCAAAATGCAGTTTTCGCACGAGTTGCGGACCGTACTTTATCTACCATTGTTGGATTTTAATAATAAATACAGAAATAACAATTACTTTAATCAAACAAACAGCAGATTAGTTTTGTTAATGTAAACAAACACGCTAATCGTGCGATAAGGTGAAGAATTATGAAACGCGCATGCGCAATGAATCCAACTACGAAATGAATCACTTTCTAAGCATCTAAACAGACATAAAATGTTTATATTTCGTATCAATCGTAGATAAAGATATTTTTGAAATCAAATGGAATATCACAGTTACCAAAATTTTTACTTCCAAAACATGCAAGTAAAAGAATATAGCTTGTTACTCGCTTCAAACAATTTTTAGCTAATACCAAAATTGAACTGCATGCAAACTCTTTATTTATCTTTATAATTTTTAAAATGACCATCAGTAATGTCCCAATTATATTTATAAACTAAGATTATCATATTATAATTAATTTTATATTGTAGTATTCATAATAAAATAGAGAGAGTAGAACAAGCATTTCCTATTTTCCATTCTTTTTTTCATTGAATGTTGATTAAGAGCCTATTAATTCTAAAACATTTTATCTAATTAATACAAATTAATTGTCAAATAATAACGATAGCATTTACTAAACTAATACATAAACTAAACTAATATTTAGAATAAAAGCAATTTTATATTATGTGGCATAAATTCCTTTGTGAGAATTTCCTGGGAATTTGTTAAGAGGAGAAATACAATTAAAAATAATAAATTACTTTAATCAATGGAAAACTTTTTAAAACTGTTTTCCCCGAAGAGGTTTTACGTGTTTCATTCATAAAAAAGTTTTGACTTAAAAAGAGAGGGGGGAGGTAACTTTATGAATGGTGTGGGATCACGCTTGCTGCATGGTAGTCACGTTATCCGGATTTGACATAAATTTAAATACATTTAAATACATAAGGATAATTAATATTTTTATTCTATTATAGTATTTGTATAATGATATCAGATACTGACATATATATAGCTATTCTGGTCACCTAAAGGTCAAATCCATTAATGGCGTATATTAATATATAAGGAGAAGAATTGATCAATGGTATAAACAAAAACAAAAATATAAAAAATGTAAAAATTGTGTTAGATAGGATTAAATACTGAGCGACCAACAATATCAATTGTTTATAAAAACCTATGAACATTCCATAAAATCTTTTGTTGGCATCTTTGTTGCCCGTTCTAATGCCAATCTTATAGGATATATTTTAATATTTTGTTTACGGGCTTTTTATGCTCAAGATAGGGCTTCTTCTTAACTACATGCGTTGAAGTTTTAAAAATTTTAACATTTTTATATTTCCAATATCCTATATTTACACCCATTGATTTTATTTAACGGATTTGACTTTATGAGTATATTCATTCAATTTTTGGAACGAAGTTCCTTATGGCACGTTCTGGAGCCCGGGAGTGAATCCGAAAAAAACGACCAAAATCACCGTCACGCAAAATCCGTCACGAAATCCGTACCGATGACGATAACTTGAGTAAAAGATCACCGAGTTAATTAAAATTTGGTACACATGTTCATTTTACCAATGCCCAAGCTAAGTTCGTTGGACAACGTTATCCGCCCAAGCGTTCACGCGCAACGCTCGCGTAAACGTAAGCTTCAAAAATCTTAAGACGGGAAAAAGTGTTATTAAGGAAGCCTGTTACTTGACCTGTTTTGTTTATTTTTGTTACATGACAAAATGTCACTTGGTTTTGTAAATATAGGAAAACATAATCACGGTCTTGTTAAAAGTAAAATTGATCTGTGCTGACGCTTATTTCAATATATCAGGTATTATTATAATACAGCTTACTTAATCCAAGAAAAAAAATCTAACTTCGTCTATTTAATGAGACAAACAACTATTTTTAATAATTTTTTCAGTAGAACGAATACTGACACTGTTATGAAGTGATAAAGATCGCTAAATGTATTAAAGTGGACCTAAACGTTTAAAATAAAGAAAACAACGTTTTTACCGATATCTTCCGTTCTAACGTAAAACGATTTTAATAAAACTTCTTACACATTATCTAAAGTACAATTGAAACAGGCATGTAAAATTTCAAACTGATACAAGCAGAAGCTTTAGAGTAGTGAAGAGGTATATTTTATAATATTTTAAATTTGTAGGCCGGGTAGGTAGAAAAGTCTTATTTCAATCCAACATTCTTTGACAAACATACTCTTTTCTTTAACTATAATAAACTCATCGTGATCAACTTTTTTCTTATATTCAAAATATATATTTATTGTAAGACGCTTGCTTTAATGATACAAATAATGCTTTTCTTTTAATTTTTCCTTAACTCTGCTAGGTACAAACAGTTACTTATTTTTAATTTTTGAATTGTATATAGATCTAAGGCAGCTTGAAAGCAAGAATTTACTTCAATTCTGATTTGCAAATTTTCTAAATACTTTTTCTTTAATTTAAACCTTAACAACATGAGTCTGTTTTCAGTTCTTATCAATCACGTCATGCGCAGTAAAATAAGAATTATTCAGTGACTAGTAAACTTTGGGCTAATCTGCAGTGATTCATACAGTCGATGACCGATGACCACTTGGCGGCACAATTCCGTTTGATTTATATCCCTTTGTCAAAACAATATTCATTTTAGTAGACCCCCTCCCCTTTTTTTCTAACCTCTTCTCATAGCTGGCTGTATAACGTTGGTAAAGTTTTTCCAAAATTGATATTACTTAAAACAGACAATCTACCTATAAGTAAAATGTGTTATATGTACATATAACTTGACATTTCTTACATAGTATTAGCAAAAGTTGGATTATTCGAAGTGGTTAAGAAAGAACCACGTCGAAAAAACTAACCTAACACACTGAGAGTGTGGACATTGATTCACCTCTCTAAATGAAAATCCCCCAAATTATTGACAGCGTTCCAGAATGATAGTTAAGGGAGCAACAAGAAACGGTTGTGATTGTGCTGTAGGAAATATTCGAGGCACTTCTTTAGATTGTTACTCCCCTTATAAAAAAAATAGAGGGGAGTAACATTCTTAAAGAAGGTGTAAAGAATATTCTTCTTTAGACAGTTGCTCCCCTTATAAAACAGAAGTGTGATATTCCTTTGTCCCAATGTACATTGGACTAAACATTCCTTTTTCTTAATACAGTAGAGTCTCGCTAATCCGGACATCCGTATAATCCGGACGGGACAAAAACGATGTACAATTTGAATCTAGGTTTATTCAGATTTATGAATTGTTGAGATTATCGGGGTTTCTGCTTTTATTGTCTATTACCATTTATAAAATTCTACCTAGTATAGTTTACAGGTGCACATTCCAACGTTCGACATGAGGAATACCCAGTATTTCTGTTAAAAATATACAGATTTAGAATAATTATGAATAAGTAAGAACATCGATAAATCTCTTTCGGTTCCATAGAAATGTAGGGCGGAAGATATAAAGGCAGAGTATTCCAGAAAATAAAATTATATATGAGATGAGGAGAGGATTTTAAGAAACACGTAGCGGCGGTTCAACGGAGTTCCGTGAAATTTTGCCAAGCCGCCAGTGTACAATGTCTTAACTTTTTGTGAAATGATTAGGCGTTGCTCGAATTTTATTTCGGAACATAGCTTGTTTACCTGCGTAATAGATTGCCATTTTAATTTAATTTATTTGATATTCGGACTGGTGACAGAACAGTCTTTGAGACTAATAGAAGTATTAAGCCCAGGCTTAATCTTAAAACTATTTTAGGGACATTCAGTATCATTTTTTAAATAATGAGGGCAAAACCTGCATATTTAGCATGAAATTCAAATATATTGGCATTGAGCTTTAACAAGTCACTTTTTGGAACGAAGTTCCTTATGGCACGTTCTGGAGCCCGGGAGTAAATCCGAAAAAAATGACCAAATTCACCGTCACAAAATAACCGTAACAAAATCACCGTCACGCAAAATCCGTCACGAAATCTACCTATGACAATAACTTGAGTAAAAGATCACCAAGTTAGTTAAAATTTGGTACACATGTTCATTTTACCAATGCCCAGGCTAAGTTCGTTGGAAATCGTTATCCGCCCAAGCGTTCACGCGCAACGCTCGCGTAAACTTAAGCTTCAAAAAGACGGGAAAAAATGTTATTAAGGAAGCCTGTTCCTTGACTTGTTTTGTTTATTTTTGTTATATGTCCAAATGTCACTTGGTTTTGTAAATATAAAAAATATAATCAGGGTCTGGTTAAAAGTAAAATTGATCTGTGCTGACGCTTATTTCAATATATTAGGTATATTATCATAATACTGCGTACTTAATCCAAGAAAAAATTCTAACTTTATCTATTTAATGAGAGAAACAACTTAAAAAAATTTTTTTTTTTTTAGTAAAACGAACACCGACACTGTTATGAAGTGATAAAGATCGCTAAATTTATTAAAGTGGACCCAAACGTTTAAAATAAAAAAATAGTATATTATGTTACTAGGCTGTGAAGTGAGTTTTTTCTTTACCGCGGCAATTACATTTACTGTCGAGCGAAGCGAGACACTAAATGTAAACACTTCACAGTCGCGTAGCATATGTTATTTTTCCGAGGTAGCAGACAGTGAAAAAACATTAAATATTAATAAATAATCAATATTTATATAAAAATTCTTTCTTTAGGTCTACGTGGGTAGTGTTTAGTTAAAAAAATTATTACTTCTTCATTTTTTCAAAATCACCTGCTATATTTCAACCCCACCTTGGGTCATTTTCAAGCTGTTTTCGAATTCAATTTGAATCCTAGTCAAAAATTTGTGTTTTCTGTATTAAAATTTAACTATCAGGCCGGTCGTCCACTGGAAGCGACTACGGGCGACCAAGCGACCAGGCGACTTGAATCAGGCGACTATGCGCGACAGCGGTCGTCCACTGTAAGCGACTTCACGCGACTGTCACTTCACATCTCTGAGCGCCATACCGAGATGTGTATATTGCTTGATCACCAAAATTTCGAATTTTAGGGAGACAATAACACCTTTGGAACGTCTAGCGTTAACTTCCTCAGCAACTTTTTCCACACAGTTCCCGCAGAATATCACGCGGGAATGATACAAATTATTCCTCATATACATAGTGGGGTTTTGTTATAAATTTGCGTGATACATTTTTCTATATCCATAGTGAATACCGGGTGTGCCAGCCAATATAGAACAGCGAAATATCTCCGGAACCATGATTGATAAAAATATGCGGTTTTTAGGGTTTGATAATGGCTATAAATGCGGGTTCAGAAGAAATGCAGAACATTTTCTGTGTTGAGCAAAAGTGTGTGCAGTTTACATAATAAAAGAAAGTGAATAGGAAGCCATATTTTTCCAAATTATTCCATGCCATCGCCATCCAAATCCAGTCTAAAATGCATACCTTATTTGTAACTGTTTCTTGCCTAAAGAGTGTTCAGTAAGACTCAAAACGTGAAAAAATTACCAAAAATGCATGTTTTTAAGAATGGATTTGGATTTTACAGCAAAAAATAAAAACTTTTTTTATTGTAATTTTTCCCCCTTAATCCATTAGTTTAGCTGAAAAATGGACTTAAAATTTAATTTTATCAGGTTCAGTCTTCTCCAGATGGCAAACTAATGCGGCCGCTAGTTTTAGCCATGTATTTTAACAAATATAAAAAATGTTTAATGTAACCTCTTTTTACTCAACAAAAAAACAAACAAATTTTTCAACCAAAACAAATTAAATTATATTACATTGGCAACAATAATTATGGCAAATGACATTGATATCAATTTTAATATGTTTATAATTATATATTATTTTTAAATTAGTCAATTTTAATAAATATTAAGTAGTAAAAGATAAAAGATGAAGAAATTTATCTAAGTGTACTAGTAATAAGTAGCGTTGGGACAACCGACTAGAAAAAACAACCGAATGAATAAGTTGATTCGGGAAAAAACAGTCGATTGAATTCAATCGACTGAAAACAGTCTCATAGCGGGTATAGGATATATGAATAAAGATATAAACCGAGACTGAACTCGACTAGAAAAAACAACCGAATGAATAAGTTGATTCGGGAAAAAACAGTCGATTGAATTCAATCGACTGAAAACAGTCTCATAGCGGGTATAGGATATATGAATAAAGATATAAACCGAGACTGAACTCGCAAGTCGAATTTTTCAATCGAATGGTTTTTTTTATATAGGAGAAGTACGGTGGAGTCAGTAAAGGCCTCAGAGCTGAGGGGGGGTGAGAGTGAGAAGGCGCTTGACACTCGTTATCTCGTCCCAAACTACAGCCTGCTACGACATCGTTTTCATTCGAATGAAAAAATATAGACTGAGACTGAATCCAGTCGACTTTTTCATTCGAATGTTTCATTCGGATGTTTTTTTGTTTTGGGTAGGGGAAAGGAACGACGGTGAAGGGCTCAGAGCGGAGGAGGGGTGAGAAGGCGCATGACACTCGTTATCTCGTTATACACACGTCCACATATACACGTCCGAATTACAACTAATACAACTTCAAACTATAGACTGATATCATTCGAATGAAAACTAGATATCCACAACCGAATGAATGAATATTTTAAAACAACCGTTTAGTCGACTTTTTTCAATCGATTGGTTCCCAACGCTAGTAATAAGTGCTAAGCTTAGAGAAAACCAGGTATTTAGGCCGGTCGTCCACTGGAAGCGACTACGCGCGACTAAGGGACTAGGCGACTACAGGCGACTATGCGCGACCAATCCGAATATATAGAGTACCATATAACCTCGTCCTTTGCAAGCGACCTTGAGCAGGCCACTACCGGCGACAACAGGCGACTAGCGACTTGTCCCAATGAAATGGGATTAGTCGCTCGTAGTTGCCTGTTTAAATACCTGGTTTTCTCTAAGCTTAGCACTTATTACTAGTATACTTAGATAAATTTCTTCATCTTTTATCTTTTACTACTTACTATTTATTAAAATTGACTAATTTAAAAATAATACATAATTATAAACATATTTAAATTGATATCAATGTCATTTGCCATAATTATTGTTGTTATAATGTTATTTGTTGCCAATGTAATATAATTTAATTTGTTTTGGTTGAAAAGTTTGTTTGTTTTTTTGTTCAATTTTTTGTTGAGTAAAAAGAGGTTACATTAAACATTTTTTATATTTGTTAAAATACATGGCTAAAACTAGCGGCCGCATTAGTTTGCCATCTGGAGAGGACTGAACCTGATAAAATTAATTTTTAAGTCCATTTTTCAGCTAAACTAATGGATTTAGGGGGAAAAAATTACAATAAAAAAAAGTTTTTATTTTTTGCCGTAAAATCCAAATCCATTCTTAAAAACATGCATTTTTGGTAATTTTTTCACGTTTTGAGTCTTACTGAACACTCTTTGGGCAAGAAACAGTTACAAATAAGGTATGCATTTTAGACTGGATTTGGATGGCGATGGCATGGAATAATTTGGAAAAATATGGCTTCCTATTCACTTTTTTTTATTATGTAAACTGCACACACTTTTGCTCAACACAGAAAATGTTCTGCATTTCTTCTGGACACGCATTTATAGCCATTATCAAACCCTAAAAACCGCATATTTTTATCAATCATGGTTCCGGAGATATTTCGCTGTTTCATATTAACTGGGACACCTGGTATTCACTATGGATGTAGAAAAATGAATAACAAAATCCCACTATGTATGAGGAATAATTTGTATCATTCCCGCTTGATATTCTGCGGGAACTGTGTGGAAAAGTTGCTGAGGAAGTTAACGCTAGACGTTCCAAAGGTGTTATTGTCTCCCTAAAATTCGAAATTTTGGTGATCAAGCAATATACACATCTCGGTATGGCGCTCAGAGATGTGAAGTGACAGTCGCGTGAAGTCGCTTACAGTGGACGACCGCTGTCGCGCATAGTCGCCTGATTCAAGTCGCCTGGTCGCTTGGTCGCCCGTAGTCGCTTCCAGTGGACGACCAGCCTTAAACAGGCGACTCCGAGCGACTAATCCCATTTCATTGGGACAAGTCGCTAGTCGCCTGTTGTCGCCGGTAGTCGCGAGTAGTCGCCTGCTCAAGGTCGCTTGCAAAGGACAAGGTTATATGGTACTCTATATATTCGGATTGGTCGCGCATAGTCGCCTGTAGTCGCCTAGTCGCTTAGTCGCGCGAAGTCGCTTCCAGTGGACGACTGGCCTCAATCTCTAAAACATTTTTTTAATTATCAGCTGTCTTCACAGCCTTGTCAATTTATCAAAAAAATAGTATATTATGTTACTAGGCTGTGAAGTGAGTTTTTTCTTTACCGCGGCAATTATATTTACTGTCGAGCGAAGCGAGACAGTAAATATTGCCTCTCGCTTCGCTCGACAGTAAATATAATTGCCGCGGTAAAGAAAAAACACTTCACAGTCGCGTAGCATATGCTATTTTTTCCGAGGTAGCAGACAATGGAAAAACATTAAATATTAATCACTAATCAATATATAATAATAAGAAATATTAGTACATATTTAAGACTTAAAAAAAGAAACCTTAAAAAGAGGTTACACTATAAGAAAAGATAAATAAAACGCATTGACATCTAGCGGATTTTAATCGTACTAGAAGCATTTCTACAAAGACTGCAGCGGTACTAACGGAAGTTTTGACAACTACCCGCCGGACATAAAAAATCTTTTAGTTCCTAGGACGTAAAAGATTTTTTCTTTACAGCTAGGAGTAATGAAAAGATTTTTTAAGTCCACGTAATGAAAAAATGGATTTTAGCTATGTCTTTTAGGCTCTAAAGTTACTATTTCACAGCCTACCACGGAAAAAAAAACGTTTTTACCGATATCTTCCGTTCTAACTTATAACGATTTTAATAAAACTTCTTACACATTGTCTAAAGTACAATTGAAACAGGCATGTAAAATTTCAACCGGATACAAGCAGCGGCTTTAGAGTAGGGAAGAGATATATTTTATAATATTTTAAATTAATAGGCCGGGTAGGTAGAAAACAGTCCTATTTTAAATCCATTATCCTTTAACAAACATACTATTTAACTATAAACTTTTTTCTTATATTCAATATATATTTATAGTAAGACGCTTGGTTTAATGATACAAATAATGATTTTATTTTAATTTTGCCTTAACTCTGCTAGGTACAAACAGTTCGTTACTGTTAATTTACTCTCTTTTCTAACTCCGCCATGTATAAGTAGTTAGCAATGTATACGTACTGAGTGTGATTTTATAATTTATATTTAATGAAAAATGTAAGGAACTTCGTTCCTACCGGGTGTCCCGCGACACCACACGTATTTTTTTCTTCATGTCTTTCTCATATATTCTCCTTAACACGAAGAATACTTAGCCATGTATATGTGTTGTTCGGATCTTTGTGACGAGCATACACTAAAATATCCGTTTACGTAAAACCAATGATTTTCGACGTCACCAATCGCTAAAATGTTTTTACCGAGGAGGAATCACGGATCTAATTTATCTGCACGTCCTTGGTTAGTAACGAGCCCGATTCCCAGGCTCATTTCGATAATTGTCGACAGGCTTCGTCCATGATAAGCCGGACGAGACTCGTGAATCAGATAGGAGCGGTTTTTCGGCTCCGGTCATAGAGGCGCCGCCACGGGAGCGCCACCTTACCCGGTGCTTATCATTTGTCGCTTATATTCCTCCCACTTTAAATATGTTAATTAAATATAAGAAGCATTTGACATTCCTTATCTGATATGGAAGTAAGCGATTCTATTCCTCGAATCGAACCGGTAATGAGATACAAAGAGATACGATCTTGACAACGTATTGATCTGTGATATTTATAGATGTTAAATCCATAAATTTAATATCGATTCTTGAGGCATTTTTCAGGCATGTTTAAATAAATTTAAATTCATTCATTTAGCACGAATACATCACTAAATTTAGTACAGCAAGAGAAAATCGTTATTGGGAATCCCTGATATTCGGCATTTAACCGACTGGTTTTATTCCAATACTGGATCATCTGATTTATAATTTTAATTTTTAGTTTGTTTGTTTAGGATTTTATCTGCAATTAAAGTCCAATAAATAAATCACAACAGTGGAATTCGGCTCAGATACCGAAGTCTCGAAGAAATAAAGGAAGTCGAAATTCATACCCTGATAAAATTCGAATATTATTAAAAAGAAGGGATACAATAATGCACCTTGCTTCGCACCAGGAATTTAATTGGAATAATTGGAAGTTTAATTAGATACATAATCTTATTATAGAGGTAAATAATTTAAAAGATCATATTTCGTTCTCATCATTATTTGTTGTTATCCTTCAAACAAGGAATACACTTACGTGTGTTAAAAAAGAAACTGTATTATATTTTCTTTTCTTCCCAAATAGACGTTCTTACGTTATCGTGTCGTAATTGTTAGTATGAACATGTTATCACAGTGGCAGCACTGCATATTGGGTCGGACTGATAATATCAATCAGACCCAATCTTTCTATCGAGGTAAACGATTTTTAATTTATCACAAAACAATTTGCTGTCAACCCATGCAATTATGCGGTTCCCCCAATAGAGATTTGGATGACTACAAATGCCCCTAATGTGGGCATCTCAGGTGCATGGATAACATTGATATAACTTAATATCTCAGTGCGGTGATAACAGTGATTGTTGAAATTATTTTAACAGCTTTCATCTTTTTAACAACTAAGATCCACAAATATCTTCGTGTATAGGCTGAAAATTGAATTTAATTTCGATGTATTGTTCGTAGTTATCAACAAATTCCCCTAATGTGGGTATCTCAGGTGAATGGATAACAATGAAATAACTTAATATCTCAGTAGTTATCAACAAATTCCCCTAATGTGGGTATCTCAGGTGCATGGATAACAATGAAATAACTTAATATCTCAGTTGTTATCAACAAATTCCCCTAATGTGGGTATCTCAGGTGCATGGATAACAATGAAATAACTTAATATCTCAATAGTTATCAACAAATTCCCCTAATGTGGGTATCTCAGGTGCATGGATAACAATGAAATAACTTAATATCTCAGTTGTTATCAACAAATTCCCCTAATGTGGGTATCTCAGGTGCATGGATAACAATGAAATAACTTAATATCTCAATAGTTATCAACAAATTCCCCTAATGTGGGTATCTCAGGTGCATGGATAACAATGAAATAACTTAATATCTTCACTGCAGGGGTGAAAGTGATTGGTGAAATTGTTTTAACAGCTTTTATCTTTTTAACCACTAAGATCAACTAATATCTTCGTGTATAGAGTGAAAATTGAATTTAATTTCGATGTATTGGTCGTAAGTTATCAACAAATGGCTCTAATGTTGACATCTCAGATGATTTTTTTTTTTTGTATGTTGAATTACCATGCTAATTTCTTTGCAATCCGAAGAGTATTTTTCAAGTTGACATGTTAACTAATGATATACACTTTATCTTCAGTGCAGTGATGAAAGTGATTGTTGAAATTATTTTAACAGCTTTCATCTTTTTAACAATTAAGATCAACTAATATCTTCGTGTATAGGCTTAAAATTAAATTTAATTTCGGTATATTGTTCGTAAGTTATCAACAAATGCCGCTAATGTGGGCAAAATTGGCATGATGATCCATATTTCTTGTCATACTAACAAGAAATATGGATGAATAGATTAGGCTAGATATACTAATAAACTAGATATCTGGGTTAGGGATACATTATAGTTAAAATAATTTGTAAACCACGTAGTTGCGATAATGATAATAAATAAAATCACGTTGTTGCTTTTCCCTATCTAATCAACCAAAAGATTTCAAATTGTACGTTTGAGGAAAAACTTCCCCTAAATTCATTATAAAACTTTTTACGATCCCAATTGTCCAGACCCCAACAGAAATTCTTGACTCAAGCGTCAATTCTCCCACCTCTTTACAGTTCTATGCTTTGTCCAAAATTAAAATTCCTATTTCCGTACTGATGAACACCGTGCTTTAAGGTTAGGATTTTTTTCCTCTCGACGCCCACATCCGTCGAGATTCCTTTCGAAGTTTTTTTTTTTTCTTTTTTTACTTTTAAATATTTACAAATCTAATATTCGCCTTCTTCACCGGTCGTTAACGCCTTTAAATAGGTCGAAATTATTGGAGCATTTCTATTTTTTTCTTCCCTGTGAGATAGTAAGCTCGGTAAAGAGAGTTAACCTAGATATTTTCACCACGTCCGAGAAGGTATCGGAATTTCCAGGGAACCGAATCCGTTATAACACTTCGACAGCACGCAACTCAGAAGAAATTACAGACAAAATAATTAATGATATTCCATCGTAAACAACCAGAAGGTCGAATATCGCATGTGACCTGTTGAGATATTTTTCTCATCGTAAGATTATCTATATACTTAAAACATTTTTAGAGTTATTAAAAATACAAAAAAAAGTTCGAGTTGCATTTAAAAGCATCATTTTTAACCTTCGAAATTTACTCTTGACATTTCATGTGGTATATGTATTCTATTTCTTTTTTAAATTTGTTTTATGTACAGGGTGTACCAGCTAATATGGAACAGCGAAATATCTCCGGAACCTTGATAGATAGAAATATGCGGTTTTCAGGGTTCGATAATGGCTATAAATGCGCTTCCAGAACAAATGCTGAACATTTTCTATGTTCAGCAAAAGTGTGTGCTGTTTAAATAATTCTTAAAAAAATGCATTATTGGTCATTTGTTTCACGTTTTGAACCCTGCAGCACACTTTTTTTTGGGCAAAAAGCAGTTACAAATAAGGTATGTATTTTAGTGGATTTGAATTTTACGGCAAAAAAAATAACTTTTGTATTTTGATTTTTTTTTTTTTTTTAATCCATTGGTTTAGCTGTAAAATGGACTTAAAGGGTTTTTTTCTATCATAAACATTCATAATTCCTACATTTTTTTTTCTTTGTCTTTTACTAATATGTAAAAGGTTATGCATATAAAAGAAAAACAAGGTATGCATAATATCCTTTAGCATCTTAGGTATGCACTTATTTGGTTATTTTGGGGTAAAATGGCCACCATTTTGGAAACTCGATGTACATGAGTTATCTGCATTTCAATACCTTTAAAATAACCTTTAAATATTTTGAGTCACCATAGTTACGGCCAACTAAAATTCCTAAAATTGCCTTACGGTTTATAACCATGGCACTTTTATTTGTTGTTTGATTTTCTATTTGTATGAATTTAAAAGGCTAAATATAAAAATTTTTATTATTTATTAAGTTTCTAAAATTCGAATTTTTATATTAACTCCCGGAAATATCATTGGGCCACAGAGAAGTATATCCATGTATTTTTTCCTTATAGGGTAGCGAGGGGGACATTTTTGGGGGTTTTGTTTTGGAATTACGGGGGTAAAAAGGCCGGAATTTTGGAAACGCGATATATATTTGTAAACTACATTTTAATACCTTTAAAATTGTACCACACTCAAAAATATACAAAAAATAAAAAATTGTTTTATGATGACATGATTCTAGCTTGAGAATGATCCAAGGAGGGATCGAAATATCGCAAATGTGAGGCGTTTGAATTTTCCTTAAATTACCCAACTAATCAAGAATTTATACTACAAGGAACAATCTACTAATTTATATAAAAAATGTTGCTATCAGTTCGCAATTGCTCGCTAATTGAAGACATTTTGAGTTGTGTTGTTCCCAACATATTTCCTGTTTTTGGGCAAAAAAGTTTAACTTGCATACCAAATTTAAAATCTCTATCTACAATATATCGGGAGATATGATCCAAGATGCGACGGACGGATGGACGAACTACCAAAAGCACAAGGTTTTCTAGGATGACCTCGAAACTCCAACAAGCTTGACAGCTCCCTAAAATAAGGAATTAAAATTAATTTTTACAAATTTTGAGTGTTGCTCGCAACATTTTCCCGTTTTTGTTCAAATAAAGTTTAACTTGCATACCAAACTTCAAATCTCTAGCTACACTAGGTCGGGAGATATGATCCAAGATTCGACGGACGAACTACCAAAAGCACAAGATTTTCTAGGATGACCTCGAAACTCTAACAAGCTTGACAGCTCCTTTAAATAAGGAGTTGAAATTAATTTCTATAATATTTCTTTTGAGTTGTGACCTTACTGAATATGAACGAAATCGACTGTGTGTGAGCTTCTCATACTAACTGAACCATGAATGTATCTTCTTTTTTTTTATAGATATAAAGAAATAATAATAACTTAATAACAAAATAGTAATCTATTTTATTAATCAATACAAAAAAGTTGAGGGGTATTTTGTATCGCAAGTTACTGTCTCACCTCTCTCGGAATCGAGCCAAGTATATTGCTGTATTTAATTTAATTTCCTATTTAAAAGGCCCCCATACACGATCAAACATTTTGCGCAAACCTGATGTCGGGCAAATTTAGGACATACACGTCAAATTTCATGTTTGCGCAAACATCAAACACCCCATACACGGTCAAAATGTTTGCGCAAACATTTTGACCGTGTATGGGGGCCTTAAGGTCTTAAGTAGGTCTCACTGATTTATTATTTACCTAGTTATATACAAATAAAATATTTCTCTATTATATACATCAGCAAATCGTTGCATATTAATTGTAAATGAGGTCGATTGCATTTACTGTGGTTAATAGATTTCTGATTGCTTTTAAATTGTCGCTTGGTTGATGGTAGCTAGTGCATTCTATTGACAGAGGTTGGAAGCTTATTTTGAACTAGGGCAATAGCTTCATATTGATGTCCGCTACTGATCTCATATCTCCTTTTTTTTATTTTAAGTAATCATTTCTCTAAATCCTGGATATTTCCATTCCTACATTTTTTCTTGAGTTTACAATTAATAATTTTCTTGAAGCGGAAATGAGACTATACTCTGTTAAAACCATTTAAGACCTCACGATGTAAGAAGATAAAAAATTCAATGCAACTACTAAGAATTGAGCCTATACCTATAACCTTCTCATTTTAATAATAAAAGGATTTCAAAATGATCTCATTCCTTTATATATATAATTCATTTTGAAATTGTCTAAATCCTAGTTATTACAATTGTTTTAATAACTTACATCTCCAGAAGAGAGAAATAGTACATTAAGCGTCTAGTGCGGAAAGTAGCAGTGTGGAGTTTGCACCCGAGCGATAGCGAGAGTAGTAAAACCACACGAGCAAAGCAAAATGCAGTTTTCGCACGAGTTGCGTACCGTACTTTATCAACGATTGTTAGATTTTAATAATAAATACAGAAAAAAAATGTTATCTAGGATTTATACGAAATATAAACATTGTATCTCTGTTAAGATGCGTAGAAAGTGATTCTTTACGCTGAAGAATTCCTCTTCTTTACCACCCTAGGGCGGTAAAGAAGAGGAATTCTTCAGCTTTACGCACGATTAGTGAGTTTGTTTACATTTAAAAAACTAATTTGCTGTTCTTTTATTAAAGTAACTGTTTATATCGAGTTTTTAGTGAAAAACAATGAGTGAATCAAGTGACTTTGACGAAAATGTGGAGAATAATACTCCTCCAGATATAATTAATTCGGCAAAAAATACAACTCAAGAATTAATGCCATCTTTATCAAGAGAGTGATACGAACTTACATACCGCAAGTTTATTTTTTTCTGTATTTATTATTTAAATCTAACAACCGTAGATAAAGTACAGTATGCAACTCGTGCGAAAACGGCATTTTGCATTGCTCGTGTGGTTTTACTAACCTCGCTCTCGCTCGGGTGCAAACTCCACACTCACATGCAAAATTCTACTTTTCGCACTCGACGCGTAATGTACTATAACAAACTTCCTGTATGTAAGTTCGTATTTCTCTTTTGATAGAGATGACATTAATTCATTAGTTGTATATTGCGCGAATTAATTATTTCGGGAGGCGTATTATTCTCCTCATTTTCGTCACAATGACATAAATTAATAATTGTTTTTCACTAAAAACTCGATATAAACAGTTACTTTAATGAACAGCAAATTAGTTTTGTTAAATGTAAACAAACTCGCTAAGCGTGCGTTAAGGTGAAGAATTCTTCTTTTTTACCGCACTAGGGCGGAAAAAAGAGGAATTATGAAACGCGCATGCGCAATGAATAGAAGTACGTAAATAATCACTTTCTACGAATCTAAACAGAGATACAATGGTTATATATTTCGTATCAATCGTAGATAAAATTATGTTTTCATAGTTTAATTTAGAGGGAGTAAAGTAAGATATTTCTTCCTTGAACCATGAACTAAGTGAGAATAAATCACTTATATAATCGAGTAGTGTCTCGGCGGTGACGACTCACCTCGAAATGATTTGCAATTGCTAAGCTAAGGCAACCATATTTCTTCCAATAAAAATAAATGTTTGTTTTGATTTGTTGGTCTTTAAATAGATATAATAACTTATCTAAATAGTTAGCTAAACTAATTTACTTAATTTTACTTTTTCTCTATGTATAAATTTATGTCCGTTGCCAAGGGCTTAATGGCTCGTAATATATATGAAATAAATTCCAAAACTAGTTAGAAAAAGAAGAATTGCCAACTGGATTATTTTGCAAATATTTAGTAGAGAATGGATGGCTGTAATGAAGTCGTTGGAATCAGGTTAGCAACACTGCTTTTTAGCCTAATTTGTTAGTTGTGCTTATCATTAATCATTGATTTGTTTTCACCTAAATCTAAAGTAATCTAAATAACCAGTTTTTAAATGTGAATTACTTTCATCTGCTGTTAAAAGTGCTAACAATTTAAGAAATCCTATGGCACACAAAGTCTCATATTGAATAAGTTCTTGAAGTTCTATATTTTTTATAAATAGTTTATCTTTAAATAGTATATTTTATCTTTGAAACAATGCTATTGCCGGAAAACTATCGAAGCTACATTGTATTGTGATAAGCACCATGGAGATATTTTTTCATCTCATTTACTGCTGCTTGTACCATATTTTCTTTTATCATGATATCATGAGTGTGGCTAGTACTTGGACATTGATAACTCAAATTACGTCGGTATGCTATGACGGTAGAAGCTGGTCTTATTAATTCTCATATAATGAGGTTACTATAGTGTCAAGGTTATCTATATCTAGATGACAGGTAGGCCACATGGTCGTCTAATTACTTCGCCTAAAGAACACAGTCAAAAGGTATTTATTTATTTATTTATTTTTTTTTTTTTTTTTTTTTTTTTTTTTGTCTTTCTAGTTTATTTTGTTTTTGTTACAATTTTTTTTTCTCAGTTACCATGATAATCATTAACTCTACCAATTTTAGTTATGTTAATTCCAGCTCTATGTCGCGCTTTCCTCCTCAATCCTTTTCCCAATCTCTCCTTCTACCCTAAATTGTTCTATTATTATTATTATTATTTTATTATTTTATATTTTTTATCACTTTGTATTCATATTACTCATGTCATTTTGTGTTGTGCCTCTCACTTTTGGCCTGTGTTCGGCTGTTGAGAGCACTATGTATAAATAAATAAAATAAAATAAAATAAATTTCTACAATTTATCCTACAACAATCCACCTACAATCTTTGCATACAATTTTTTATTGTATTGAAATTATCAACTAATTTGATCCATCTAACAGTTTCAAAACACATTATATTCCCTTAAAACATTACATTGAAAACAATTGTCACTTAAAACTTCCAAGTGCATCTACCTAAACAAATAGCTAAAGTTGGTAATCAATACTCCGATTTCACCTTTTTCTATTGATCATTCAAATTATGGGTTTTTCCGTATACAAATGTCATCGCTTAAAGAAATTTCTAAAAACTTAACACATCAGGTTAGATATATTCCAAGTACGATTTACTTGTATGGACGGAATGTTTGTCAGGTCTTGGGTTCCTAAAAAAGGATAGAAAAAGTTAGAGCCGGTTGAAACTTGTGACTCATATTGTGTTCTCGGAAACTCTGCTATTCGACAGCTGTTTTTTTTCTAACCTCGTAATGCTTCTCGTAACAGTTTTAACAGGAACTTATTTACGCAATTTTAAGTACGTTAGTACGTTCACATCATTATTCACTCCCATATTCTTGGTACTGCCGAGAATGAAATGTGATTTGGTAATCAAGTGAAGACACTGTTGGTTTTGAGTAAATAGGCTGTTTTTAACTACTAAACACTTTATTAGCTATTGTTTCAACTCTGAGAAGTGTCAAGGTCAATGACCCTGTAAGGTTTCTACTTTTTAATAAAGACCTGACTTCTTTTGAGACCATCGTAAGAAGTTCGGATACGGGACCAAAAAGGAATTCCTAAAGCTGTGCCCGGTAAAAACCATTTTGGATGAAGTTCCTTATGGCACGTTCTGGAGTCCGGGAGTGAATCCGAAAAAAACGACCAAAATCACCGTCACAAAATAACCGTCACAAAATCACCGTCGCAAAATCACTGTCACGCAAAATCCGTCACGAAATCTACCGATGACGATAACTTGAGTAAAAGATCACCGAGTTAGTTGAAATTTGGTACACATGTTCATTTTACCAATGCCCAGGCTAAGTTCGTTGGACAATGTTATCCGCCCAAGCGTTCACGCGCAACGCTCGCGTAAACTTAAGCTTCAAAAAGACGGGAAAAATGTTATTAAGGAAGCCTGTTCCTTGACTTGTTTTGTTTATTTTTGTTATAGTATGTCAAAATGTTACTTGGTTTTGTAAATATAGAAAATATAATCACGGTCTTGTTAAAAGTAAAATTGATCTTTGCTGACGCTTATTTCAATATATTAGGTATATTATTATAATACTGCGTACTTAATCCAAGAAAAAATTCTAACTTTATCTATTTAATGAGACAAACAGCTTTTTTATGTTGTTTTTTTTTAGTAAAACGAACACCGACACTGTTATGAAGTGATAAAGATCGCTAAATTTATTAAAGTGGACCCAAACGTTTAAAATAAAGAAAACAACGTTTTTACCGATATATTCCGTTCTAACGTATAACGATTTTAATATAACTTCTTACTCATTGTCTAAAGTACAATTGAAACGGGCATGTAAGATTTCAACCTGATACAAGCAGAAGCTTTAGAGTAGGGAAGAGATATATTTTATAATATTTTAAACATTAAGGCCGGGTAGGTAGAAAACAGTCCTATTTCAATCCAACATCCTTTAAAAAACATACTCTTTAAGTATAAACTCATCATGATAAGCTTTTTTCTTATATTCAATATATATATATATATATATATATATATATATATATATATATATATATATATATATATATATATATATATATATATATATATATATATATATATAGTAAAGTAAGACGCTTGCTTTAATGATACAAATAATGATTTTCTTTTAATTTTGTCTCTTTTCTAACTCCGCCATTTATAAGTAATTAGCAACGTATACGTACTTAGCAGTGTGATTTTATAATTTATATTTAATGAAAAATGTAAAGAAGTTCGTTCCTACCGGGTTTCCCTCGACACCACACGTATTTTTTTCACTTGTATTTACTGTAGTGCTATATTTCGCCAATAGAAGTTCTAAATTTGATATTAAATTACAGTAGAACCTCAATAATTCGGACCTCTAAAATCCGGAGCTTCGAAAATCCGGACTGCCTACTGAAAAATTTAATAACTAGAAATTCTATAAAAAAAAAAAAAAAAAAAATCAAAAAAATCCGAAAGGTGAAAGCGGGACATCTCTTGCAAAAAAAGTATGGTGAGGGGTCATCTAAAACGAAAACAAGATAGCATACTGCGATATATATATTTATATTTAATGAAAAATGTAAGGAACTTCGTTCCTACCGGGTGTCCCGCGACACCACACGTATTTTTCTAAGTTATTATTAATAACTTATTAATCATATATATTTTAAATTTGTTTTGGTTCTAAGGTATACATACCTACTTGGTTTACAGACTAATATATTTAGAGAAGTAATGGTAATCATCGACCCAAGCATACAAGAGAAAACTTCGATGTTTCTTCTTTGGTAGCACTCCTATAAGATACAAGGAAAAACTTCGATGTTTCTTCTTCGGGACCCCCCCCCTTTAAGATACCAGGATTAACTTCGATGTTTCTTTGCCCTGCACCCCTTTAAGACTACACTGCCCAGATCAAATTACATTATACTCAAAATATTAATCGTAAACGTTCTAAATTATGTTCACCTTCACATATCACACATTCACTTGTATAGTTAATTAAAATTGCTTTACAATTATTCGATATTTGCAATCCTGTTTACTATGCACAATGTGCAATCATGATATGAATTGAGTATATAGAAGTAGCAGTGTATTAAGGTAGTTAAGGTCCAAGTACTAATACTAGACGGGTAGGTCGAACCACTTATTCGAACTTAGCAATTGGGCTATTTTTTGGGCCCAATTCACTAACCCCGTTGTAGAGAGTTGCAGCCACTTTACACATCATACCTCTGTACATTGTACTGCTGAAGCGAGTATAGAGTGATCATTAGTGAGCCATATAAATCAAAGCATCAAGACGAGGGATCGAACCCACAACCTCGTGCTACCCTTGATTCATTGATGGGCGAGCAGACGTGGTAAGTAATTTAATCCACACGGTCACGCTAGCTCTCTATCATACAAATAATTATAGGCCCTCTTAGCAATATTTGGGATCCAGAGTAACCGTGGTGCTGAAGTCATGAGTTATAGGTTCTAGACCATCTTTGAATCAAGGTTGAAGTTATGGGTTCGATCCCATGACTTGGCACTTTGATTTACATGGTTCATTATTGAGCATGCGTAGTCGCTTCGGCGGTACATTGGTGAGTTGTACAATTGCTGAATTCTATAAGCGGGGTTAGTGAACAAATACCCAAATAAGTGTCCTAATTGCTAGGTTCAAACAAATAATTTTTTCCCGCCGTATTGCTACTACTAGCAATGTTTCTATTGGATGTTAATACAAATATTAAAGTTAATATTCGTATTAAGGAAGGAACATACGTTTTGTACAAACAAACGCAGACGGCGTTGTTAAGAGAGGTAGATTTAGTGTTTGACTTTTAAAGAGGTAATAATGATTTCTTGGGTATGTACTCTTCTTATATCTTTATGACCGGCGCCCACTTAAGTCTCTCTTGCCCGGAACCAATAAATAGGCAGCTAATTACGCTTACGATCGTAAACTTTTTAAAAATGTTTATCACCTGTCACGCATTCAATTGCAAATCTTCCTTTTTATCTTTTAACTACCATTATTTTAAAACCAGTTTTTATTCATCATTGAGAAATCATAATCAAAGCAAAGTCTACATAATAAATACACATTTAGATGCATTTTAGATCCTTCGTTTTGATTATCCTATATTATATAAAAACATAAAATTAAAAATATGCTCTTTTCCGAATACATTCGGGATCGAATAATAATTATTTAACAATTTTGTGATTATTTAAACTTTATTAATATAATAATAAATTGAAACAATTGTGAAATATAAATTTAATACATGATTTCACGAAATAAATATAATTAATATATTTTACAATTATATAAAAATAATTATAGGTAATTGATAAAGGTATATTGCACTAGAATAGGTAATGTAATGTGAACATAATAATTGGTAACTAACACTAGGCTTAACAGCAGTGAAAATAGTTAATTTGTTAAGAGTCAAAAATTTATTCATATAAATTTAATTTACCTAATTGAATTTAATAAAATACATTTTTAACTTCTATAATATACATTGAAAGCTATAAATATTGTAATTTATCGATTTATTTTAAAGCCTTAAAAATTAAATGGCTTTTTTTTTAAGTGAAACTTCTTTAGCCGCGGTAAAGTAAATTGGCTTGGATGAAACGACATCGTGAAACGAAGTTCGCGTTTCGAGACTCGTTCAAGTGAAATATTTTTAAAGTGACATTAACGAAATAGCAAGTTTTTGATTTGAGACGCGTCTTTTTGAGACTCGAGATGGATTTTTAACAATTGGCTGCCTAAGTTGGCTGTTGATTTACCTGTAAAAAATCTTCTCTCAGGACGAGTCTCGAACCACCGATCCCTGAATTCTCATTTAGATGCGCTAACTACTATACCACGAGAGTAGTTGATATATTCACTATACAGAATTGGTATATAAGCGAATTATTATTTACATTTTAATAATTGACATATTATATAACTGTTGTTTTCATGATTTTTCTTCATTATTCGCTAACAATTTATGGAAATATTTTATTAATTGAAATTATTTTTCTTTGAGAAGTTATCTCATTGTGGCGGCATTATAAACTCTTGTTTATAAATATGTATGTTACGAATTTATATAATATGCATTACTTAAATAAGTTTTATGGTGCTATTTCATTATTAATTAAATCTAAGTAATACAAATTCTTGTGGTTTCTATATCTTGGACCAAAAAAATGCTTATTTCAATGAACATAGTATATTAGTGGAGCTATTTGATTTGATTGATTTAATTAATTTTTGTTTTGATATACAAGGAAAATTGAGTTAAGTGCTTCTTCTAGGGGCGATTTTAACTAAATTATATATCTGACATATTTATACAATTATATTATTATGTAGGGGGAACATAAAAGCGACTGTTTCTAGAACTTAAGTTTCACTTCTAATGCGTGAGTCTCACACAATTTTTTTTTTTAAATTATCACTTTTATAATAATGATTAAAAAAAATCTTTAATGGATAAATTTTGTGATTCAAAATACTTTTTCAACATTGGTAATGACGATAAAATTAAATACAGAAAAGCTAAAATATAAAGATTAAATCGAATTGCATTCAGTTAATTAAGAGTATGGGAAAAAAAGAGAATCTATGAAATAGTGCGTTGGTGAAATACAATATTTTAAAACCATTTAAATTTTTCAATTTGATTACTTTTTGGAACGAAGTTCCTTATGGCACGTTCTGGAGCCCGGGAGTAAATCCGAAAAAAACGACCAAAATCACCGTCACAAATTCACCGTCACAAAATAACCGTCACGAAATCACCGTCACAAAATCTCCGTCAAAAAATCACCGTCACAAAATAACTGTCACGAAATCACCGTCACAAAATCACCGTCACGCAAATCCGTCACGAAATCTACCGATGATAATAACTTGAGTAAAAGATCACCGAGTTAGTTGAAATTTGGTACACATATTCATTTTACAAATGCCCAGGCTAAGACGTTATCCGCCCAAGCGTTCACGCGCAACGCTCGCGTAAACGTAAGTTTCAAATTTAAAATTGATTTTTTTGGACGGGAAAAAATTCTAACTTCATCTATTTAATGAGATAAACAACTTTTTCAAATATTTTTTTTTAGTTAAACGAACACCGACACTGCTATGAAGTGATAAAGATCGCTAAATTTATTAAAGCGGACCTAAACGTTTTAAATAAAGAAAACAACGTTTTTACCGATATCTTACGTTCTAACGTAACGATTGCAATAAAACTTCATACACATCGTCTAATGTACAATTGAAACCCTAAAAAGCTAACTGCATTACAATTCATATTTCAGATAAGGCCTAAACATGCCCAGGTAGTGGGCAAAATATCGCTAAGTTTAAATTAAAAAATTCCAAAAAAATATCATTTTATCCCTAGATATCTATAGACATAAGAAGTAATTAAAAAGAAGACATCAATTGAAGAAAATATCATTTTAAATTTGAGGGATTCCTTTTACTTTTGCTTACTGCACTAATTTAGGTTACTAACGTGACAATTAAGGGGTAATCCCGAGTTCAAATCCCAGCGGCCTAATGCATTTTTATGTGGAAGAATTTAATTTTGATATAGTATTGATCATATTTTTCCTTTATATGCTCTTATATATTATATATGTTATTTGTGAACTTTTCAAACTATTTGGTTTTTACAAATCGCAATTGACCTTAAACTTAAAACTTAGAATTTTAATAGTGATTGAAACTTTAAGTGCAAAATTGTTGAGTTTATTTATGACCATCTGATTGTCAAATGATCAGTTAACTGATGTTAAATTTGTCGGATTAAAGTACAACAATGAACTGATCAATTTTGCTGTTTTATGTCGTTAATAACGACAAATTTACTCTACTAATTAACTCCCACTAAATTCTCTGTAGAAACACCTAACTTAGTTTAGAAATAATCAATTATCGGTAATCATACTATGTAGTAACGTCAATTTAAAACTCTTTTTCTTAATATATAGTATAATCCCGATAACTTCTCTAGTACATTTTTTTAAATTATTCTTTAAAAACTTTTCATTGCTCTGCACTTGTAATCTAGCAGTTGAAGAATCGCTTAATTTACATTGGTTTTGAGTGCGGCGAGGATCTCCGTACTTTTAAGTCGTTTCTTTTTTAACTAAGAAAACAATCAGGTTCTCGATCGATCTTTCGCATCAGCATATTTTATGCTCTTTTAACGGAACCGAAACATTAATGCGTTTCAAAGTCCTTCTAATTACCATGAGAACTATATTAAATTTGATTTTCAGTTGCGAAGCTTCCAATCGAAACTGCACATTCCGATACGTTTAAACCTTCGTATCACTTTTAATAAATATCGTTTGGATGTAAATTGAATATTATTTCGGAGTTGATCTTATCCGTCCATGACATTATTTGAGCGCAATAAGCTAGCATATCCTCTTCTTGTACAATTGAGCTTAGGTATTCTAATATCGAGTGATTACTTTGCTCTACAGTCCCAAGTTTCTTCTCAAGGTAGGCTAGCTGAGCATGAGTTTCATTCCCTACCAGGGTTTTCTAAAAACAAAAAAAAAAAAAAAAAAACACATTAAATTATAATGAACTAGCCTTCATAATGAATAATAAATTTGAAAAAACACATTATATTGAATTAGCCTTCATAATGAATAATACATTTTAAAAAAACACATTAAATTATAATGAACTAGCCTTCATAATGAATAATAAATTTTAAAAAAAAACATTAAATTATAATGAACTAGCCTTCATAATGAATGATAAATTTAAAAAAAAATTAAATTATAATGAACTAGCCTTCATAATGAATAATAAATTAAACAAATACACATTAAATTATAATGAACTAGCGTTCATAATGAATAATAAATTTGAAAAACACATTATATTGAACTAGCCATCATAATGAATAATAAATTTTAAAAAAAATTAAATTATAATTAATTAGCCTTCATAATGAATAATAAATTTAAAAAATAACACATTAAATTATAATGAACTAGCCTTCATAATGTATAATAAATTAAAAAAGTAAACATTCGGTAATAGATGCTGTTGCCAATATTATTCATAATCTAAAATTAAGCTAATAATGTTACATATCTAAGTATATACATAGTTTTGTCTGTACATTGATCAGAATTGCAAAATTTTCCGGTCCTTTTTCATTTCATAAATTCCGAAAACCGAAGTGTGGGTGTGTGTCTGTCGCCACCACTCCGACTTTATAGGCGCAAAACGGACTAATTGAAATCGATTAATTTTTTCACAGAGGTGTGCGCCAACATGTTGCGCATGTTGTAGGCTTAGTTTCATCGACAAATATTGAGTAGAACCAAAGTTATTAACATTGTATATTTAAAAAAAAACTATTTTCATAACAATGTTGGTTATTGATATTAACATCAAAACAAAAAGACGCATTACTCCCACTGTTTTTTAAGCTGCAGATTTGAAAACTTGGTACAAAAATTAGCCTAAAAAATTATACATTTTTGATGACACTAATTCATTTCGCTGAGTCAGCAAACATCAAAAATTCGTAAAAATTGAAACATTTTCCGATAGCGCTGATATATGCACGAATTCTAGCTCTCTATAAGACAAATAATTTCGTTTCGATATCTGCCGCCATTTTGAAAATATCGACTTCAGAACTTAAAAACTATAGCGTTAAATAATTTCGGAACAATTTCGCCGATGAAGTGACATTCACACCAATTATGTCTCCCTATGGGATAAAAAAAAAAGTTAACTAAATATTTCTCACCATTTTGGAGTTATTTGGTAAGGAAAAGTTCTGAGACGTCCAGCTAATTAAGAATATTTTATTGTTTTTTTTTTTGTTATTTATCGTGCCTAATTATAAAATAGAGGATTTTTTGCATTTTAATAGCCTCTTAACTACGATTCACAGAGTATTTCATTCTTAATACTGAAATGACTTATGTTTAATATATAGTCCTGATTATTTTCTATGAAGGCTTTGGAAACGAAACTATTAAGAAGTTTTATTTTACCGATTGGCCTATATGATAATAGGTAACCTAACCACTGATTCCTAGCATGAGGTGAATTCTAGTAATTTATAAAAGTGAACTATATAAATAGTTTACAAACAATTGGACGCTTATAGCTGATGAAAAGATTTCTTTCACAGGGTTTTTATTTTACCGTTTGGCATACATGATAATAAGAGACCTAACCACTGATTCCTAGCATGAGGTGAAGGCTAGTAATTTATAAAAGTGAACTATATAAATAGTTTACAAACAATTTGACGATCATAGCTGATGAATTTATTTCTTTTACAGGGTTTTTTTTGCCGCTTGGCCTACATGATAATAAGAGACCTAACCACTGATTCCTAGCATGAGCCCCACGAGCAGCGTGATGTGAAGGCAAGTATAATATAATTTTTTTGAAATATTGTTTGTTTTCTTTAGTACTAATATTGCCATTGGCGTTGCATTTCATTCTATTCATTTAATTAATATTGTTTTGTTTAAATTATTTTTTTTTTTACCGCTCTCTTAGTATGAATTTTATGATTCATTATGTAACATAGATAGTTCAGCTAATGTTGTCTTAAAAATATAAGCAAGTCGAATTGTTTAAAAACATGACTGTTGGTAGAATCTTAAGGATACAATTAACGTAAGCAATGCTGGACAGAAATAAACACCGAGCTTATCTCTTTAAGAGTTTGTCGACTCCATGACGCTTCCATTAAGGAAAAAGATAAGTTAAACAAACATCTTTATGACTGTGGTTTTAAAACTTGGACTGTCTTCCCAAAGCATTACGCACTAGATTACATATCCTATTGTTTATTGTTAAAATATTCATAATATTATGTTATTGTTTAATAATCCATGGAGAGACCGTCCCGGACTTCAAGTATGTAATTAGGCTTTTAATAAAGCCTTCCAATTTCAACGTTCTACTCTAATTACACCTTTCTTACGTCATACATCCTTAAACCTAATTTCTAATTTTAAAGAATACAAAATTACTCGTAAAATGTAAATAAATCATTACCACTCCCGGAAAAATTTGTTTATAAAAATACAATCAAGTATGTGGGTAGGTAGTACAGATGATATCGTATGCTGTTATTGAACACACATATGAAACTAGCTAAACCCTCGGCCAACTTACGGACGTTCAATTTCAAGCTATCTATGGTCTTGATACTGCCCAGGGGCTTTTTAAAATTATATGCTCATCTAGAATATCTATAGTATACGTTATAGACATAGTGTGCTATATTATGTGTCTTATAACTAGCCCGACCACTGATATTAAAAGTAGATAAGAATTCGGATTCAGACATGAGATAGGAATTAGATTTAAATTTCAAATTAAATTCTTCTTAGCGAGTACTCAGAAGAGGTCGTAGTACTTATCAGTTAAACAGATGTCACTTAAATTTAGCACAACACTAGGCACGGAATGCTTTGGGACGAAATAATATCTCACTTTCTTACATAAAAGTAATATTCCTTCGTCCCAAAGCACATTGGACTAAGCATCCCTTTATCTCAATAGGTAGTTAGTCTAAACTCTCCAGTATATTTCCTTTGTCTAATCTAAGTAACTATTATGGCTAAGGGATATTTAGTCTAATTTATATTGGGACAAAGGAATATCTTTTGTACATAAAAGTGTGATATTCTTTTGTCCCAAAGCATATTGGACTAAATATCCCTTTGACTTAATAAGTAGTTAGTCTAAACTCTCCAGTAAATTTCCTTTGTCTAAGAAACTATTATGGCAAAGGAATATTTAGTCTAGTGTATATTGGGAGAAAGGAATATCACACTTTTGTATATAAAAGAGTAATAATGGACTAAATATCCTTTTGTCTTAATAGGTATTTAGACAAAGGTATATTATATACTCTCCAATATATTCTCTTGGTGGCCTCTGTTTAACTGATAAGTACCGAGGCCGTTATTAAAAATGTATCTTCTTAAGGGCAGAAGTTTTGGCAGGGCTCGATAAGCTGGGCTTTTATAAGCTTCTTCCCTTCCCCCTTTCTGCCTCCATCTTGAAGGAAATTATCTTTCTAGCTGATGCTTACGTTCTTGAGAGGCCATTCCTATAAGTTCGACTTCCCAACTTGAGAATACAATACTTCACAGCCCCCTCTTTTATATATATTTATAGATATAGATAGATAAAAAAGTACTATTGCAATCAATTGAATGTGCATAAATGTTACTACCTGTATCTTCCGGTGGTATTTATTCGCTTCTTTATTATTAGCTATAGTGTTGTTGTACTGAGATTGTAAATCTTCTTTTATACTTGATAATTCGGTTATGAACTCTTCATGATTTTCTTTTACTTTGTCCAAATCAGACATTGTTCGTAAATCTGACAACATATCTGAGATTTTAGTTTTGGACCCTTCCAAATCTGATTTTATATGTTTATCGATAATAGAGATCTGAAAAACAAATTATTAGTAAGTTAGACGGCACCTGGAAATTATTCTTATATTTATAAAACAAATTGGACAAATTAGTTATTCCTAGCAAAATGTTGAGCAAGTTTATTAGTTTAGTTTAAAACGATAACTAATATTTAATACAGTCCGGTTTCCACTGGTGATTGGCTATAATAAGGGACCTGCTCTTCAAGTTTTATTCACTATGTGTAATGTGGGAGCCAAAATTTCCGATAGGTTTAAGGCAATCTGAAACCTTAGCCCCTCCTAGGGGGACAAATGAATGAATCAATATTAACCAAACATCGTGCTATTTGAATAGAAAAGTCATCAAAGGAATGACTGCTAAGATCATCAAAGGAATGACTGCTAAGGTCATTAAAGGAATGACTGCTAAGGTCATCAAAGGAATGACTGCTAAGGCCATCAAAGGAATGACTGCTAAGGTCATCAAAGGAATGACTGCTAAGGTCATCAAGGGAATGACTGCTAAGGTCATCAAAAGAATGTCTGCTAAGGTCATCAAAGGAATGACTGCAAAGGTCATCAAAAGAATGTCTGCTAAGGTCATCAAAGGAATGACTGCAAAGGTCATCAAAGGAATGACTGCTAATGTCATCCAAGGAATGACTGCTAAGGTCATCAAAGGAATGGCTTTCATAAAGTCATAACTCAAATTAGAGAACATGTTACAGGTGAAACACAATACGAATTCTCATTTTGGAATACACAGTTAAGTTAATTATATGATACCGAGTTACCTTATTAAGATAAGAAACATTTTCTTTATATTCAGTTATCAGTGAAGACAAAGTGTTAAGAGCAGCTGATTTATTCGACATATCTGATTTTTCGTAAAGAGCTCTGTAATCAGTAGCTGTGGGAAGTCGTGAGACTGCGTTGGTTAAAATCTTCAAACTGGCGATGATCTCGTTTTCCATTGATTTAAGCTTTAAGGATTCCTCGTCTTTCATGCTTTCGAATTTTGACATGAAATCTTCCATCGACTCTTCCTTCTTTTTCAGTTCTAGAAATTTTGAATTTCGAGAAATCAGAACTTCGTCTTTTATCTAAAAAATTAAAAGAAATATTATTGGATTAGTATGGTAGACATTTTGTTAAAACAATTTTGGTAATAAGGCATGATGGGTTGAATATGGCCTTTCTTAATTAATTAATACTGAACCTGTTTAGAGTCTGATAGTATGTGCTGAGAATCGTTGATCTTCTTCTTCAATTCTTTGATGGCGTTTTCAATAAGACTAATCTGATTCGTATCTGATTTGTAATCGTCAAGATAATTTCCCTTGTTAGTCAAAGGATTGGATTTATTCTCCAATGATTTCCTTTTGAATTCTATTTGTTCTAGTTTCATCCTTAATCTGAAGGCTTCTTCATTTGCCTGTCAACAAGTAATGATCATTCAAAGTTTTCAGTTATCTTAAACAATTTACCTTAAGATTATTGACCTATCATTATACTCCGCCATCTGAAACATGGATCTAAACACCGACAAATCTGGTGAGTTTGAATTCCAGAGAGATGATACATTTTTCACACAGATCACATCTAGTAGATGAGTATAGGGTTGGGACATCGATAGCTAAACATCGATGTTTTCGATACATCGGCATCGAAAAAAAATACTTCGATGTTAGCCAAAACATCGATAGTTTTCGATACATCGACATCGGTCCTCCACCCTACGAGCAAAAAAAAAAAGGTCACAGGTTTCAAAAAAATCCGTCGGTCTTGTTCCCGATATTCGTTGTCGACGTTTTTTGGGGTCTGATTTATCGATGATATCGATCTTTTCGATGTTTCAGGAAAACATCGATGTTCTCCGATACATCTAAAGATCAAGATTGATGTTAAACATCGATGTTTTTAAGTCCGATACATTGATGTTTTCGATGCATCGACATCGATGTCCCAACCCTAAATAAGTTATGTGGCAGGCTCCCAGTCCTGTAATATCCTAATCTGTTGATAATGATAATCTGATGATTATCTGTTGATAATAACCTAATGTGTTGATTGTTGATAGGGTCATAAAAGAAAGAGCAAAAGAAAAAGAAACAAACTTGGATGTATTTTTTCAGTAAGTATAAAAGTTAATCCTTGATCTGAAATCAGGTTTTTAAATTCACAGTTCTTTAACTAATATACTTCCGAGCTAATTCTTAACATAGTCTTACTAGAATTATAACAAGACAAATTTCTATACCGGGGAGCTGAAGATTTGGTCGCCGAGAGATGTTCTGATCTTGTTTATTGAATCCAACTGGGCATGATATCGTGCTTTTTCTTCCGATATCAAATTATTTTTATACTTCAGATTTAACAAAATATCCTTCACCGAATCATCCATTTCGGTCATGATTTCTATAGCCTTGTCTTTTTCCTAAGATAAATAATAATATATTAGAAACACTAAGTATATTGTTAAGAAAACATTAATGATAAGACAAAATAAAAGATAAAATGTAAATAAGTGTAGCCATTTTTTTAAAAGTGAAACATGAATAGGAATATGCCATAACAAGAGGTAAAACTGATAACGATTGGAGGAAGCTCCCAAAATAAAAATTTAGATAATTTACAAGAATATTTATGATAAAAAGTTATAACGAATAATGGTCTGTGAAGTACCTCGGTTACGTTCTCATGCTAGCAAAGCCGTTGGTCAAAGCTAATATAGAAATAAGATTAAAGAGCAGGATCGCTAAATTCCAAAAAAAAAGTTCTAGGGAACTTCTTTATCGTCCCATGGTCCCATAATGTATTAATTTGAATGAGTAAATTATATTTGATATTTTCGCGAAAACACTTTACTTGTCAAAGTTCTTCCATGTACCAAATTGGTTTCTGATTTATACCAACTATTGGTTTTATATCATTGATAAGGTGAAAAAAAGTTGAGGATGGAGAATTAGACATGATACATTCAAACCATAGGAGTATAGATAAGTAGTTTAGAAGAAAGGGCTTATTTGTTATCACAAGTAAAACAGCGTCCCTTAGAATTGAGAATCCCCTGTAGAGCCATTTAGTTAACCCTCCTATATTGTATCCTTGCTATTTTAACATTACAGCTCCACTTTCCTGGAAAATTCTTTTCTTTAACGTTTCCTCGAAACAATTCCACCTTATCTCAGACCAAGGAAAAAAAGATAATTCTTACATCCACCTTTAATAGCTACTAAAAAACTCCTTTCCTTTTCTTTTGTATGTTTATTAGACTCGAGAGAATTTAGCATCAAGTATGCCTGGACTAAAAGGAGGGTTTTCTAGTTGGACAAAGATGAGATCGAGATAATGGCGTGTAACGTGTCCTCGTGTATGGTATTAATCAAACGGAACTTCCCAGAAAACTAGAGAAACCTTTCTGGTAAATTAACATTTACTTGATATAATTAAAAGCTATATTATTTAAAACTTCCATGAATAATATTTTCCGAGTTATGTGGCAGAGAGCTTGACCTTGACTATGTCAAGTGACAAAAGTGGAGACATAATTAATTTATTAACCATCTAATTCCTTGATCTCCGATAAGGATTCTTGTAATCTCGCCGTTCTACCTGTGTTTCTATCTTTCTCAACCTCCACAACTTTTAAACGTTTACAGATACATCAGAAACGTTACTCAGATACATGAACCTTTGTAAGTATTTGGCTCTTACTACGAATTACGTTACCCTTCTAGGCTAGATATTATAAGGAATAGTGAGAACTCGAGATTTTTTTGAAACATTTGTAATAGTTCTTTAGGAAATTTACTACTAAAATATTCTTTTACACATGTAGTCATAAAATAAATATTCCCTGTTTAAAATTTACATATCTGTCAAATAGTTGTAATATCTCTAATCGAACACTTGATTCAAGATCTATCGCGAAAAACAAGGTTTTTGCTGGCTTGCTTATAATAAATCATTATAACCTTTTACATACATATAATATATAAAACACTTTCTATACATACGTTTTTAATCTGATTCTCAATTTTAGTTGCTGCATCCTGCTTCCTCGTTCTCTCTGTATACATTTCTTCGACATTTTTCAGTTCCATGTCGTTTTCTGCTTGAAGCTTTCTAATCTCCTGTACAATTTGCTGCAGGTCTAAGTTAGTTTCAGAATTGAGTCTTTCAATTGTCAAATTGTAGTCCATCAACAAACCTTGCGCTTCTAAAATGCCAAGATAAAATTGTTAAAACCCTTCTGAAGACTTTGATTTGAATTGTACAGTAGTGCTACAATTTGTAAGAAATGATAGGTTTTAAAGGATTTGTATCACATAAGAATGAGTTATGAAAATACCTGTAAGGTCAAGAACAAGTGTTTTGACTTTCTTGTCGTAGATGTGATAGACTGCTTGTTCCCTCATTTCCTTGTCGATATTCAGTTTGATTTTATTGATTTCCGAGAAAAGCTGATTGATTTTAACAGTGAGGAAACCGAGGTAGTAGTTTCTATCTTGGACGGTTCTTTTAGTACCTGCTGTGCCACCCATAGTTCCTCCTCGAGTAACAGGTATTCCTTCTTCACTCACTAGCATCTCTCTTTGAAACTAAAAAATACATACATGCTATACTTGTCAATAACAATTGAAATCATAATTAGTGGAGGATCAATAGACCATTAGCCATTAGGTGATTTATTGGACGAACCTAGGCTGCTTAAAGGGGGTGCCTTGGTTGTTCGTATATGGTAAGAGTCCATAAACTAACTCTCTCTCCTATCTATGAAGTTAACAGCATTGGAAGTGGTCACAACTTGGGTGACCACGTCTACAGATCTGGGTTCAATTCCCGAACTTGGCTCCCCCACTCGGTATATGCCAGTATCGCCAAATACAAGAGTAGCTGCTTAAGTGAAGTGATGTCTAACGGGTTGAATATGCCAATTGTAAGTTTTATACAGGTGATGAAGTGACACACTGATCTCTTGTCATCCATTAAGTAATATATTATAGATACTTGTATAAGCCCTTTGGCAGGCCAAGGCTGCAGACCATCACAAGCTGTTGACCCGTAGTGTTAGGGTGCTTAATGGATACTCTTCCAGATATTTTTTTCCCTAAGCCAGCCGTTAACTCACAAGATGTCCATAGGTTAGAGACAATTCCTTAAACGCTTCTATAAAGAAGAATAAAATTAATTCACCTACTACCTATATCAACATGATATCTAGTCAAACACGAAGCTAACATTTATGTTGCATCAAACCAGTAGTGTTGGTGTAGGAAAAAAAGTTAGAATCTATGTCTAGATGTAGAGTTAAAAGAAGAAAGCGAAGGATGGTTATCAACAAAACGTTAACCCACGTCCTCAGCATAGCCTGTAGCATTCCTTCCTCGTTCGCTTTACATTGGACTATCCAGTTTTAGAGTAGTGGAAGTGATATATTAGAGATTAGAAGTAATTGTTTTAAAGGAATAAAGTAAAGGAGATCCAGAGTGGTAATCGTTGGTATTAATGAATTCTTCCTGAGGTCCCCATTGGTTATTCCTGAAATCAGATCTAAACCTTTATTTTTTCACATCTCTGATATCCTTTCCCAACGTATGAGGTGTTTAACCAAAGGACATGCTATTAATTTGTTGATTATTTTAGGATTTAATTTTCCTTATTACGCTAAACACTAAATACCAAGTGCTTTCAGTGGACATACTTATAACTATAACACAAATAATTTTCATCAGCATGATGATGACAATTCAATGGTTCGTGACAATTCAAGTATAATGAGAGGGTATGTTAGCGAGATGCTGTCAAATAAAACACAGTGAGAAAGTTTATGCTAACGTTTCGCTAAATTTATTAGCATCATCAGAGCAAGAAACAAACTATAAAATAAAAATAATTAAAAAAAGGTCGAGGTTGACTCTAAAACATGTTATAAAGGAATGAATAGAGGTATGGTTGAAAATCCAGAAACTAGAAAAGGGTAAGGTATGTCAGGTAGGCGGATTAGGGGAACAAGGTTTACTTAGAATACTAAACTATAGCCAGGAATACAATAATGAAAAAGTACTTAGGTATATGAAAATCATAGAAACAAAAATATAATGAAAATAACAAAAGCATTATATTCTACTAGAAATTATTATTCAAATTTGTATAACTATTGCTTAGATTGTTGGTGTCAGTTCTGAAATGTATGGTATTGGGAATTTTGGAAATATAGTACATTTCAAACATATTACGTTTAAACTTGTTAGGTTCTTGGGCGCAAATCTTAGTACCTTCAAAGTCAAAATTATATTGAGAATTGGAGTAATGATTAGTTTAAGCTGTGGGATTATGACAGTTGTGTTTCAGACTGTACTTATGTTGATCAATGTTTTAAAAATTATTTTTATTTTATACTTTGTTTCTTGCTCTGATGATGCTAATAAATTTAGCGAAACGTTAGCCTAAACTTTCTCACTGCGTTTTATTTGACAACATCTCGCTAACATACCCCACACATTGTAATTATCTGTTACAAATAATATCTCACACATCAGGTAATTATATTGGCGTAATTTGATGCAATAAACAATAAAATCGTAATCATGAAATTTTGTTAGAGGAGATATATACGAATTGAACGATATGACGAAATGATAGTTTAAGCTACTAAAAATGATGAAATAACTACATACCCTTCTTGAAGAGAACGGTCTTTCCATCATATCGTCAGCTGCAGCAGAAGAGAATCTATCTTCTCTCCTTCTTCTTGACAATGGTCTCATCATATCCATGTTATTTCAGTCTTAATCACGTCTAATTACTTAATCAACAATGTCTAAATGATTACATCGATACCCTAAGATGAATCGAATGTAGAGAAAGATACAAGCGAACTTTATGCATTAACTTATGAACGATTGACTCCAAAAGTTGTTGGAATGTCATAACTGTTATTGATGACTAAAATGAATACAAGGTTTAAGCAATTTGACTAACTAAAGATAAAACTTACTTAGAAATCAGAAACTAGTAAGTTAATCGTCAGTAATCGATAAATTTAAGTTGTAAGAAATTATTGATGAAAATATTAAACTTTCACGATGATTAACTTATTAACGTATGAAGAACAATAATGTCTTTTTATGAATCGATAGTCCTTCTTACTGCTTCTAAGAATGGTGGGGAGTTTTGAATATCAAAGGTGTGGGTTAGTTTTTGTTGTATAAATGTTGCCTAGCAACGTTTTACCTTGCCCCCCGTGTAGTTGCTTAGAAATGAAATGAGTTTACACTCAGGTTATTTATACACTGCTTTCCATTACTTAAAAGAGAGCAATTCTTCGCCTTATTTCGTTTACACAATTTTGTGCAATGTTGCATTGATTTTAAATGTTATTGTCAAACAATAACATTTGACCCGACAAAATGACCGAAATAAAGATTCAGGATAAAAGAAAATTGTTTATTATTAACACTGCTTGTAAGTAATTTATTTTTTATTAAGTTATTTTACTTATTTTTGTTCTTAATTTATAGTTTTATGTTGGTTTTTTTTTTTTTTTTTTTTTTAATTATTACACATTCAATGATATTTAACGAAAGTTTTTACTTTAGATTTTAATATTTAAATTTAAAATAACACTATTTTTAAAATAATTATACTTTCTTCTATGTTTAAGAAGAAATAAGAAATTCCGTAGTTTCATAGTTTCGTCAAAAGAATAGAGATATGACTAAAATATTATTTATTACAACATTAAATCTGTTCTAAATAATTCTAATAACGCGATAAGTTGTAATAACGATTCACGTTAAGTTTAGAATTTGAAGGTAGTTTACATTTTAGTATAATTTTAAGTATAATTTAGTTATTAAGTATAATTAGTATCTTGACTTAATGAGCGAATTTTCTAAGAAATCTGCGTATTATTGGCTTATAATAATACAGGAAAATTTTGGTTTAAAATTTGGATGGGTGAAAAAAAAAAATTGGTACACAGGGGTGGGGCACAAAAATCAAAATAGTATATACCCTTCAAGATGCATGTCGTTGGAAAGCTCTTTAAGAGTACAGTAATTGTTGTTATGTACACTTTTGTCATATTTTCATATAAAGGGGGGGGGGGGGGGGTGTAAAATGGAAAAACACGTTTTTATGCTATTTTTGACCTTAAATAATATAAATTTGTCCCCAAAATGGACTCCTAAAATTCTGGCCAACGAACTCATCCTTTCTTTTGATATCATTGACATTTTAATTTTTTGGGGGGATTTTTTAAGTGCATCCTAGGGCGAGATATCGTCTGGAATGACATACATAATATATACATACATACATGCATATATACATATATACTTTCATACATAAGAAAAGTGTTAAATTTCAGGAATCGATTAAGAATGGTCTAAAACGGATTTCCATGGAGAAAATTTTTAAAAATTCGCATTAAAAAAAATTAAAGCCATTGCAATAGCGCAATTTTCTTCGAAAAGTCGCTAAAAAGCCACAATGTAGGTAATTTATATATAATTCTGACCGCAGTTTCGACCACTTTTGTTGGCTATCATTACTCTGATCGTGTTGTGTTGTGTCAATATTACTTGCAATTACAATATTGTAAGTATTAGTCGATATAACTACCTATCATTACTCTGACCGTATTGTGTTGTGTCAATATTACTTGCAATTACAGTACTATAACTATTATTACATACGATTAGTCAATTTCTACCTATATTGATGACAATTTGAAATGTTTCAGGTAATTTCTTCTCATACGATGTTAAACTAGATGAGAAAGGCTCGGGTGCTAACGATCCTCATTTGGATCAGTTTCTTGATGATATTTCATGCTTCACTCTTTTCATATGCAGGAAGGATGATAACCTTCATATGACTCACGAGGTAATATTTGACATCAATGAATAGTATAGGAAGCCCTCACATTTATAACATACGAACCGTTATGCCCGTGGCAACGGATTCAACTCTGTTTGGACTTAAAAAAATAAATAGAGAAGTGAATTAAAGCCAGGATTACACGATCCAAGTATACTTGGGCCAAGTCTCTTTGATCAAATCCACTTGGTCCAAGTGGTAGAATTTTGATATACTATAAAGTAGAGGTTAAAATAGATTGTGTGTAATGATTTTTCCCTCTAGAACTTTCCAATTAAATTTTACTTATTAACTTTTATCTACGATTGATACGAAATATAAACATTATATCTCTGTTTAGATGCGTAGAAAGTGATTATTTACGTACTTGTATTCATTGCGCATGCGTGTCTCATAGTTCTGAAGAATTCCTCTTCTTTACCACGCTAGTGAGCTGAAAAGGAATTCTTCAGCTTTACGCACCATTAGCGAGTTTGTTTACATTTAACAAAACTAATTTGCTATTCTTTTATTAAAGTAACTGTTTATATCGAGTTTTTAGTGAATAAAAATGAGTGAATCAAGTGACTTTGACGAAAATGTGGAGAATAATACTCCTTCAGAAATAATTTATTCGGGAAAAAATACAACTCAAGAATTAATGCCATCTTTATGAAGAGAGAGATACGAACTTACATACAAGTTTATTTTTTTCTGTATTTATTATTTAAATTTAACAATCGTAGATAAAGTACGGTACGCAACTCGTGCGAAAATGGCATTTTGCATTGCTCATGTGGTTTTACTACCCTCGCTGTCGCTCGGGTGCAAACTCCACACTCGCATGCAAAATGCTACTTTCCGCACTCGACGCGTAATGTACTATTAAAACAGCAGTGATATATCACCAGCTGGTTAACAAAACCCTGATCAACCATCATTTGTCAGGTGGGCGCCATTTTTGTTTTTATCAAAGTCTACTTAGATGGAACCCATCCAACTCAACTTGGAAGTCCAAGTTGACTTTGACAACTGTTTACACGATCAAAATAGCGTCAAAGTAGAGTCAAAACTGACTTGGTTTAAGTATACTTGGATCGTGTAAACCCGGCTTAAAGAATGAATAAGTTTATGAAATCCCAACTTACTTTTTCAACTTATTTCGAGGTTTCGAGGGTAATGAGAGTAATAAAAACCTTAATAAAGAGAGGAATGAGGTTACTTAGATCTTTAGATTGTTACTCCCCTATAATTTTTTAGAATTAAATCGACTTTGACTAAATAACCATTAAGACAATGAGATGCTTGGTCCAATGTACTTTCGGACAAAGGAATATAAAACTTTTGTTTTTATAAGGGGAGTAACAGTCTAAAGAAGAGCATTGCATACACCTTCTTTAGGTTGTTACTCCTCTCTGTTTTTTTTTATAAGGGGAGTAACAATCTAAAGAAGTACCAAAATGAGAATACAGTTAAATTTTTGCACAGAAATATTTCCTTAAGTCTTAAATGTTTGTTAATTTCTATTATTTTACATTCTTACTCTATATTAACATAAAATTTCTCTTTTTAATTTAAAAATTGCATTATTTAGGTTTCAGGATCAGACGACAAATCTTTACTATTCCTCAAAATAAAAGCAACAACGATTGATTTGGACAATATGATGGATGTTCTTCTGGTTTCATCTATGGTAGAGTCACCATTGACAAGTCTCTATCAGCTGATTCAGAATGTTTACGGTCCAGCAACCATGAAAGTAAGTGAAGTAGTTAAGCATAATTAATCACAGCCGTATTCGATAATACATATAATAATTATTGTAGATTTTAAAAGCAAAAAGAAATGTAAATTATATTATTTAGTATTAAATTTAAATTTAATAGAATAGAGTCGGAATGTACCAGGCGCTCCTAGAAAAAAAGAGTACTGGTTACACTCTCGCGCTGTGAGACATTTTTGGAAGAAACTGGAAGATGGGGACGACGGGATAATTCTTTGAGTATGGCATCAAAAATCTAGTGACACTGTTCTCAACTTGCATAGAACGGGAAGCAATGAAATCCATAGCAACAAAATCCTGTAAATTTTTCGTATATATTTACCAACAAAATCCAATAATTTTGTTTTAAATATATATATATTTTTTTAATGGAAAATTTCTGTAAGTAATATAAGGCTTTTAGCAAAGTGTATAACCTTAAAATACTTAATTAAGGTGACTTGATAACGATAACTATAAAAATATAGATGTTGCCATTGAAACCTATGCATTTAGAATATCACCTGGCGACCTGGCTAAACATGCATGAATTAATAATACTATTAGATTAAGGGTTAAATTACAGATAAACAATGTACGGTTCAATGAATATTCCAATTTTAAAGTAAGATGTTTCCAAAACTTTGTAAAATTTAGATTCAATAGTTAATTTTTTGACAAGTATGTTTTACTTACGGTTAAGAATACTGAATATATTAGAGGAATTATTGTACTTTTTGTTTTGAGATATTATAGATTTGTTCCAACCCCCCTATTTGTACCGTCCTTTGTATCATCCCACGGATCGTTCGGAAATCGTTTAGGACAGGTTATATACGTATGTGCTAACATTGTGCTGTAATAAAGTCTTGTCAGGTTGGAACGGGTTTAGGACTATAAATTTCACCGTATTAAAACCTAACAGTTAGGGAACCTTCCTGTTGACATGTGTGACGATTGACATAACTGCGCATGTCATACAAACCAGAATACTTGGTATTGTTAGACGATCGTTTGGACAGTACAGTAAACTGTACGCAAACAATACCTGCGCGGGTTGGAACAGTTTGGAGGACAGTACGAAACACTGTCACAAGTCGGATTGGAACGGCTTTTATCCATTGGGCATGTCCGTTACGATCCTGCGGACGGTTCACTGCATGGTTGGAACAAACAATGTAATTTTTCGAGATATTGATTACATTACTACAGAGTGCTAAAAATTATTTTTGAAAGTTAATGTAAAATATAATACATATGATTCATTTATGTGTTTCTAGGGCCACTCTGCAGTAAAAGTAATGGCGGCACAAGTTCACTTGATTTATATATACTTTAAAGATTATAATCCCTTTGTCAAAACAGTAGATTTGTAAAATTTATTCATTCGAGAGATTATATTTATATATACGAGCCTAAGCCCGTGGCAACGGGCTTAATTTTATATTTAGACAATAAAGTAAAAAGTAAGAAAATTAATTTAGATATATATTTAGACAAGGTATTATATCTATTTGAAGACCAACAAATCAAAAAAACATTTTTATTATTGGAATAAATGTGGTTGAAAAAAAAAAAAAAAAAAAATCGGAACACTACTCGATTATTATATATGATGAATTATACAATTAGAGAAGATGAAGATATCCATTTGTCAAAATAATACACTCGGATGAGGCCTCCCATACGTTTTTTAACTTTTCTCCTAGCTGACTGGATAACTGCAGCATTGGCGTAACTAGGGGGGTGCTAGGGTGTGCTAAGCCCACCCTAGATGAAAATTAGCCCCCCCCCCTAGAAAAATAGAAAAGTAAATAAAAAAAAATCCAAGTTGGTTTTTTACGGACATTTGTACTAAAAAAAAACGAAATTCATTAAAATAAATACCTACTTTCAAAAAACTTTTGACTAATCTGGCAAACAAGAAAACGAAAACCTGAGCCCCCAAGTATTGATAGATTATTGATTTCGTTTGAATAAGTTCAACGAAAAACTAGTCAGTCCGTCTATTATTTTTTGTAAATCGATTGTCTTTGCGAGGGATGCCGCAGGCCGACCGAGCTGTGGTGTGGGACAGGGGCGCAAATTTATTTTCCGTCGAATGGGGGGGGGGGGGGGGGGGGGAATTATACCCCATCTCTGGATTTTCGGGAAAAAAATTCGAGTTGGTAATGTCAAAATTGGTTAGGAAACTTAAAAATCGCTTGACCAAACCTGAAATAAGGGCAGTTTTAAACCACTCCTTAAGGGTGAAAATCGACCCTAAAGGGGGAAATAGTGTGTTTTTATTTTTGTACTGATGGATGTGTTTGTCGTGGAGACATGCAGTTTTCTGGAAATTGTTAAGGTTATAGCGTATTTTTAGGGAAAATTCTATAAACGGGAAAAAGGTTTATTTTCAACGGGAAATCATATATGGTAAAAAAAAGGCGTTTTTTAACACGTTTTAACGTAAAACATTTGAAAAATTAAAATTTATTTTCAAGGCTATTGTAGATCCCGCCGAGGTCCATCGCCGGTAACAAGAACTTTTTTTTACCTGCACTCCCGCTTAAGGGCGACATCGGGTATTTTTTTTTCCAAATGTGTGCAAAAATATTTTCGAAAAAAGTACTTGGTTGGTACTTTAGTACCAACTTTGTACTTTTAGAGTGCCGGGTAGGGGGTAGGTTACCCCACTGTGGGGCTAATAGCGTCGAGGGGTTTATCAGCTCGAAAATTTCCTTTGGTCAAAAGTTGCGCCGATTAACACTTGAACGCACTGTACCCTTTTCGTAGGTACCTGTACCTTTGCAGGTTCGACAGAGGCACTTTTAATACCACGGTAGTTGTAGGGCGCACTGTAAAAATAAAATATAAAAAAATTGCACCTTTTTACTCAAAAGTGTGTGGGTTTTATTGCCTTTGTACCCATTTTATTTAAATTTATTTTTTATTTGTAATTATTTTACCGGTTTGGAAAAATCTGTTGAACGCTACTTTTTAGTCTATGTACTGGACCGTCTTTGCATTTCATAGGATCGGGCTGAAAATCGTATGGTATTTAGTACTTTAAAGTAGTAAAGTGTACGTGAAAGGAAAGCCTAAAATTTATTACTATACCGGGTACATGAGGGGTACAAGTTGTGTACCTCTGTTTGAGAAAAGGTAAACATAGTAGCTGGCCGGCCGTGTTTGGTATCGTTGGAAATCCTTTAAAACGTACTTTAAAAAGGCACAAATGTTTTATTTACCCTTTTGAACGATAAATAGTTTTTCGGGCTAAATAGTGCGAGGTGAGTCCAGTGTTGACCACTTTGCTCCTAAGATTCGTATATTAATTCAGTTGTATTACTTTTTATTTTTCAGATGCTGCATTCTAACATTGTTATGAATTCTAAGTTGGAGGATTCGTTCTTCAGTTTACAAACTGTTCTGAAAAGCATACTCTTTCGTAATGCACCTGACGGCTCAAAAGAACCATTCGACGCAAATGCATTTGGTAATATAGACTTATTTTACATGATTATTTTATGGTACTTGTTACATTAACGTTATTAATAGCTTAATATTTGCTTAATATACGACGTTGCTTTTTAAGATAACGGTCCACTAAACAAAAAGTTTTTAGTTAGCATGACATGTCGTAAATAGTGTTAAAGATCTTGAAAATTAGAAAAAAGAATATGCAACTATTACTACAAAATTTCCATTCTTTGAAAAACAAAAATGGCCAAAATAGGGGTTTGCAAAAAGAGTTAATGGTTATATACTATGCCACATATCACTTTCAGGTAGATTAATACTCTCTGTGAGTTATACGGGCGGGCACGAATTGGACAACTTTTACCTGCTCTGGGGGCCGATTCTGTAACTTTGAAACCTCCCTTTTCATGTTGTTATATATCAAAAAGTTGATATGAAGATGCGCGCGCAACCTGTCACGTGAATCTGTAACTTTGTCTGTTGTTATATAAGGAGAAAGTTGATATATAAGGTTTGATATATAGCAACTCAAAATTGATGTTGATATAATTCGTCAGGTTATGTTGTTATATATCAAATCGAAGTTGAAATGAAAACAAAGTGACGCCATTGTTGTTTTTGGACTGAAATACCTTTCATTTCACTTTTTTACGACTTTATTTTTACTTTCGGTAGTTTTATTTGTGTTGAACTTTTTTAATTACTCTATAATAATTGTAATACCCGGCATATTGAGAGATAAAGGTAAGTGAAACTTGCGTGTTGTATTTTTATGTGAAGTATTATAATTTATATTAATTTTTGTATGAGTATACATAGTACCGATGTTACACAATATACGTGTTCTATATAAAATAAACATTTATTATCTCGTTTTGTTGCTTTACCTACAATTGTAAAAATACAAATTTTGACAGGATGACTGCATTCAGCAGCATTCATTTAGCCATACCAAATTACCGAATGTTAAAGTATTGTAATTAAATCGCATATGCATTTATAACCATGCGAATAAAATTAGTTTTGCTCGAAATCTTTAATAGACTATCTATGTTGTTTTACATCGGTAATATGTATTCTCATACAAAAATTAATATAAATTATAATACTTCACATAAAAATACAACACGAGAGTTTCACTTACCTTTATCTCTCAATGTGACGGGCATTACAATTATTACAGAGTAATTAAAAAAGTTCAACACAACACAAATAAAACTACCGAAAGCAGTGGCGTAAACAGGGGGGGGGGGGGGCCAAGGGGCCCTGGCCCCCCCGAAATGATTACATACCTAAGACCCGCTATACACTTAAAACCAAAAAAACACAGTAATGATAGATGCATTCGAATATGCTGAAAATATTTTCCAATAAAAGGAATTAATTAAGTATTATCTTATGGTGTGTATACACTTAATCACCCCAAATAAGCTCGGCCCGGATTTGCCGATAGAATTAAATTCATTCAACACTATACCGGCCCGATTGTTGGGCCCGAATTTTGCCGATGGAATTGAATTTATTAAACACTATACCGGCCCGACTGTCAGCTGGGCCCGGATTTTGCCGATGGAATTAAATTTATTAAACACTATACCGGCCCGACTGTCGGCTGGGCCCGAATTTTGCCGATGGAATTAAATTTATTAAACACTATAACGGCCCGACTGTTGGCTGGGCCCGGATTTTGTCCGATGGAATTAAATTTATTAAACACTATACCGGCCCGACTGTCGGCTGGGCCCGGATTTTTGTCGATGAAACTAAAACTATTAAGCACTATAACGGCCCGACTGTTGGCTGGGCCCGGATTTTGTCCGATGGAATTAAATTTATTAAACACTATACCAGCCCGACTGTCGGCTGGGCCCGGATTTTTGTCGATGAAACTAAAACTATTAAACACTATAGCGGCCCGATTTTGGCTGGACCGAGATTTTTGCTGATGGAATTAGATTCATTGAATTAAATTAGGATGCATGAAATAAATCGGCTCATTTGCCGACTAGGCCTTGATTTTTGCCAGTGGAACTAAAAACATTAAACTTGATCGACCCGATTTCGGCTGGGCCCGATTTCTCGCCAATCGAATTCAATGATTTTTTTGAGGTTTTAGTCCACTTCAATAGCATAGGTTGCATTATAGGACAGCGTCAATTCATTACGAATCCTAATGCAATGAATTGAATTTGGATTCGTAAAAATAGACTGCTCCGATTGACAGCTAGGCCCGGTTTTTTTGCTATAGAATTAAGTGCATTGAATTGATTAGGATGAGTACAATGAATCGGCCTGATTGCTAGTAGGCCCGATTTTGTCGATGGAAATTATGCATCAAAATAAATTGGGATGCGTTCAATAATAGACCCGATTGCCGGATCGGCCTAGGTGTTAAGCGTATTAAATTAAATGAGGCCCGAGTCTACTCGAACTTTTGCCGATGGAATTAAATTAATTGAATTAAAATATGCACACTAGACTGGCTTAAACGGGAAAATGATGGTTGTGGATTTCAGTAGCAATTTTTTGTTTTGGACCAGGATTGTGTGTAGAACGCTACGTGGGTCCTCTTGTCTATGCGGCATTCCCCTCTTGCTGACTCAGGTCGGACTAGTGTTCGTCGACATGTAGTGGGAAAACAGAGGCAATATAAATAAATCGGTTTATCATTTTGTGAAAAAACTAATTCATATTACATAGTAATAGTAAATTTAAATCTAAAAACTCAAAAAGCGTTCAGAAAACATTAGATGTTAAATGTCCCATGTAATCCCCCCCAGCGAATGAGCGAATGATTCTTTTGTTTTGCAATAGGTATTTAATTTTCTTAGAGAAGAATTCTCTTCTAGATAAAAATTTGAAATTCGTATGTACTCCAAATCCACGTTTGCTTTTGCAGTATGGATCACGTTTTGCTTCCGAGCTTACCAAAGGAAACGGAAGATATGTGACAGTTCTGAAGAACAAACAATTTTTATGTCTCCGATTTCAAAAATTCCAAGACAGAAATGTGTTCAACATCAGGGTACAGTTTGGGTCCCGTGTCCGACTGTCCTTCAATTTTTGCGAACCAACTTATCTTAAAAGCTATTCGTCCAATTTTATTGAAATTTTGATGGTAGGTCATAATTAGCCAGGTTATAACATTGCTGATCCCGTATAAGTTTCAATCTTCTGCACCTATTTATTTCTCTTCCACATTCGCACAGACATACATTTATTTACACCTTATATCTTCAAAAGTACTCATCTGATTTTTATGAAATTTTAATGATTTGTTTAAAGTAGCCCAAGAATAATTTCAACCGTCTGCGCTCTTAAAATATTGCTATATTGATACTTTATTCATGTTAAATTTACTCAATTTTCCCTCCTTTTTTAAATTAGTCAAAATTGGTTTGATTTTTATATGATTTAAAGTATCAATTAACCAAAATTTAAACAGCGCAGTCAGTAAAAATTAATCTATGAGCATCTATCAGATAAGTTTTATAAAATCAGATGAATATTTTTGAAGATAAAGTGTAAATAAATGTATGAGTGTGCACATGTGGAAGAGAAATGGTGACAGGTGGAGAAATGAGGTGGAGGGAAATGGGACCAGAAGATTGGACCTTATATAGGACCAACAATGGACTTTTTATATGCTAATTAACTGCCATCCGAATTTCATTAAAATCGAAAGAGTAGTTTTTAAGAATTGTTCGCAATGATTGAGCGAGAGACAGACTAACAGCCAGAAACGGGATCAAAAATGTCTGAAAACTGGAACAGATTTCTGTCTTGGAATTATTGGAATCGGAGACATAATCGTTCTTTAGAACGATCACATCACATAGTGAGGTGTTACCTCATAGGATTTTAATTTAATTAAATATGAGGTTAGAAATTGAAATTAGAGTGTTGAAAAGGGGGAGAAATTACAATTATAATAAATTATGGGGTATGCTAAACCCGCATATAAGTTAAATTAGGTTAGAAGCAGCCCCCTTGGGACGAGCACGAACTGGACAACTTTCGCATTTTATAACTATCGCACTTTTCTTATGACTCGATAGTAAAAAATATAGTCAGCGAAACTGTCTACGGTTTTATCACTAAAACGACTGTTACTCCGATTTTGTTATAACTGAAAATACAAATGTTTTACATTTTTAATCCTAAAAAAACTAACTCTGTGGCGCAACAGCCCATGGAGGCCTACATTTTGGCAAAATATAGGTATAGTAAGAGGGCCAAAAAAATAGACAATAAAAAAGTTTAAATAAAATGTTATTTTTGAAAAAAAAATGTAATAATCAAACAACATGCCAGTAGTTTAGGCTCCACGCGTCTGCACAGACTACAGACGATAGACAGACATTTTTTTAAAATAACTTTTTTGGACTCAGGGGACCTCAAAACGTGTAAATTCATCAAAATCGAATTTTCAAGTCATCAAAATACTTTCTCTTTTTATACTAGGTACATGAGAAAGTAAAAAAGGAAATATGTAAAATAATCAACCACATTTAAACAAAAAGCATATTTGTTTATTTATCTATAGTACATAGTGAAAAATATAATTATACAGCAAAAAACGCTCTTTCTAATAATTAATTATGCGGTGGCTTTTCATTTTTTCCCATGAAGCCAGTTCAGATAATTTAACGTTTTGATAAATGACGTCGGATAATATGAATAATAATAGATAATAGATCAATAATAATAATCTAATGTATATAATATAAATAAATAAACAAACAAATATTGCATATGGTAAGGGGGGGGGGGGGGGGGCGAGCGTCACCCGCACGCAGGCGGCTATGAAGCTAGGACCGGGCCTGCCTTTAACAAAAGAAACTAATAGTATGGTGGTCAAGGCACCGTGTTGAAAATTGAGAATCTATCACATCGCCTACACAGTGATAGTTGCCACGCTAGTTGCTATCATGACAGCAACTATCGCGTCAACTATCACCTTATAAATGGGGCTTTACACGCTATCGCATGCCACTCTCTACCTGGTGCTGAAAGTTGTCCAGTTCGTGCTCAGGGATTAGTGGACCCTTTTTTGACCCTTCCTTATGGTTAGAAAAGTTGTCCAGTTCTTGCCCAGCCGAGTTATACAGGGAGGATTAGTTTTTTATCTTTTAATGTAATCATGTTTAAAAATCCAAGTATGGAAATACTGTTTGTGTAAAAAAATTACGAAGTTTTTGATTTTTTATTGCGTTTATTAAAACAAAAATTAAACAGATAAAAACTTGTTTTTCTAAATTACACAATGTAATAAATTAGTCTCATCTAACTTACTTAAATCAGATCAAAAGCTAAATATTTTAAATCAATATATTTTTCCTCTCTTAACCTACCCTTAAACAAACAGCACCATTGACTAAACTTCGTTCTGCATTTCTTGAAGATGTCGATGTAATTATTAGGAGATGTACTAAAGCCATAGTAGGTCTACCTGCTAATTCATCAACAGCTATGCTATATGCTCCACGCAGGTATAGAGGCCTCGGTGTATTAAGATGTTTGTGGGAAGCTCCCTTACAGCATATCAGCATTCTTCAAAAGTTTAAAAACATGAATGATGTTCAATTCCAAAGTATGCTCAACTATGAGGTTGAAATCTCTGAATGTTGACTGTCTTGGTCTGAATCTTCAAAACCTCGGAGATAAGTATACTGCTAAAAAGATTCGACAGTCACTTCGAGAGAAAGCTTTTGATGAATGGTGTAAGTGGCAAGTTATAGGTGTCTGTCACTTTAAAGATAACACAAAATCTAACGAATTTATAAGCAATAGACAGATACTTACGGGATTTGAATGGACCAACGCTATAAAATAATTAAATATCAATTATGCCCCTCTTCGCGGTGTACCACAAGTGGCGCCCAGTTTACAGGAGAGTTAGGACCCCTCTGCCGCAGATGCAGCAGAGAGACTGAAACACCAGCACATGTGCTTGGTAATTGTCCAAATAACTTGCTCCTCGTTACTCGCCGTCACCATAACGTCAAGCATAAGATCATTGATTTAATGAAGCAAAAGGGGTATACTTGCTATAAAGAGGTCTATAGCATTGATTCTAATGGCTCTACTAGGTATGCTAACATTGTTGTTTTTAAAGAAAATAGCATGGAAGCTTTGATGATAGGCCCTACAGTTAGATATGAAAGCAATGATCTACCGCAAGGAGAGAAGGTCCATCTTGAAAAGAAGGAAATTTATGACAAATGTATTCATTATTACCGAGAAAAGTTTTTGGAAAAGCATGGTCTAAGAGATTTTCATGTTAAAGGGCTTTGGTTTGGTTCAAGAGGCATACTATACCTAAGTTTACCAGTGATTTCTTCGATGAGATAGGTATATATAAAAAAGAATTGACAAGAATAGCTGAATCAATTAGTTTGGATTCGCTTGGCATTTTAAATAATCATACATACGGCTAAATTTTAATTTATTTTTGACATTTTGTTTATTTTTTGACAAGACAAAAATCTGGACTAAGTTAATTTTTATAAGTTATTATTTTGACAAATGTATGATGATGATTGTATACTTAAATTTTTGTAAATTTTGCATCATTCATTTTTTTTAATAAGTTATTGTCTGTTAAATGATTGATTCAGTAAGCTGTGTATTTAACAACTCATTATAAATGAGCATCAGCCTCATGTATGTATTTTTTTGTAAAATATATTATGTTTCTCTCTAGTTTTCTGTGCAATAAACTATGTAAGTTTTTCCCCGGAAAATATTTCCTTTTAGCCATATTGACAACAAATATGACCGATTTAAGAGCAAACTTTTTTTATGCTACGCTTTTTATGCACCGCATCACTAGTTACACAAATACAGATGGCATTACAAAAATAAATTTTGGGTGAAGTAACTATTTAACTATTTGCAAACAAAAATGATTTCTTTTATATAAATAAATAATTTATTTGATCGTTGGATTGATTAGGATACAGTTAATTTTAGGTTTCACGGAACTCCAGTAATTTTATTTTTTCTTCCCTTTAATATATATATATATATATATATATATATATATATATATATATATATATATATATATATATATATATAATATTTAATGGAGATTATAATAATAATTGCACTTCTTATGTATTGATTTAATACCGGAGTGATTTAAAGGTTTTCTTTGAAATAGTCAGTAACCTCTGTTAAATATAATAATTTACGAATGAGGAATAAGGATGTTTTTTTAAACATAATAATAGATTTAAATCGTTTTGAAAGAGAAGAGAGAGAAAAAAAAGGAATGAGTTGGACTGCGGTCGAAGATGGTATCAGTTCAGAGTAAGAAGCTGGTTACAGCCACTCTACTATACTCCGGAAATTCCTTTGAAGAGAGAATGTTTCAAGGATTCGAGCTTTTATAGTAGCTATAGTCTGTTCTGAAAAAAAACACTCACAACTATAATTGACTTTTAAATCCATTTCTCTTGGCGAGACTCAGAAGAATTTTTTTTCCCATAGGTAATCAAGTAGGATGTCGACAGATATGTGTGTGAAAAGATGAGAGAAAAAAAGGTTTGACTGGAAAGATCCAATTACTTCGTTGCAGAATGCTCCTTTAATAAATTCTTTGAGGATCAGCTTAACCGAATGTTGTATTCGCAAACCAGCCTGAATTCAAAGTATAAACGCCGACATATATCTAGTGTCATATACTATAGGTGGCATATAGTTCAAGTACTATGAAAGAGAGGTGTGATATATTGTTTCACATTGATCATATAATTTCAGCAATATGCACTTTGTCTATCTGCAATCTGCAAGTCAGTAATGTTTACGGGCATGGTGATAACCAGAGTAAAAGTAGACCGATTTAGTTTAAATTTGATATGCATGTTCTTCTTATCAATACTTAAGTTCTGGAGTAGTTTGGTCTATTAAGGAATTAAAAAGCTCACTTTTGCAATATTTCGTCATTCTCAAGCTGATTGAGAACATTGATTATAATGAATTTTGTTGTAATGATAAAGTCAAGTACAAAAGTTTGTAATTTTAACAGAAGGAAATAATAGGTCCGAAACAACTCTGACAACTTTCTCATGTATGAGTTCATAACACTTAGTCCAGTATTTTACTATTTTTTTTAGTAACATTTAATTATTTATTATTAAACATTTCATAAAAAATAACTTCTCGGCGGGGAATCGAACCCGGCCACTCTCCATCCGCCTTTAAAGCTATTATTATAAAAGTTAAAGTTAAGCATAAAAGTTAAATTAAAAGTATAAAGCTAGTATTGCTATATTTGTATTTATTTTTTTTTCACATTTTTTCAAGAGTTTTTTTTTTTTTTTTTGGGGGGGGGGGGGGGGGAGGGGTAGCGCCTCAAATTTGGAGGTAAAATTAATTTCTCGATTTCGCCTGGAGTTATGATTTTTCTGAACATGTAAAATCGGCCCGGTAGTTTAGGCTCCACGTGTCTACACCGATGACAGATGACAGACAGACCGACAGACGACAGTCAGATATTTTTTAAAAACCACTTTCTTGGACTCAGGGGACCTCAAAAAGTGTAAATCCATCAAAATCGAATTTTCGTGCCATCACAATACTTTCTCTTTATATGAGAAAGTAAAAACAAGTGTTATTTTTAGTTAGTTATTTTTATGATAAATTTTGATAAAAAATGCTTAGTAATAATTAAATGTATCTACGAAAACTCGAAAACTAATAAATCGAAAACACTGGGCTAAGTAATTATGAACTCGTATATGAGAAAGTTTGTCTGAGTTGTCTCAAACCGATTTTTCATTTTAAAACCAGTCTTTAAGAATGTTAGAATTGCATCTCAATAATCTTTTCGACTTTGATTATAACCTGACCAAAACACCACGCAAGTGTACAAGGAAGGAATGGTGGGCCTTGCAGACGTCACTCAGTGACGTCTGCATGGCTTCATGAATGTTTTTTTTTATCTATATAGCCCAAACGCCCGTAAAAAACGCATGCTATGAACCCACCTTTACTTGAAGAGGTATAACTATAGTTATAGATAATGTAGGAATGTTATTATGGAAACCCAGATCTCTTCCAAACTGTCCTTTATTCCACTTATCTTCTTTAACCAGCGATGCGTTGCATTTTAAATATGTAAGATGTTCGGGGTATAATCATCATTACCTACTCAAAAAGACCTTTATATTAGATTTATTTGATGTAAAATGATATGCAAAATGTCATATAAGCTGTAACATTTTTTTACATATTTTAACATATCATCGCATTTTTTTAACATATATTTTTTCTGTAGCATTTTTTTATTTACCATATTTGCCTTCAAAATGCCGACTTCCTACTCCTAAGTACCTTTAAAACGATGTACCTATAACTACAACTTCCTACTCCTAAGTACCTTTAAAACGATGTATAACTACAACTTTCTACTCCTAAGTACCTTTAAAACGATGTATAACATGCCATGCTGAATAAAACTTTTTTTGTGTCGTCCGCCATATTGTCTGCCATCTTGAAAATATGACGTGTGAATTTTTAATAGCTACATATATATTATTTTCCTACTCTCCAAGACCTTAAAATTGATGTTTAACACGCTAAGCTGACCTTAAACGTATTGTCCGCCATCTTGAAGATATTATGTGAAAAATTTCCAAACACCAGACAGTGATCACAAATACACCTGTGTGCCAAATTTCGTTCAAATCAGTAAATTGTTACGCCAATTATCACACAAACTTTTCAAATTCCAAGTCTCTGGTATGAAGAACTCACTACGCTCATTCAATTATGACAATACATGATTTACTATTTTCCTAATATATTCAATATCTATTGCAATACTCTCACTTCATTGATAGAACCATATAATGATTTAATCCTAAGTTCTATCGTAATTTTTTACATACTTTATTTAAGATAAGAATGTAATAACAAACTGAGAACTAAGTGATCATTTAATGTTCATGACGTTTGCTTATAAGCATTTATTATACCGCTATCTTTAATGCCAAGAGCACGAGGATGTCTTCAGAGTTTAATAAAGCTATTTTAAAAATAACATTCATAAATGAAAAAGGAAGTGAGAAGTCCTTTCACTATTTTAAACAAGTAAAAATAAGTTAGTACAAGTTATTAAAGGAGTATTTTAATAAGGTTGGTAGGGATGCAGCTAGATTGCAAATTACTTATTATATAGCAAGGTCAAGAGTCAAGAGCTCCATTCCTTCTTTATTCATAGGGTTTAAAGCTAAGTTTATCATTATCAGATTCAATCTGCTAACAGTTAAGGATAAAATGCCGTGTCTCAGTCCCGTTTCGGACAATGCACTCTGAATCCGGTTCTTTTAGGTCTTTGATTAAGTCAAAGTAAGCAAATGCGCAATCAAATTGGATGATTTTACTATTTGATAACAAATTATTAACTAATTAATTATTAAATACTTTTACAAATACATTTTATTAATAATTATCCTTTCTACAATAGTACTGTTTAAATAAAATCTTAAAATACAAGGACCATCAAATGTAATAACATGGTAGTACTACATGTAATTGCCTTCAATTACGAGTAGAATGACGCATTTCAAGCTGAACACTGTCGAGTGTTACTCATAATTAAGCGTTTGGCGGAATTAAACAGATGTTTATTGATATCTGGATTAGAGTAAATTGTAGCAACGATGTAAAAATAAGAGCGTGAGTTGACGACACGAAACTATGTTGATGGGTTCGCTTCACTTCGACGAATTTCCAGTAGGATTCGGAGAACGGACTGATGTACTCATATGTGTCCTTAATGGATGGAAAGTTAAGAGGAAACGAGTGAAATGTGTGTTCGAAAATGATCAAATTAGTGACTAGTTTCTGGAATAACCACTATTATTAATGTCGAATTAGGCTGATGCCGCTGGAGAGATACTGCATAGAACCATGAGCAGGAGAGATTGGAGACAACTAATAGTCCATGAGTAACTTTTAACTTTAGAGTAGGTCATAATAGAAACTTAAAATTATGCTCTAATTTAAAGCTTGAGTCTCGCTTTCAAAATTTATCCAAGGTTAGATTTTGGTGAAAATATTTTAGGAGTGATAATGACCTTTAACTGATAGTATACTTAGAGCTTAAAGGTCTATTCACACACATCAGACACGTCACAAATTCAGTCACCGTTCTGAATCAGAACCGTCACCGTCTAGGATCAGTCAAAATCGTGGCTCTATTCACACACATCAGTCACGGCGCGTCTTTGTTCCATCAGAAATATCTGTCACAAAAAAGTACACTCTCTTCAAAGTTAAGGTCTATTCACGTTACAAATTCAGTCACCGTTCTGAATCAGAGCCGTCGCCGTTCAGTGTCAGTCAAAATCACAGCCACGTATATCTGTCAGTTCATAACCACATTTTTGTAATGAAGTTTTCGAAAAAAGGAATTAGCTGTCATTGCATTAATTATGGACGAAGAATAATGATTTAATGTGAGCATTATTTAATAAGGTACAGAGTCAATGTGCTAACTTTCAGCTATATTGTACAATTGGAAAAGGGTTTTTATTAGCCCTATTAAGATTTTGTCAACTGTCAGCCACACAGAAACAAACAAAATTGAAACTAATAAAAAGGATTTAATTAGTGCCCATATACTAGAACTGCACATTGGAAACATCATACAGTACTGGGTACATCAGATACATTTAATGACCCAAACGAAGAAAACTGAAACGAAGAAAATCACGGAACACATCAGTCAAAACAAAAATATCGTTCAAGAGAAATGTGATTGGAACTGAACATGTATATAAGTAGGCTCATAAATCTACTTATTGGAATACATTTAGATCACAATCAAATAGTAGAAGTAAATTAGTTTCATTGAAACTTTGGGAGTTTTCTATTCTCATATAGGAGCAATTATCGACAAACATTTGTTGTGATATATGTCCTAAAAAGGAGGTATTTTTATATACAAGCAATCTCAATACAAAATTCGTGCTGGATATGCACACACGCAAGAACCGCTAGCTAATAATTTATTTCTGCAACATATTATCATTTCTTTTGCGTCCTGATCAATATAACATTAGGTTATATCAGGTTAGAAGGTTAGAGCAGGTTATGGCATCGACCACTTTACAAATCACTTTAATGTGATTATCACTGTGAAACATGTCACATTCTCTGGGATTTGAAATATCATTAGATAACTTATTAGCCCCTTATTATAGCTAACATATAGTTAGTTGTACATGCTCAACTATAGCCGTCATGATTATGAATAGGTTTATTATTATAATCACAAAAGAACATTAAAAATAAACACATAAAAGAACTTAAATATTCTTCAATTTGTTTTATTTTTTTCCAGAAATTACAAGCATAGAGGATGAGATAGAATATTGGAAAGTACAACTGTCTGATAATTCAAGGCTTTATTCTTCAGACGCTGTTGAAACAGCAGTGGCTTCGTTTGAAAATATTTTAAAATCAATTAGGTAAGGCTTCAAAGATATCCATATTACAGTTTTGTTTACCGTCTTTTCAAGAATAAATTAAGCAATACAATTAGAAAAAGTTCTGATGCGTATAATTTAGAATAGTAATAAAGAGTTTCTTCGGTCATAAAAAATCATAAATAGAACATTATTATTTTTTTTTTTTTTTTAAAAGTTGCAATTTTGAGAAGCAAGGTGTGCATTTATTATCCTTTAGTATCTTACTCGGTTCTTTTAGGGGGAAAATGGCCGCCATTTTAGAAACGTGATATATATATATATATATATGAGAACCAAATTTCAATACCTTGTATATATCATTGTATATATCAATATCTTGTATATATATCAATACCTTGTATCGTAATACCTGGTTGATCGCTGATCGCAGAAATTTGAGTGTTTAAGTTCGCAATAGTTTTACCAAATTTTAAATCTCTAGCTACCGTAAGTCGGGATATATATTCCAAGATGCGACGGACCGATGGACGAACTACCAAAAGCCAGTGGCGTATGTATGGGCCCGCACGGGCACACATTGCGGGAGGGCCCCCACCGTCAGGGTATATCAACAACGAGGGGGGCCCCAGTTCTAAACGCAAGAGGTTTTTTTTTCTTTTTTTTGCTCATCAATTTTGTTTGGCGAGGGGCCCCCAAAAACTTCTTGCGGGGGGGCCCCCCTATGCCCTAGCTACGCCACTGCCAAAAGCATAAGGGTTTCTAGGATGACCTCGAAACCCTAAAAATGATAGACACTACACACTTCCAAAAGACGATTTTCAAGTTTATCTATTGGCAATCACCAATATTTACGATCAACTTTGTTAAATTTGGTTCATGAAATACAGTAGGACCAGGCCCGTCGAGAGGGGGCGGCAGGTACGGCTGATGCCGGGGGGCCCGGACCTCCCCTAAAGGGCCCCGCTTCTCAAGCCCCGAACACCCAATTACGCCAATATTTATGATTGAAATATGAAATAATTTTATTCGTAATAATAATTAAAAATAATATTAGTTAACATTTAAGTTGTCAGCCAGGTGTGGTGATTAAGATTGAGAGAGAATTTCCCGGTACCGAGACTGAGAAGCGAAAAATTACTAACCCGTATCCTGATGGGTTTCAAGAAAAATCCACAAAGAACCAAGAAAATCGCTTCAAAGTTGAAGTTTTTTATGTTTTAATTAACAGTGTGATTGTAAACTTGAGTGATCCATACCAAGCAGTCAACAAAATCAATGATTAATGATTTGTTCAGTTTTATTTGGACATATCCAAAGTTGAAAAAATATTAAATACACCACCATTCATTTTCAACCGTGCATGGTTGAAAAATCCGGCATGCTAGCCAGAAAGACAGTACAATGGTTTCTTCAGTCATAAAAATTCATATTACCTACTAGTAGGCTTTGGTTTCCCCTGGCAACTTTTAGGGGCCCCTCTATTTCACTTCCAGGGGCCCCCCGCGCGGCGGGGTTTGTGGGGCCCTCATTGCCGCCACTGTTTCCTACTTCCTACAATACTAGCTGGATTCCCGTGCTTCGCTACGAAGTGTTATTTTAATTTGATAAGTTTAGAAACTACCGTCAAGAGACTATTTTACTATGCGAGAATATCTAGATTCTATCCCTCTCACTTACTTCTATATCCCCTCCTCTTTGATAAGATAATTTGCAAATATCCCAAATTTACCCCCCTCCTAAATGACAATATGACAAAACTGTATACATAACAACAATTACTGTACTCTTAAAGGGCTTTTCAACGATATGCATCATGAAGTGTAAGCATTACTTTGACCCCATATTCATCACTTGAGTTGTACCCGTACCCCTGTGTCACAAATTTAAATTTCGAAAATTCATGTAGACAGTGACCTTCCCATTGCTTTGAAGGTTAAGTGTAAAAATTTTCATCGGGATCGGACCAAAACTGTAGATTTGTATATAGAACATACACATATACCATGACGGCTAAACTACAGTATATGGGGCTCTTTCTGGTAACACGTTATCTCACTATCGACCTCTTTCAAGACTTAATACATCGATATATCTTGTCTGTTAAACTCTTTTATATTTCGATTTGGAACTCTACCTGGTCTATATGCAGGAGGGTTGTTTTTCTTTAGAAATGAGCGCTCCGCGAAGCGGTGTAGAGCGGCGATTAAAAATTCTAGGGCAAAAAAAATTAAGGTTAAAAAAATTAAATTCAAACCCAAAACAAACACATTTTCGTTAAAACGTGTAAAATTACGCAAATCGCACATTATTTGGATATATTGAAATATGGCGTCAATATATAACAATCGATTGTAGCGATTTTACGATGTATAGTATAGTAGGGGCTCCATATACTGTAGTTCTACTTTCAACTTAAAACACCATTTGATTTAACTTGTTTTTACAAACAAAGTCTTTTATTAAACATTTATTAATTTAAACTTATAAAAACAAAATATTTTTTCACTTACCACAGTACAATGAGGTTAAACCAATAATGCGAACAAAATTATTAAAAAATAAAATAACTTAAACATATTTTGTTTCAGTTAAACTAAAAACATATTTAAAATATAATATTACCATGAAGAATAATTATTATTTCTAATATTTTTATTTTAAATCATTTTTTATAATAAATTTTAGATTATTTAATTTTGATACGGTGGTAGTGTGGTAGCCCTGAAAAAGGCGAGTCACTGCAACGTGGCGGTGCCCTATAGTTTTAGAGTGTCGGCCATATTGTTTATACTTCTCTAATTAGGTCAATAGTAATTTTAGTCGAATCTTACTTTAAATTCACTTCGTAATCGAGGAAAAGTATTTTAAATCGGGTAGCGGGTCTATATTTGTACAGTGTGTTATAATTCAAATGTTTCTTTTTGATATCTATACGTTTTTCTTTCGAAAAGTACTTCTTTCGTGTATCTAGTTTATATTTTATTCATTGTTCGTTGTTCTGTGTTGAAATCTTGTCTTTGGAGATTGATCGATTTGTTATTCAGTGTAATATCGACGATAATATCTTTGAAAGTTAATTCTACGTATATTTATAACAGCATTTAGAGAATATAATGGAATATGAAGATATACATAGGATGGATTGAATGATCGAAGCGAAGCTATAAAGGTAGATTGATTCTTTCTATTTACCTATTAAGTTAAATTGAATAATTTATGTTTAGTTATAATAAACAATCTTATTACACAACGATTATGGTAAGAGGTAATTTTATTTAAATTCTTAATCAAACTATTGTTTTTTTGTTTAGTTATTTCCTTAGAATTGAAATCTATTCAAAAAGTAAAGATTTTTGTTTTATTTTTTTTTTTTTTTAATATAGGAGGGAATTATCTTATAGACTACGTAACATTCCCACCCCCTTAATCTCCCTTCTGGCTTATTTTCTGTTACATTCTTTGTTTGTTTTACTTTTTCTTCGAAATCATTATTTTATGTTTTACAAGCTGGAGACCCGTTCTTTGCTACGGAGTGTTATTTTAATTTGATAAGTTTGTAAACTACCATCAAGAAACATTTAAATTATTTTACTATGAGAGAATATCTAGATTTTATCCCTTCCGCTGATTTCTATACTCCCTCTTTTTGATAAGATAGTTTGCAAATATCCTAAATTTAGCCCGCTCCTAAAAAGAAAACAAGGGATTCTACTGTACTCTATTCTAGGCAGCGGCCGCGCTGCGGCCGCTTTTCGGGGGTTTGTCGAGCGAAGCGAGTAGGGGGCAGAGCCCCCTAGTAGTATATAAAATAAAATTGTATAAAACGTAAATGAACGTAAACAACATTTTACAGTTAATAGGACTTTTTGTGTCCAGATTGTGTTTTAGTTGAGGACTAAGAAATTATAAATGTTTTCAAACAATTTTGTCTAATTTTAGGTCATAATTATGACTCATATACCCATATTAATTTAAGTCATAATTGGGTTTTTAACATTACTGCGGTAAAATAGTTGTATTCTTAAAAATGAGTTTGTTTTACTTTGGTTTATCAGTAGTATGTCTGCAGTTATCAGTAATAGGAGTTTATTAGTAGTACTTATAATAAATATAAAATAGAACGTTATATAAGAGTTGAAAAATTCAATACACAAGTTATTAGTGTAAAGTCTCAAAATGACGAATAAAAACGAGTAAAAAGAGGGGGCCCATATAGGTATAGCCGTGGGGCCCGCTACGGCTCTCGACGGGCCTGAGTAGGACCTTGTTAATCCGGACGAATTCAGGCACAGGATCGTCCGTTAACTATATACTGAACACAACATCTTTTAAATTTACATATTTCAGTGCATCTTCCAATTTATCATTGTGCACACAGGGTCAGCGAGAATGTTCGAAAGAAGCGATTTGCAATCAATTTTCATTGTCACGGGCTTGCATTCTCCATGGAGGACCGTCCGGATTACCGATGGTTCCGGATTACTGTAATTAGATTCAAGTTAATTATTACCTTTAATCTATAAAATAAACTAACCGAATCTAATTTATAAATATAATAAATTAATACTTTTAAAAAGAGTCATGATTTATCATTTGTGCATGCTTCATGTTTGCAAGTATAATTAATATTACAATTGAATTTTCTGAAACGTATAATTTATAAGTTTACGCGTTCAACGATATGAACAACTGCCATTTCTACCAAGGATTGGAAACGTACGCCATGATGAAAGAAAATTGTTTTAACTATGTAAAAATAAAAGCTTGAGTAGACAACACGAAACTATGAATACATATCTCCTTCGAGCTAGATAATGAACCTTGTTAAAACCCTACTATTTACTTTTAAAAACCTTAATAATTAATTAATCTGAAATTATTGTTTAGGTCAATAGATACAAATTCATTTTCTCAAATTGAAGACTTTCTAGATAATACTTTCAATACACTGGACGATATTTGGAAGCAAGAGGATCTAAAATATCCTGAACAGAGAATGAGAAATACAATGGATATAGTTGGCATCAAACTTACCTCTCTTATACAACAGATTATATCACCTGATGAGCTTTGGACTCAACAGTTCATTCTCATTGACGATAAACTGTCAAGGGTAAGTGAAATTGGTCGATAAACTGACAGAGGTACGTTAAATTGGTTGATAAACTGAAAAGGTTAAGTTAAATTGGTCGATAAACTGACAAGAGTAGGATAAATTGGTTGATAAACTGACAAGAGCAAGTTAAATTGGTCGATAAACTGAAAAGGGTAAGTTAAATTGGTCCATTATAAAGAGTAACAGCACATACTATTACAGCGTAAGTTGTGGGGGAGGGGGATAACCTATCCTAAAGTATTTTTTTTTTTTTTTTGAAAGATAATAACCACACTTAATTTTTAATCACTCCACAAGCTGCTGAGTTCAAATATGGCTACTTGCAAAAAATTAAATAATCAAATTTAATTTTTTTATATGCTTTATATCTAATAAACCTTTGTAACGCCTTGAATGTGCTTCATGTTACAGAGCATAGAGTTATGCGATTCTTGGTGCTCTATGTGCGAAAAGCTAACTAAGCTTTATTGGTCTAACTATTCTCAGAGAACTTGGTCTAGTGGTGGTCATACCCCTGTCTACGTTCGATCATTTTCTGATAGATTAAAAAAGGTAAAATTTACTGTTTTTCACTGTATTGATAATCCAAAAATTTATAAGAATCAGTAAATCGGGTTTTTTTTTTGTTTAATCTTCATTTATATTTATTCATATTTTATTTATCAGACCAAAGAAATTCGAGCATATTATAACCAGCTGCAGTATCTAATGCCGAAAGATAGCGCTCAGTTACTGACACCGACAAAATGTTTTCAAACTTTTTCAGGTAAATTATAATTTTATTTTACTGTTTTTTTTCTTATGGCAATCATCTTAGTATATTTAACTATTTTATTTTAATAATCCTTTTAATATTACTCTTCGTTAGTAGTTAAATTACCATTACAAAATAGAAACTCCCTTTTTTATATGAATAAAAGAAAGGTTAGTGACAATACCTGCAGCTTCTCAATCTGTGAATTACCTAAAGGCTTTTTATAGGCCAATAAATGCTTTAAGTTATCAAGAGCCACATTAAACAGTATGTGAAACAATATGCTGGCCAATCTTCAAGAACGAAAAAGGTACAAACAAGGCATTATAATAGTTATGTACTCTACTCTCTCAGGGACGCTATAGACATCAAATACATTGCTACTGACAATTGATTAAGTAGAAATAAATTTACTTATGTTATAAATACTAATAATAAAAATTAAATATTTCAGATATCAATGCTTTTCACTTTAATTCATATACCGAACACTTGTGGGAGAGTGCTGTAAAGGAATTTTACGCCTATTGTCAGCCAGGAGAATCCGCTGTTATATCCAAAGTTGTTGAGAGGTTTCAATTGTTAAACAATAACTTGTTTAGGGTAAGATATTATTTATATTTATTATCATATCATAATTATTACAAGCAGGTGGATTTAAAGAGCAAGGGTTCGATATCAGCGGCTTATTACATTTTGATCTGTTGCATACATTTTATCCAATCACCCTTCTTATAGAATTGTAAATTGAGCGTTTTATTCCTTGAGAATGGCTTATTCTCTCGATGATAATATTTGGTATGTATTGTAACAGCAGCATAAATCCGAAGAGTCATTTTTTTTCTTGTCTTAGATTGTTCAAGAATTCAAAAGTTTCAAAGAGCTCATGCAAAGACCAATGGTTGAATCTTCGCTGATAGCTGAAAGAGAGAATTTATTAACGTTGATGCAGAACTACGTGTCGATGGTGAGGTCCGACTCAGGTTACGAACTGATTTCCCTTAGCGGTATGCCTCCGCTTATCTGCCAATTACACTGCATGAAACAATATTTAGTAAAGGTAAATATTAATAGTGATAATAGTGTAATATTAAACAGGTGCACTGCGTAAATACTAGCTTCAACTATAGTATAGAGGTACGATGTGTGAAGTGGCTGGAATTTTCTACCACACAAATAGTAAAAAGAAACTATATTCTCTTTTAATATAACACGTTTAAATAAAGTGTCAAATTTTGTTTTAGGTCGAAGAAATAGAAGAAAATGGATTTTGGATTGTTAAATCTCTTGATGGTTTTGATAAACTTGAAAGTGCTATTGCAGATCTTAAATCAGACTTGAAAATAATGAGCAATGAGCATTACTCAAAATGGATTCAAGAAACTAATAAAGCAGTCGCTAACAATTCACTAGGGTAAGCGGTAAGCTTTACTTATAATGAGGGTGGGTCATAATCACACATCACAGAAACCTTTCAGTTACCTTTTCTGAGTTGTGAGTTGAAGTTTGACAAAGAAATGAAATGATTGGTATCCATCAAAGATTAATTAATTTGTTTTTACAGACACTTATAACAATCATTTATTCAACACTTATTGGTAAAAACACAAATTATCCAACACCTTATGATATATTACAGGTTAAACTTTGACGAACCTGTAGTTAAGTTCGAAGAAGGAAAACTGATGAAAGTCAACTACAAAGAATCATTGGTTTCGTTTATGAAGAACGTTAGGTTGCTAAGCGCTATGGGCTATCCTGTAGATTCTAAACTTAGACAACTTGCTGAAACAGCAAAAGGTTATACGACACACGCCAAGGCTCTCAATCAGGTAACTAAAACCTATATTTTCTCTTGATTATTTTGCCATTTATTTTACGTCCATCCCAAGTCTAATTTTACGTCCAATACTCAAATCTTGATGTAAAATAACTGATACCTTCCCCAAAATATAACTAAATAAAAAATAGAAGGTGATATTATGGTTAACTAACCGGACTAACAGTATTTTGGATACGGTCGAAGTGGTCGCAACCGTTCCGATCGATCGCTAAATCAACCCAAGGTTTACGAACACGGTCGGTTATTTAGATTGGTCATTCCGGAAACACCTATTTCTCGGTCGAACTGGTAAGTGAATCCGATCGCACCCTTTAGGTGTCAAAAGTCAACAAGTATGATGTCCAATATTGAGCTACTACCGAAATGTCTTTAGTCTTCATCCTAGTATTAACAACTGTAGAAGCCAACAATTTTTTTTTGTTATTTTCGCAGATCGCCAGCTTTCATAACACAATTGGTGACAGGATGATATACTCTCAGCGAGCTATGATGCTCGATTCGGCTCGTGAGCTTGCCAGAATGGTTCAACTCCAAAACACAGTGTCATGGACCAACACCAAACAAGTTGAACAATATATAAAGAGATTGGAATCAACAGTGGGAAAATTGGCTCGGCAAAACAACATATTGGCTCACCATCATAAATTCGTTATGAGTTGTGTAAGAGGACCGATTAATATTATATTTGATTAGGAAATCATTATATATTTTTTTGAGTGTGTGTTTTTATCAGTGGTGTTCTTTCCGAAAAAGGTAAAACAGTTATTTACAGGTTTTAAGCTATTGAGTAATTCTTTTAATCTATGGACACTTTGACCTTAATAAAGGTTATCCAAAATAGTTTTATTCCAGCAAATCCAGCATCTAAACTAACAAATGTAATCTTTCCATTGAAAGATGATTTAGTTGTAGAATCTATAGCTAATTAATTGCTGTATTTATTTTTTAATAATCGGAGGTGATCACTGTCGTCGTGTATGTAAGACACAATTGTTCATAGACTTTAGACTATCCTGTTTGTTAAGTTAAGATATGAAGCGTTAGTGGAGGCCATCATAAACTGTTGAAATAAAAAAAAGACATGGAGAGACTTTTTTTATTTCAACATTTAGCCTGTTTGTGTTTATTAATTTTTAATAATTAACCCTTATTTAAATTACAGGTTGAATCTTTGATGAACGCGGATTTGCTGAAGGAGCAGCGAAAATGGAAAGAAAATATTCGAGCTATATCAGCTGTTGTCAAGGATGTAGAAGAAAAAGTAACTTACTTACATATTTTTATTACAGAATCTAAAAACTAGAACTAACTAATGATTCAAAATTATTAACTATAATAATAATAAAAATAAATATATCGACTTTTATTAGTTTACAGGTTCCAAATCTTGGAGGATCCATATTGATTATCAGATTTACAAATCTTTAGAATGTCAGTACATCGTTAGTTTGGAGCATTTTATGGATCATACGCCTGTTTTCCATTTGGATCTTATCTACAGGTTAGTTTAAATGTTATGCCATTTGTTAGAGCTTTAGAATCAGCTGTTGTAATAGAGATAATATAACAGCTGTACTAATATCGATCATTTATTACAACTTTATGTAAATAAACAAGTTAAATAAATTGGTGTCGATTTCGTCGGGAAACATTAGTTCCGGTTTGTTAATTAAATTATAGATAGTTTATGGTCTAATTATAGCTTTATGACTCAAGTTTCTATATAGACAAGACTTATGAATATAGCTTTGTTTAATTTTGAAGAACTTTAGGATCTATTTCACTCATATAGCTAAATACAATATAGAGCTATTAATATAGAGGATGTCTATTGTCTGTTGTGATCTTAAAATTGAAAAAAATAAAGTTAGTTTTAACCATTTAAGTATGTGGTAACTGTTTTTATGTTCACGTTTTGTAGGAGGTCGATGTTATGTGTATTATACTCGTATTTGGTTTGAAGAGCAAAATTAATTGACGGGAATAATAATTACCTATTCTTTCGCTGCCGATAAATATGTGCTTTTGGAAGAAAATTTATTCATTCATAACTTTATTAGAACGGTAAAAATTGCATGCTTGTCATATAATTCTCACACAGAATGTTAGTTTTGTTCTGGCTAAACGTCTGTAACACAGACATAATATCTGTGTTACAGCCCCTGTGCCTCTATAATAGAGGCATGGGCGGAATCTTTATTGCCATTCAGGTGGGTCCATAGCCTGCGTTTTTTACGCGCTTCAGAATAATCTATAGCCTGTCATGTTATGACGCGAGAAAAATTGGTTCCAAACTAACTTTCTCTCGTTGAAGCTAACCTGAATGAAACCTTCCCGCCCTCTTTCCCGGTTTCATATTTTTTATTTCATTTTTCGAATCATCCATTAAATATTAAATACACACTTGTTTTTCATTTTAAAATAATCGTTTTAGAAAGTTAGTATTGTATTTTTAAAATACGTTCGGCTTTGTTTATAACCTGAACGGAACACTGCGCAAGTGCAAAAAATTTAAAGAGTGGGGGAAAGCACTCAGTGACGTCTCTACGGCTTCATGAATGTATTTTTATCTATATAGCCTAAACGCGCGTATAAAAGACATACTATGAACCCACTTTTATACTTTCATTGTGAAGGTACCCTAGAAGGCTATAAAATTAAGAAATCTATATACATTATCATAAGCTAATCTTTTCATATAACTTGGAGGCCATAATTCTGTTGTACAGATATTTTATTAGACTGTGGGTGGGTATATCAAAGACTTTACTATCTTTGAAAAGATGATACAGGCATTCAAATTGGCTAGAGATGTTGGAGACTTTTGTATCGTACATATTTACAGATTTACTTAGCCTAGTTGTATATAGGTACAAAGTGCATTTTTGCTATTAATTTATTATAAAAGTAACACAATTAACTAACAGTACAGAACTATCACACTTCTCATGTATTTTTATATGAGCATTGCTGTCAGCAATTCTAGATAGCTGATGAATATATCAGGCACTTTCCTATAATTTCTAATTCATTCAATCTTGTATTGTTTCCTCGGACAGAATATTAACTTAAGTTCTAAAATTCTTTTTTATTTCTTTAAAACTCTGGTTCTAATATAATCGGTTTAAGAATTATGCTTTTTGTGTACAAATCTAGAGCTTATATTTGTTTTTATGTTTACAGGTTTTTATTTTATGTATTATTTTTTTTTTTATGGGATTGTTTTTTTAATTTTTTTAATTCTAGTCTTGTGAAATAAAATTGTATATAATCTTATTAAATAACTAGCAGGTAGAACGCATCTTCTTAAGGCTTAGTTTTAAAATATCTCGTCGACTTAGCTGGGAGTCAAAAATTATTTGATTTATACCTCGATATACACGGGTACAATATATAGAACATCTTCAATCACGTTTGTACCTTCTAAAAGAGAAATTCGGTAAATGATCTCGAACAACAAACCTGATAAAATAATAACAGGTGCAGTGAATGCGGTAAACATATAAATAAAGTTACCATCAGTTATCATTTTGTTTCTTTTACTATAAGTCATTCTTTTGTTGTATGAATAAGAGTGTGTTGAACCATATTAAATAAAATTCACCATTGTTCCTAATATATAGCGTTTCGATTTCAATAGCCGATACATCCTCAAATCTATAATATGGGTTCAGATAGATTGCAATGTACTTGCACATTTACTTGCAAATACATATATACATACTTATATGTACTTCAGGTAGAATTACACTGAAGTTGTATTACACCGATGATTGTAAATTACAATGCAATGTTGTTATGTTTTTTCTTTTTTTACATTAATTTGTGTAAAACAATTTTTCTTTTAATTCTATAATACAAAAATTGTTACTCAGCAACAGACTCTATTGTTCTATTTTGAAAGGGATTTACTTTGGACACGATAAGGATTACTACTCGAATTTATCTAAACCTCTACAAGTATTAAAGACTACCATATCTTTATCTTCTACTACCACGTCTTTAACTGCTACTACCATGTCTTTATCTTCTACTACCTCATCTTTATTTTCTACTATCACGTCTCTAACTGCTACTACCATGTCTTTGTCTTCTACTACCTCATCTTTATTTTCTACTATCACGTCTCTAACTGCTACTACCATGTCTTTGTCTTCTACTACCTCATCTTTATATTCTACTACCATGTCTTTATCTTTTACTACCAACAATAATCTGATTAACTTTCTTAGTTTAATTTACCTGACATAAATGTTTGCACGATCATTATTCAGAATGTGCTTTCTTAAAAGGTAAAATAAATAATCAAGTAATATGAATTTAAATTTCACTTTGAAAGTCCCAATGGCAACATTTGTAGACAAATTTTGAGTTCAAGTAATTAGACTAAGTAATTTGAGTAAGTAGACCACATTATTGTTACCAAATTGGTATCAACAGAACATGCTAAAAACACGTCTTATAATAATAATATAAATTAATTTGTAAATTAAATTCTTTTGCATTAAATTTATTTAACGCATAGCTCTTTAGTTTTTTCTCATAGCCACTTAAATCCAAAACGTAGTTTTTTTTAAATCATATCTGTCTGTATATTCATATGCCTGTATTCTGTGCACACGCGTATAGAGCCTGAACTACTTCTACCTGATTTACTACTGATTTTTTCTACTGAATTACATTTTTTTTCAGACACAACTCTATACAATATATTCCATCCCTGATAATAACCAGGAAAATATTTTATAAGAAACTGAAGAAATTTTTAATGATACCACAACACATTCATCCTTTTGGAGAAACAAGTATCTTTCAGTTGATTCTTAGAAGGTAATATTAATAGACAAAACTTTATACTATGTATACAAAACCTTTTATACAGTGATGCATATTTATAACTGGTATATAAATATTAAATTATACTTTTCCTTTTCTTGAAATATGAGGCATTTGAAATTATTGTAAAAATCGCCGAATCAAGAAACTTATAAGCGCAAAAAACAAGACGCGTTTTTAGTCTACCACATATTCGTATTAAATCATTGTTTATTTGTATTAGGAACGCTATAGGAATCAGCGTACTCTATTCTCAGGTAGAAGAAACGTTTAAGAAGCTGGTTGAAATCGAGAAGAGCTGGCGAGACTGGGTAATGCTTAATTCGAGATTCCTTGATACTTTGGCTGAACAGTATCTCGGGGAGAACTTCGATTGGGACGCCAACTTCAAGGCTTGCAAATCTTGGGCTCAACAGATATCTAAAGTTACTAGGTAAATTATTCTTCTAACATATAATATTTTAATTTTGAATACAACTTTGTTCTATTTTGTATACTCTGCCTGTAAACCCACCAAAAGGTGTATATATAACGAGAAATTACGTAGGGAAAACCAACGCTTTAATTAAGGAATATGGTTTTCTTTTTATAAATACTGCTGTACAATTCAAAATGCGAAATTCAAGCCAATTTTGACTGACCTGGGATTCCTAGAACGGTAAAAGAAAAGGTAAACACCCGCTGTCACAACACAGATATTATGTCGATTCGTGACGTTACTTGCCAATGAGAACTATACCGTTCTATATTAATTTAGAGTATTTTTACTTGAAACTGCCGATCTGTAATGATACGTTGGCATTCTATGTAAAGTGTGAATTGTGAATCGACCTTTAAGTTAGATCAAATATTTAGTTCTCTTTTTTAAAATCAATGTATGATCTTTACTGCATCTGCTATCCTTTTGCTAATCCACTAATCTTACGTCATAACCAATCCTCATGGTCGATCTTGGTATGTCTTCAGGAATTCGTAAGAACCATTTACAGTTCTTCTTGCGGTGAGATCAAACCAAATGGTTCCTCTCCGTAAACTAAACGGTTTAAAAACGGAGCATTGATGTAAAAATGCTTGCCACGTGTATATTTAACTCGGAAGTTATAGTAATACCCCACACATTCACACATCGTCTTATATTTATCTTAGTCTATTTGTAAACAGTATTAAGATAACAAACAATATCCTTTTGCTTTTAGGTTAACGCATTTAGCTAGTAAAGGGCGCCATAGAGTCGGTCTACACTAATCTTTACACAAAATAATGCTATGAAACTTATAAGTCTCGACGCTTGTAGTTGTAAAACTACAAGTAAGACGTTTCGGCCCAGTTTTTGTAGAACTTAACTCATTATTTTATGATTTTGTGAACCTTAGAAATACGTCTCAATTGCGAAATCCAACCAGATATATCAGGTATTTGAACGGTGGTAGGAGAATGCGATACCACTCATCAGGTTCTAAATTTGGTTAGTGAGGCTCTAAATTTGATTGGTTAGCGTACTCGCAACACAACCTGAAAACAACGTTCGAATACCAACATAACCCTAAAATAGTAATAAGATATGTTGCACTCTGATGATTAGATCAAGTAGATGTGTAAAGTGGTTGATCTCTCCGTCCTGTGATACCCTATTGTTCTGTTGATTGGGAAATCAAATAAACTGATAGATTATTTGATGATGAATTCCTTTAATATCTAGATTTATAAGACAACTAATTTATTCATTTAAAATTATTCTAAATGAATAATTCTTCTTGATATATTAATTCGAATGACGTTGAATGAGGAACTCTAGTGTGGATTTTAGTCGGAAATAAACAGACTAATGTTTCTTGTAAGACTATTCCCAACGAGCGTGTGAAAGGCGTTGATGGTTAGAGCGTAATGCCGAATGGCATTATTTTCTGTTCTTTTGTTTTAAAGGGATCTAATGAAAATGATCATTGTTTCCTATTAGTTGTGACATGTGAAGACATTAACGACTCACTATGAGAAAACGACGAGTATCCAGGCAGGTTTTTTGATACAGCACGGCTGTTGTAACTCCTGCCGACAGATGTAGTTTATAAATAACGCGCGGGTGGGCTTAGAACCTACTATAGGCCCTTAATGATCACATATGTCGCCTATGACCTCGTTAACACGACGTAAAACACTAATATGCCTTCACCTATTTAAAACCTATTTATTATTTCAAACTAAAACACTTGTATATTAAATCGTGCAGTAAACTAGCATTTGTTTCGTCAATCTAATTATCTTATCTAAATATCTTTGTATTTGTTTGATTACAGGACTGAGCATAAAATCGGTTGTTTCACGATTAACACAGTCCGTGTCAAGAATGAAGCGGAACTTCAAAGTCGAATTTACTGGGACAGTCTTATCATGTGGCTCAAATCTTCCATATCTAAAGACGTAGTCAGGATCGAAGAATTCCTCAACAATGCGTCAAATATCCTAACTATGCGACCTCAAAATATCGACGACATTGGAGAATCCAACATTAAACATCAAAAACTGTTTAATGAAGGCGAAGAGGTATCATAGTAGTGTTCTCATTATCATTATTATTTCGTAATGTTAAAATGGAATGCAATATTAGGCATTACAGGATAGAGGAATTATTAATTTTTACTTTTCTATGGATGCGATCATAAGTGCCTAACATATATTGTCTCCCTGGAAATCGAATCCAGATTATTGTTACGATGTTTAACTAAATAACTATTTGATATTAGCTTTTAAGTGATGAATGAACTTGAATAAGCCTTGGCAGATTAGCTGAGCAGCAATTTACTAGAATTAAAGGTGGAATGTTCAACCATCAGATAATAATAATTCCTTTCTCTATTATTGTTTTTAATTAATATTGTGCTTGAAGCTTATAGCAACGTATTCCAATAATTATGTTAAACAGTTTAAGATTGAATAAATCTGCTTTAGACTTTCGCCTCTTGGCTTATTTGTCAACATTCATTTTAGATAAGTTAATGTTTCTGGTCTGTACTCGCTGGATGAGGAGATTATCACATTAGTAATCTCCACGTGTATCAAGTATTCACGACTAACCTTTCTTTATTTGAAAGGAGCCAGCGTGGCTGAGTGGCTTAAGGCACCCGCCCAACTATCAATGAGTCGAGGCGAATAAAGGTTGTGGGCTCGATCCCGTGCCATTATGCTCTGATTTAAATAGCTCACTAATGACCCCACCCTACCCGCTTTGGCGGTACCATTTACAGGTATGATTTGGGAAGTGGCTGGAGCTGTCCACCACGGGGTTTGTAAAATGGGCCCAATGTGGCCTGATTCGAACCTATGATTCTTCCTCGCCGTCTAACCTAGTACTACTAGTTCTTCATTTGATAACATAACTATTTGCTGTAATTACTCTTGTATCGACTACCATGAACTTGTCTGATTACGACTCGCAAAAGCGATATATTTATCTTAGATGTTTTATTTTAAATTTCATCCTTATTTATATCTTTTGCTTTTCAGATATTTAAATGCATCGAAGAAATCGAGAGGAGGGATAAAGTTTTGAGATCGTGGACTCGTGAAGGCATTATGAAAGTTAAGGAAATTAAAAATTCTTGGTCAAACTACAAGACATTGACGGAAAGCTACTCTTTCATTATTGAAAAACAAGTTAGTTTGTTATTGTCCTAAGCTTTTGGAAGAAGAGGTTGTGTGACATTTATTTACATCGAGAGATAATTGCACAGTTAGTGACGTTAAAGAAACCACCGTTTGAACTAATTAATCTTTAGAGCACCCTAGAATGGCCCAGAGGCTAAGTTACGGAAGAAGAGGTTTTGTGACATTCATTTACGTCGGGGGATTATTGCACAGTTAGTAACGTTAAAGGAACCACCGTTTGAACTAATTAATCTTTAGAGCACCCTAGAATGGCCCAGAGGCTAAGTTACGGAAGAAGAGGTTTTGTGACATTCATTTACGTCGGGGGATTATTGCACAGTTAGTAATGTTAAAGGAACCATCGTTTGAACTAATTAATCTCTAGAGCACCCTAGAAAAGCGCAGAGGCTAAGTTACGGTAAAAGAGGTTTTGTGGCATTTATTTACATCGGGAGATTATTACACAGTTAGAGACGTTAAAGAACTCATCGTTTGAACTAATTAATCTCTAGAGCAGCGTTTCCCAACCCTATGGTAACGACCCAAAATAGGTTCGTGATAAAATATTTTAGGGTTATACAGATAAAATACTTTCAAAATAACGTACCTAATAATATATAAATAAGTTCAATGGAATTAAAATAGGTACATACATTTAATTTATTAAAGTAAAAATAAAATTATATCGATAAATACATTACGAAAAGATAACAACAAATACTTGAAAGGTTGACAAATAATATAAAACGACAAAATAAAGGCCATTGCTACGAGGAGTAATAAAACTTCCTAGAAGCTTTAAACTCTTTTCTTTAAAATTCTGACAAAGAGTCATCAGCCCGCCAACCGAAGTCCAGGAATTAACACTTTATAATAATTCAAAACTGATATAATTAAAAAATAAATCGAACAATGCAAATAAACGGTATTAAGAAGATCTGTGTGCTCAGTTTTTTTAAATAAAACAAATCAGCCTACAGTCCTTCTCCCTAATCCAGTAATGATTTTAGTATGTACATATTCAAGGTAGGGTCGCGAAAATGTTAAGGATAAATATATAGGGTCGCAGCATCAAAATGGTTGGGAAACGCTGCTCTAGAGCACCCTAGAGTGGCCTAGAGGCTAGTTTTTGAAGTAAGAAGAATGAGCAGGACAGAAATATGATATTAAGGCCCTCCGCACACGGAGCAACTCAAAATAAACTCAACTGGAAACTCCAGTCATTTTTGAATTGACAGGAAGCAAACCAAGTTTGTAATGAGTTGCTCCGTGTGCGGTGTCGGTGTCCCATTCAATTACTCAGGTTAAAACTCATAGCCAACTGGATGGTGATTTGAGTTCGTAATCAGTTTGTTTTGAGTTGCTCCGTGTGCGGATGGCCTAAGAATTTTAAATGCTGATTATTGGAAAGTTAAAAACGGGATATGACCTCTTCTTTCACTCATAATTTCAAATATATTTAATCAAAATCTTGTTGTGAATCACAGGTGGAGATTATGAAAGAAAAACTATCAGGAAACAAAGCCGAACTAGATCGAGACATAGAAAACTTAACGCATAAATGGAATCAGCTGAAGCCACAAGACTATTTACTAATTGAGGAAAACATGCCACCGAGTTTCATAATTGACAGTGTAAATCGAATAGACAATGCAAAAGAAGAACTTTCCGTTCTAACCGAACGCATAGTAACTATTAAGTAAGTAATTTAACAATTAAAATTTTTACAATAAATACAAATTATTATTCCAAGTAATAACTTATAAATATTTGCATAGTAATTACCAAATGAAAACTTCAATATAATATAATTATGTTTTAATTACGCAAGTGCTTTATCTAATCGTCATAATGATTTGAGTTATTAAATGAAAATATTCCCTGATAAATATAATCTAAAAAAATGTTTATGTAATTCAAAAAATATATGTGGGTTTCCATTTACAGTTTTCCGTAAAGTACACATCGCTTACTGTACAAGAAAAATGGAATTTCCTTTGACCTAATCGAATAGTTATGAAACATCATAAAATAATTTGACTTTTAATAACTGCAATAGCATTGTGTGCTATCATGTCAGTTAGGTTAAATTATACAAAGATAGGTAAAAATCTCACGTCTAGGTGAAATGCGGTTACTTTACTGTAAGCAGTTTTAAGTAAGACTGATAGATGTCCTTGAATTGATTAGAAGAACGAATTAAATTCTTCCCATAAAAACTATTAAAGTAATAAATATACATTAAGTGCTATAATATATTACTTTGATTAAAATAATTATCGTAGGAATAGGTGGCTCAAGACAATAACTTATAATAACTACCCTATTTCAATAATTGAATAAGCTTATCCAGTCATAGTCAAATCACCTGTGACGGTACACACTTGAAAACTATTCTTATAAAATACAATTCAATCATCAGCTCCCTTTGCTATGGACTCATTTTTATTGCGATAATTCTGTCGGGACTCAATCATATAAATTATTGATGGCTATTATCACCGTTCTACTAGTGCTCCCTTTCCTATGGGCTCATTTTTAAGCCCGTGGCAACGGCTTTATTTTATATTTAGAAACAAAATTAAAATTAAGTTATTATATCTATTTGAAGACCAACAAATCAAAACAAACCTTTATTTTTATTGGAATAAATGTGGTTGCATTAGCTTAGCAATACCAAATCATTTCGAGGTGAGTCGTCGCCGTCGTCGGGACTCGATTATATAAATGATTGATGGTCATTGTCACCATTCTACTGCAGCTCCCTTTCCTATGGACACATTTTTCTTGTGATAATTCCGTATTTGAGTGAAATTATTTTAGAATTTTGCTCTCTCTCGGGAAAGCTAATTATGCGATTTTATTGTATTTAAAAGAGGTGGATGGTAAACATATAGAGTTCTAAATAAATAAATAATAACAATTTGAATTAAATGATTATTTTTTTCGATAAAAGCGCATAGTTGTAGAAAAAGAAGTTTATTTCTAAGAAGGAGGTTTCTGTAAAAACCCAGAAAGTTAGTACACAAAAACACTTTTGTCGCCATACTTACATACTAATCAGAAAGCTGGGCTGTGGCTCAGAAAGAGGCAGCTGCTCTTCAAACTGCTGAGATAAGATAATTGAGAAAAGTAGAAGATAAAACTAGAAGAAACTGTATGAGAATGAGAAACCAAACTTTCAGAGACAACCTTAAAATTAACTCTATCAGAAACAAGGAGAGCTCCAACAAACTTTGATGGTTCAGCCATGGGATGAGGATAGGAAATGAGTAGTACCCAAAGCTGGCTTATGTATCAAGACCTAAGAGAAAAGACCCCGAGCAGAAGAAGGCTGACCTGGAACAACATAAGAAGTTCACTCCAGGTGCGAAGAGGTGACTGGAACCAAGAACAATGGCTAGCTAATGATAGAAAGACATGGAAATCAATATGTCAAACCTTTACTCCTCACGGTAAAAGAGGATGAGATTAAGTAAGTACGTGTGAAGAATTAGGAATTCGACAATAATCAGTTCGCTAATGATGAACATCCAAAGCATTAGGTTCCAGTGAGATTACCTTAGCCAGATTGTCACCCACCTGTGTTCACTCAGCGTCGTGAGTCAAATGGCGTACCCATTTGGCTACAGAATGCCTTGTCCTGATGATGATAAAATAATATCTTAGTTCCCTGCTTATGATCAACTAAATTAGTTGATCAAGTAAGTGTTAAACAAGATAGTAGTTTATTCTCAAAAAACAGATCATGTTTTGATTTTTGGGTTTTATTCTTCATTAATGAATTCCATTATTGTTTTTGCTTTGTGGATATTGAATCATGTTTTAATTTTTAGAGAGATTGAAGCAAGAACTTAACACGGTTTAGTTATTGTGAAAGTAATTTTGACGGTGACTGTGGATAGTCTTATACTAATTCAGCAAACTCTATGGTTACTTAATTCTTCACCTATGAATATTTATTAAAATATCTTTAATAAAATAATGAATTATTTGAATTGTTATTTCAGTGATGAATGCATCAAACTGAACATGGAAGCGTATGCCTTTCCTTCGCTAGAGAAGTTAGAATCTGACATAGAAGCAAGTCAGCAGAATTTCACTTTTCTACAAGACTTCAATAAAGGTCGTATATAAATTTATTTTTTAATTATTAATCTTATTGTTCTAATATTTGCTGGAAATACAGCATGCTTTGCACCTCATAGAACCTTTTAGCCTTCTATTAGACATAGATTAAAGGTGGGTCCATAGACTGCGTTTTTTACGCGCTTCAGAATAATCTATAGCCTGTCATAACATGCCGCAAAAAAATTTGGTTCCAAACAAACTTTCTCGCGTTGAAGCTAACCTGAAAGAACCCGTCTCGTCCTCTTCCCTCTTGCTTATATATTTGATTTTTCGAGTCATCCATTTACATAGTAAATATTAAATACACACTTGTTTTTCATTTTACAACCATTTTTTTAGAAAGTTTATATGTTAGAAGTTATTATTTTATTTTAATAATATATTCGGCTTTGTTCATAACCTGAACGGAACGCTGCTAAAGTGCACAAGGAAGAAGGGGTGGGGGGAAAACACTTTATGTTCATGAAATATTTTTTCTATATAGCCCGACCTTGCGTAAAAACATGCTATAAACCCACCTTAACGAATTAAAAATAAGTTACAACGAATTTCTTGAATACTTTACATCACCTTATTCAGATAGTACTAAAAATTTCAAATCTTCTGCGGGTAGTTAACCCCTTTATTGTCTTATACTTCGGATAGCGGTCCATTTTTAATGTCCACTTATATTTTTGTTGTAATATGCTCGTATATTATATGTGCATACCAGTATTAAATAATTAAATTCAATTTAGTTACTTAAAGGTTGAAACTGTACATTTTTACATCGGTATTTAATGTTTTAAACAAAGAATTAAATCAGTCCGAAGGCTCAGATTTGTTTTGCAGTTGTCTTAAAAAATATGCCGACTCTTTCTATATTAAACTATTTTCTATTTTCACCGTCGGCTGTTTGTGGTTAAAAGCTAGGTTGGAATTGTAATTTTATTTTCGAGTAAATGACACACGACTTGTAATCAAGTGAATTCATGATTACTATACTCAAAGCGTGAGATTGAAAAATAAGAATTAGATAGCGTAAGGACTGCGTTACAGTAATACATTTAAGATAGGTAAAAACCGCAAATTATAACTACGACTTAAACGAAACGAAATAGAAATCGTTATTTGAATTTGCAGTAAAATTACAGAGACCATTAACTTATACCTTTTTCTTTAGATTTAAAAGAACCTTTGATGACCGTAATATATTATAAATAATCTTGGCGAGTTAACGCCAGTTATGACGAGTTAGTTTAACACTTGTTCATGACGTATTTAAAATTAATGAGCGTCTTGTTTGGATAGCGGCCAAAACTTAGTGCATCCATTCGCTCTTTGTCGGATATTAATCCATGCGTAAGTTGAATTTGCATTTCTTTATGTTTAGATTTGGAAGAGATTGCTTCCGTCGAATGGATCATTTTACGAAATAAAGTCAATCAACAACTTGAAAAGCTTTTAAGTCATTGGGAGAATTTAGCTAAGAGTGTGGGCTCGTCAACTGCTAAAATTCGACTCCAAAGAGATATTGATAAGTACAAGGTAATTTAGAGTCTCAATATTATTTGAATTTTATATTATTGAAGTTCAAAAATACTCCATACTGTCTAAAGAGTCAAAAAACAAACTATCCCGAAGATTCTGATGTAAAAAATTACAGGAGTATAAAAATTGGCCCACTTAACAATGTTACGCCGAATATTTGGATAGGTTTGTGAGAAAAAGATAGAGGATACGTCATAACATGGAATTAGCAAATACGAACAACCGGATATATTGTATGATATCAGGAAAAGAAGACTGTGATGGTTAGGCTTGGAGGAAAATAATGCCTTATTCCGATCCTTATCTTTTGACTTTCATACGCTCTCCACCTGCTCGAACTGACATTCAGCCTAGGCCATCCTCACCTTTCTCTATCCGCAAACACCTTCTTTCTAGCCTTCATTTCTGGATATTTTTTTGACCACTCATGCTTAAAGGAGGCCATTCACGTGTGGTATACCTGACAGGTAAACCGGAACCTTTGTGCTATCATTATCATAGCTGTGCAGTTATGTCTTAACTTGAAATAATCTGTAAAGGTATAGTCGTGCCGCAAGGTGTATGGCCGCCCTTAGACACGAGCGATCAAAAAATCCAGAAATGAAGGCCAGGAGGAATGTGATTAAGAGGAAGCCCTGGTTGAATGTCAGTTCAAGCAGGTGGAATACTTATGGAAGTCAGAAGATGAGGATCCTTGACGGTAGATTGTGTTGCTGGCCAAGCTGTTCCAGAGCTGTAGAACCAGAGATGGAGTTCATACTAAATTTAAGCAATTATAATGAATTATTAAACATAAAAATATTAATTTTGGATAAACTTTGTTTTGTTTTTTCTCAAGTCATATTTTATTAACCATATATTTAATTTCATTTGTTTTTAGGAAGTTCTGCCATTATTAAAGTACGTAAGAGGTGAATCGTTTACGGAAAGTCACTGGTTAGAAGTGTACAAACTCCTTGATATGATTCCAAAAACTGTGGATAAGTTAACACTTTATGATTTCCTTCAAGTCAACGATAAAATCATTCAAAATATATCCTCTCTTCAGGTAATCATTGTTCAATATATAATTATGTAATCACGTGATATACATAATGTAATTGTGGAATCTCCACAAATAAATTTGTATTCTTCATTTAATATAGTTATTGTAAATAAAACTCAAAGGAATGACTGATTGATTTGTGGTCAAAACCATCTGCATTAAACATTAGCATTTGTGGTTTATTAATATTAATTGCTCTTTGAGACTTGTTCGTTATGTAGGTGCATCTAATATTATTATTATTTTTTTTTTTTTTAAACGCATCTTTACTTCAAACACATATCCATCTTACGTTTGTATTCATTTATATGTTTAGCGGTATCGTTAAATAAGTAATATCAATTTGGTTTAGGTATTGACCTGCGAATTATATGGAAAATTGTTTCTTTTTCCCTTCCCTAGAGATTCTATCGCAAATAGTGTCGTTGTAAAGGTGCATTTTTCGAGTTTTCGTAGGTACATCTAATTATTTTTTAACATTTTATCAAAATATATCATAAAAATAACTTCTCCTCGGCGGGGAATCGAACCTGACCTCTCTCCGTCCGCGTTTAAAACTATTTTCTCAGGAATTAGATTTTTCCCAGGAAAACTGCTTACATCGTTAGATTCGTATCTAAATGGACTACATTTTAGAATTTTTTTTTTTTTTTTTTTTTTTTTTTTTTTTGTCAAAATCGTTGGAACCGTTTTTGAGATTTTTTTAAGGGAGTTTTTGGGGGTAGCGCCCCCAAATTTAAAGCTAACATTAATTTCTCGATTTCGACTCGGGTTATGATTTTTCGGAAGTAGTATGCCAAATTTCGTCAAAATCGGCCCAGTAGTTTAGGCTTCAAGCGTCTGCACAGACGATAGGACGACAGACAGACATTTTTTAAAAACTACTTTTTTGGACTCAGGGGACTTCAAAACGTGTAAATCCAATTTTCGAGCCATCACAATACTTTCTCTTTAAATGAGAATGTAAAAAATAACTCATACGTTTTAAATATATGAAAGAGAAAATAAATATTTTGTACCATAAGTAAGATTCTACTGGTTTAGTTTGACCGAGGTTTTTTTGTACAAGGTTAGTTTACCAAAACAATTTAGTCTCGGCGCCACTTTAGTTTGGCTGGTCGACCTCAGGTGCGTGTATAAGAACGCGGTAAATGGGTATAGGCTAGTATTAAAAAAATGCCTTCTTGATGCCACCAGTCGCGACAGAATGAATTTTATGAATGCCCTCAATGTTTTTAGTTTTTTTTTCTCTTTAATTTGGCCTTTTTGAGAGAAGTTCCGACGTCGAGCTTAATTTGTCCGTAACTCACGAGCTTATTCTTTCTTCAAAAAGGTGCAAAAAAAATTGAGAGTTCTCACAATTAACCAGATATTTAAGATATTCAAACTCTTTTTTTCCCCAAAAGTAACTTAATGCATTTAAAAAAAATACTAACAAGATATATGTATTTCTCCCTTTTTTTAAATGTAAATTTAAAATGTTTGAGCACAAACGAAAAAAGGTATTTCTCTCATTTATCAATTACCGCTTATTAAGCGACTTAATTAAATCAATAAATAATTGGTGACGCAACAGCCTAAAATGCACTAAAAAGAGATAGGATTTTATTGCTGTTTTTGAGATGTGTTTGGGTGATAGAATTACATCATGCTACTTTTAAGGTTAATATTGTTGTTCGGAATACCTCTCTACGTCACTTCTACTTTATACATTTCTAATTCTAGATCTATTTTTTTTTTTTTACAATACGTTCTCTTGCATTTAATTTAATATGATTCCTACGACTGATAAAATTCTAACTCTTTAAATTAAATTTGCTTTCTTTTACAGGAGATTAATAACAGAGCCGCAAGTGAGGTAATAATAAGGCAAGCTCTAACCGAATTAGATCTTTGGGAAGTCGAAGCTAAATTTTCTGTCTCCAAACATTCTGACTCTAAAGGAAATGGAATCCTTATTATTCAGGATTTAAAAACTACCGTGAATAAGGTAACAATGGCTATAGATGTTTCTTAATTAATATTTTTTGGGGGAAAAAAACTATTTCCCCTAATCATTTATTTTTACTTTACAGGTGGGTGATCACCAAAGTCTACTTCAGTCCATTAAAATGTCTCCACATTATCAGTATTTCGAAGAAAGAGCTTCGGCTTGGGAAAAGAAATTGTCAGATCTGGACAATATAATTAGACTTCTGAGTGACGTGCAACGCAAGTATGTTATTTTTTCACATTGATATGTTTTAGCTACAGACAGAAGAAATTCCCGTTACTCAAAAAACTACATGAAAAGTGCAACACTTTAAAATATCGCGCCAGGAAGTTAGGATTAAACAGGAGGTCAATAGGTTTTAATTTATAGTACAATATTTTGTCTATAGGCTGGGTGAAGTTTCAATAAACGACATGCAAAATATGACGCTTTTAAATATCGTACCAGGAAATTAGAATATAATAGGAGGTAGATTATGTTGCACTTGCATTCATTGTAGTACGCCTATAGAAGTTATACATTTTATATAAAAATATATCAGAGCTCCTAGCGGACCTAATGGTAACCAAAATGGATTAATGTTTCATAATTCAAACCTTAAGATCCATCTACTATATCAACTAGAACAAGACAAATGTATTTTGATTTCCTCCACTTTATGGAAAACCATGATATGTGGATTCAATGCCCAAAATCATATCCATGATTTAATGTTTTTCCATGAAATGGAGAAATTTTTTTTTTTTAGGGTCCGTAGGAAAAACCAAGGACCCTTATATTTTCCTGCGGGTGTCTGTCCGTCCGTCTGGTCGCCTGCTCTCACGGCTACACCTTTCGTCCGATCACTTTGATATTTGGCATGTATGTCTCTTGTATCTACCAACATATTTTAAAAATATAGCCTCTTAAAAAAAAAAAAAAAATAGGGTAAATAAACTTAAGGGTTACATTTTTTTAAATTTTATTTCGACACCGTAAGTGGTATCATATGAAAGGGTACGTCGAGCTGATTACAAAAATATATAATTCTTTGGTTATAATTTTGATAGGGCGAGCGTAGGCGAGTTTGAAGAGGGTGTGAAACGTGTCCCCCCCCCCCTCCATCTCGCTTATGTGAAGTGCAAAACATCTGAAAAAATTCCTGAACATTCTTCGACCAAAAGTAAAGATACCACTTTTTGGAAATTTTTTATTGAAAAAATGCGTTAATTATAAAAATAATTATATATATATTTTTTTTTTTTATAATTATGGTCTTTTCGATGTATTTATATGGTTGTAGTCTGGTTCAGTGGCAAAAAAATACTTTATCGTTTATGTGTTTTGAGAATATCAGACCCATAAGATAGTTCAAAGTAGCATTTTAAAAAACACCATCAATAGGGTACTACTTAAACTATATAGTGTGGTGGCCTACGGACCCTCGCTGTGTGCTGACTAGCACACACTTGACCTGTTTATATAACGTTATTCTGTCCCAATTGATTTTTTTTTTTTTGAGAGAGATTTATTTGTTAATCTCTTTTTTTTATCATGTACGAGAATCAGGCTACATAATATTATGTGCAATTAGAGGTTTACTAAGATGTGATTGCTTGTTAGTTGTGTTTGCTCTGAATATTATTTTTATTGTCTGGAGATTTGGGCCGATTATTGGTATTTTATCAAACTATGGGCTTTATCCCTCCATCAACGTTCATCATTGTATCAAAACAACATTTAAGTTATTTAGAGCGAATGTTAGGGATTTTTAAGTATAACCATAGGGATTTTTTTATTAAGCTACAGCTTAATAAACTTTACTTTAATATATTTTTTAAGTGGCATAAAAAATATATTTAAATACTATAAGGATGTCGATATATTCAAAATATCATTCGTGAATTTGTTTGGAGCAACAAAAACAAGTAGTAAAACCTTAAAGATAAATGAGATTTGAATCTATAAGAATGTTTAGTTCCTAGGATACGGCGCGAGATGGCAGCACTGGTAGCACGGTGCCTCTCGTACCTACTGGGTAAAGGATCTGAGAGTCCAATCTATACTCCCCCTTCCACCCAACTCCCTCCCCCTCTGCTGGGGAGGCATCAACCTCCTGCGGCGTTCCATATCCTGTCACCTCAACTCGGCTCCAGGTCGATTTAAAGGACGAATTTTCACGAAAATCAACCATTTTCCTACGGGTTCCTACGGGTTTGTCACAGGGTAGTAGACTGAGGCAAGAGCTCAACTCTCTGAATTTCCACGAATTTCCTCATTATTCTCGGAAATGTGACGTAAATTCCACTACACACACACTAGTGAACGACCCTCCTTGGGACCAAGACACTTGTAGTCAAGTGGAGTGGAACGTGCTTCGTGGCGCCATCTCTTACCGTATCCTAGGAACTAAATCACTCCAGTGATAGCTACTAGATGTCACCTCTGGCATATCTTGCCCAACTAATACACAATTTCTTCTTACAACTGTTAAACGCATAACACCTGTAAACATCTGAGAGAGGAGAGTTATGTTAATACCAATACCTGTACTCTTTTTACTTTTTCATTTAAAGAGAAAATTCGATATTGAGATTTTGTTTACACGTTTTGAGGTCCCCTGAGTCCAAAATTAAAGAATGTCTGTCTGTCATCTGTCGAATGTGCAGACGCGTGGAGCCAAAACTACTCGGCCAATTTTGACGAAATTTGGCATTCATGTTCAGAAATATCATACCCCGAGGCTAAATAGGGAAATAAATTTTAGGTCCAAATTGGAGAGCACTACTACCAAAATCTCTAAAAAAAAAAATTATTTCTTGAAGTCAGTTTCGACAATTTTGATTAAAATGTAGTGTATTTAATTACAAATCTAATGATTTAAGTTGTTTTCCCGGGAAAAATCTAGTTTTCGAGATATTGATCAAATAAATCTGAAAACCCAAAAACAAAAAGTTTCTGGGATCTGGGACCGAGATTATTTGAGAAAGTTTGTCTGAGTTGTCGTGGACCAATTTTTACAATTAGCATTAACTTTTTACAGCGTGGGAAAATCGAAAAAAAAATGTGGATGAGAGCACTGGACTTTGAATTCGAGAAGGTCGGGCCCACTGGACAAATAATAAACAGGTCAAGTGTGTGCTAGTTAGCACACAGCGAGGGTCCGTAGGCCACACTGTATAGTGTTTAACTGTAAAGTATATAAACAGTGTTTTTTAAAATGCTATAAAGCTTACTTTGAACTATCCTAAGAGTCTGATATTCTCAAAACACACTCTGATAAAGTATTTTTTCGCCACTGAACCAGACTACAACCATATATACATCGACAGTGGCGGCGATTAGGGGGGGGCGAGGGGGGCGCCCCCCCCCCTTTCTGGGAAAAGGTAACTTAATAATTTTGCTTTGAACACTGTCTTTGTTTAATTTACCTTTTGTTGATGCAATTGTTGCATTTACAATTTTGCGAACAACAAAAATTACAGTTAATGTAAATATTTCTATTTACTTACTTTCTATTTATATTAAACAACTTATGGAAAGTCTCAGTGGTATTTCAATGTTCCCTTCTACAGTTAGTAATCTAGGCCTATTGGTGCGTTAAACAGAAATATAGTGTGAAATAATTGGTTTATTTGGTTCAAAATATTTTTTTGCTAATTCATAAGATTAAATTAGCCATGTTTTGTTGCAAAACACAATATATTCTAGCAGGTTATTAAAATAATATTGTACTTTTATATTTATTAGACTAATGGGCCTGACGTTTTCAGTTCTTACCCATGACGTTATTATGTTATTTTAAGAAGTTATAAGCAATAATTTACTTTTAGTCATGGCCTAGGCCTACTATGATGCTGTTAAAAATTCTAAACGTTTTAAAAACATGACCTAAAATTTTATTTAAACTTTATTTACGAAACTTTTAAATTTCAAATAAAAATCCTAAGAATGAACCATCTAGAAAATTAGCCTCAAAAACTCTTAAAACTCACCATTTTGCTCCTAGATTGTAAAAATTTTCCGGGGTAGGACCCCCGGACCCCCCCCCCCCCCTTTTGGTGGGGGAATTTCATACCCCCAAACCTCCCGATGTTACAGGCTCGCCCCCTCACTTTTAAACTCCAATCGCCGCCACTGTACATTGAAAAGACCATTATTATAAAATTAATTATAAAAAAAACGCATTTTGTCAATAAAAAATAAAATAATATTTTTTTCGAAATTTCCAAAAAGTGGTATCTTTACTTTTGGTCGAAGAATGTTCAGAAATTTGTTCAGATTTTTTGCACTACACATGAGCGAGATAGAGGGGGGGGGCACGTTTTACACCCACTTCAAACTTGCCTACGCTCGCCCTATCAAAGTTATAACCAAACAATTATATATTTTTAAATCAAATTATAATTATTATTAACTACGGGAAACAGACAGTGAAAAATACACTCCAGCGCCGGGATTTGAACCACGGGTCTCCTGTATTTCCAGTACATACAGGAGACCCGTGGTTCAAATCCCGGCGCTGGAGTGTATTTTTCACTGTCTGTTTCCCGTAGTTAATAATAATTTGATTTAAATTAAAATTTAAACTTTCCGTTATTATTAAAACTACCAAAAACTTAAAAATTGATTATATATTTTTGTAATCAGCTCGACGTACCCTTTCATATGATACCCCTCACGGTGTCGAAAAAAAATTTAACCCTTAAGTTATTTTACCCTTTTTTTTTAAAAAAAATTTTTTTTGCCGCTATATTTTTAAAATATGTGGGTAGGTACTAGACACATACATGCCAATTTTCAAAGTGATCGGACGAAAGGTGTAGCCGTGAGAGCAGGCGACCGGACGGACGGACAGACACACGCAGGAAAATATAAGGGTCCTTGGTTTTGCCTACGGACCCTAAAAATGTCACTGGTCCCTTCCAGTCCTAGTGGCTTTATGGTGTTCCTCATATAGGTAGGTTACCTATCTGAGGGTAAAAATGTAGGTAATACTAATTGTAAAAAGAGTTTATAACACTTTGTCACTAGATTATGTGAACAATTGATCCCTTCATTCTGTAATGTCCTTAATCGTACTGCTGTCATATAACTTTTACTGCGACTAAATCAATCCACCCGCACTCATATTTTTCATTTGTTTTAGATGGCTGTACTTAGAACCCGTTCTCAGCGGTAATATGATTGAAAAAGGGGAATTCGATTACGGAAATCAACAGTTTATGCATATCATAGCTTATATGACTAACCAAGGTCATCGAGTCATGTCAGTCATCAAGTACAACAATCTAACATCATACCTAGTTAAATTGAGAGACAACTTTAATCAATGCCAGAGAAGCCTTCTCAATTATTTAGAGGTATAATTCTCATCATTTACTCTTGGCAAATAAAATATTTTTTACAAAAGATGTAATATTCTTTTTAATTTATAATAATAAAATTTATTTTAATAGAATTGCGAATTTAAAGCGGTGTGTTTTTACTTTTATATGTACTTGTTTACTTATTTTCTTTGCCTTTTTTCGTTTTTGTCTATATCAACACATCATTTAGTTATGATGGATATAAGGGTCTGCCATTTTACGACTCTCCTGCAGTTAGGGAGTAGGTAATTACATCATCCTGTAGAGTACCTACCTACATCATCACATAGAGTACCTACATCATCCTGCAGAGTACCTACATCATATTCACTTAGAGAATAAATTTTAATAAATCAAATTGGCAAATTTTTATTTCTAGTTCCAACTAAATCAAGTTAATGGCTCATTCGCCCAGTAACTGACTAAGGTTGTCAGTGGTGTTCACTTAATAACATGGAGATTCGTGTCATGTAATTTTCTTCTGTTGCACCTCCACACCTTTGTCCTTTCCCTACACTTCTTGAATGGTGTTCTTCTTCCCCATATTTCCTCAGTGAGAGATGTGGGTGTTATCTTGGATAGTAAGAATGATTTCAGTGGTCAGTTGAGTGCTATGATTTGCAATGCTAACCAACGGCTTCGTTTGATACGCAGGATCTCCCATGATCTCTCGATTCGGCCCCTTGTGATTCTTTCCTGTGGGGATATCAAAAATCTTTGGTTTTCAACGACCGTTCCAGGACTCTGGAAGCCTTCTACAACAGCATTCGAGCCCAAATCGCCGCAATTCCCGTGGGGAGTGCACGAAAACTTAAAAAAGGGCTTACTCAGTGCTTAGAGCGTGAGGGGCGCAATTTGTTCAAAACATGTAAACTTAAATTTCCCATGTTAATAAATCAGGAAAAAATAAAAAAAATTGTCATTTTGAAACAGTCTGCGTTTTATTATATTTTCAAATACATGTGTCTGCCACACTGTATATGTATAGGCGTGTCTTCTATGGGTATGCATCTCTGTGTGACCGCCTCTGTCTGGAACCTTTATATAGGCGCAAAGCTTGTGAGGTTCTATTCTTGGATGAACTGCATGCCTGGTAAAACAGTCTGTTCCCTGGTTCAGGACCAAGTTGTAGTCCTTCCTCCCGGTAGGCGAGTTGGTCGATCAAGGAGTTCTCAGACAGTTGCCCTCTTGTCCGTTGTGTCTCGTCAGTCAATGCTCTAGTCTATTGTCCTGATTATTTGTGCTTATCCAAAATACGTTCAACTTGTTCCATTATTGAGTGATTTACAATTTATTTCTTCTTGCTACTTTTTAAATTTCTTTTTATATATTATCATGTTAAATGTTTAATTTTCTAATCATAACCATTGTGTTTTTAGGAAAAGAGATTACAGTTTCCTAAATTTTACTTTCTTAGTGACGACGATTTACTAGAAATTCTAGGACAATATAAGAAAACAGACGTTTTACAAAAACATCTTAAAAAGATATTTTACGGTATCAATTCCGTTCAGTTTGAAGGCAACTTGATCGTTGCTATTTGTTCAGCTCTTGGAGAAATTGTTAAACTTGATAATAAGATCGAATGTGGAGATAAGGTTGAGGTAATACGTCGATTTTTACTAAATTCTATTAAAATTGAACATTTTTTGTGTTTCTATAAGTTTTTCCAATCGACAAAAAATGAAGCAATTGTGATTATTAAATTGGACTTAGACTCTTTTCTAGAATAGAACATATTCATTACTGACACAGAATTTCATTGATTTTAGGAATGGCTGAAACTTTTGGATGACGAGATCAAAACTACTCTCAAATCACTTCTTCAAAGCTGCCTTGTAGAAAGTGATTTCGATAAATACCCTTCTCAGGTTCTCTGTTTGGCAGAACGCATCCTTTTCACAAAAGAATGTGAAAAAGCCATCGATTCTAAAAAGCTGCATGATTTTAGATTAGCTATAGAGGTTCAAAATTATTATTGGTTTTATTTAATTTATTTATGCATTACTTTTATATTGAGTATAACTTACTGCTCATACTTCAATCTTGCTTTTTTCATGATTTATTCATCCCCAGGTAGAGTTTTAAAAGTCTAATAACTTTGAAATTGCAACTTTTCATACATCTTAGAAGCTCTGGGTAAGCTGATAATAAATAATTTGTTTATTTATTTATTTTCTTTTCATTTTAACAGAATAGGATGGAAACGTACACTAGGCATCTTTCAGATTTATCTACAAATGCTCCCAAGAAAACTGTCAATCTTATAGAATTTAAATTGAAAAGTTTACTTCTGGACACTATCTATCATAAAGAACTTGTTGATAGTTTAATCAAGGGTAACGTGGTAGAGAAACGAGATTGGAGTTGGCAGAAAAGGCTAAGGTAACACTTTCATTTTGGATGATGTACATCTTACGTTTCAATACGGATTGAATTCTAATTTGGGATTTAACAAGTTAGGTGCTTCCATGAGTTGTATTGAATCCGTATTCAATACGTTTGTGCTTCCATGAGTTGTATTGAATCCGTATTCAATACGTTTGTGCTTCCATGAGTTGTATTGAATCCGTATTCAATCCGTTTGTGCTTCCATGAGTTGTATTGAATCCCTATTCAATAGCTTTTCAATTCATCAAACTTTTACTAGGTTACTTTGATAAAGGTTTAATTAATTTTGTAACCTTCACCTTTTTTTAACGAGGTTTGTTATGTTTGTTTTTAAAAACAAAACTAAAAATGACAAATAAAGGTTAATTTTTTTGGTTGAGTGGAGTGGTGTTTTGACAAATTTGACTTCTTTCACCAGAAAAACCCACTAGGGGCGCTCACACTCTGTATATGTCAGGATTGAGTTTAGGTGTTTCAATGAGACTCGATCCAGATACGATCCAAGAATTTAGTGTATCGTAATTGGATCTAAATCGTTTTCAATACGTATTAAATCTAGCTTTCCAAGGACAATTTGGATCCAAAAATTTTATTCAACCCGTAGTCAATCCGTATTGAAACGTCAGTTTGGTAATAAACTTAAGAAACACTAACGATATGATCAAGCTTAGCTACTATGAGAATTTGCGGACTAGGGTGAACATTGAACATATGATATTACATTTGTGGCTTACTGTGAGAACTCTGGATAATTTTTCATAAACTCATAAAAAAGGCAATCCACCTCAAGCCTTATTGACCAACTTTTCCAACTTAAACTTATTGATAATTGCTTTTTACCGCCTCAATACCTTAAATCGATCAATGGCGATGGTCGAGTATGGTAAGCTGGACTAACGAGGTATATCGCCCAGCTCAGCTCACTTCTAAATCTGCGGCAACTGGCATTACAGATTATTTAACCTCGGTCATCAACAGTCTCACCTTTCTGGGTATCGAATCAAAATAGGTTTTGGTTTTAACTTAATCTCTCGTCAACAATGATACCCAAACTCTAATTTATTAACCGAATACATTAAATTGTTATTAAACTTCATAAATAACAATACTTAAATAAACCTTTATTAAATGTAGGTACCTACTAAAAAGAAATGTTTGATTTTTTAGATTTTATGAAAAAAATTGTAATGTGACAATAAGGATGGTCGACGCTCAGTTTTCATATTCGTACGAGTATCATGGAAATATACAGAAATTAGTACACACCCCGCTAACTGAAAAATGCTATCTGACATTGACTCAGGTAATTAAATAGATTTAAATCATCCATAAAAAAAAATGAATAAAATTATGTTTTTAGAGACAAAATAGTATAAAATTTCAAAAACTTTTGAAATGTAGTAGTATGATTATACTAATGTAAACCGTTTACAATTACAATATCATCAGTGTAATTTTGAATTCATCTCATGTTTGGCAGGCAATGAATATGGGCTTAGGTGGCAATCCATACGGACCTGCGGGAACCGGTAAAACAGAAAGTGTGAAAGCTCTTGGTAATTTACTTGGTAGACAAGTACTAGTATTTAACTGCGACGAGGTAACTATCAGTTCATTTTACTATAAAAATTAATATACATATGTTGTTTGGATTTTTTCAATTATAATATTTATTTTTTAATTAAAAGAAATTCTATGCTCTTGTCTATGTCTACGATCAAAGAAGATTTATAAATAATAATAATACATTATTTATATAGTCGAGTTCCCCGACAACGATGACGACCCTCCTAAAATGATTTGTTACAACTTAAGGCAACCAATGTGTGTTGATTTTTTGGTCTTCAAATAGATATAAGAACTTATCTAAGTAGATAACTATATTAATTTACTTAATTTTACAGCCGTTAAGCCCGTTGCCACATGCTTAACACCTTCGTTATGTATAAATAATTAAACAGAGAGAAATACTTTTTTAATTACTATTACACTCTTATAACGTGTACTTTAATATTAATTTATTTTATATTATTGTTTTCTTTAGGGCATTGATGCAAAATCGTTTTCGAGGATTTTAGTGGGTCTAATTAAATGTGGTGCTTGGGGATGCTTTGATGAATTTAACAGGCTAGAAGAAACAACTATGTCAGCAATTTCCCAGAACATACGAAATATTCAGGAAGCTCTAAGAAATTCCCAACCTTCTGTCATTCTTCTGTCCAAAGAGGTAAGACTATAACAAATTAGTTCATGTTTCAAGATCATGTTAGTCCTGAAGCATCTTATCTTATCCCTAACCATCTTATAAGCTTAACAGTTGCCCACCAGGGGCATTGCTAGAATCCAAGCTAGAATCGAAGCTGGGGTCCAGGGGACAATCAGCTCACAAGGGTTATTGGGTTATATCTTCTAATCTTGCTGTCAACAGCATAACGCCATCAAGCAGATTGTCACACTCAACGTCATCAAACAGATTGGTGTAGTGGCATTTGTCTAGGTGTGCCACTATATAATAAAAAATAGCATCATAGTTTACAAAACTATGATGCTAGAAGAAGAAGAGGAAGGAGAAGAATTACTTGGGAAGACAACATAAAAAATACCCTAAAAAGCGTGAAATTCCTTGGACCCAAGCCAAAAGGTTAGCAGAAGATAGGGTTGCTTGGAGATCTCTTTGTAAATCCTCTACACTAGTCGGTAGAAGAGGACACGACTAAGTAAGAAAGTAAGCAAGTAAGTTTACAAAACGGGAGCCGAGTTGCATGCAAAAAATAGTCTTAATAATAGCAAGTATAGTTCAGGGTCCAGGGTGCCAAAATATTTCATTGTATATTCAGGGGGAGTTGAGTTGGATGTATGTGAGTTGATTTGGAGGAGCCGACTTGGACAAAAATGTTAAAATAGGAGCTGAGTTGGTTAGCCCCAAGTAAAAAGGGGAGACCATTTTACTTTTTACTGTTTTAGTTGTTTCTATCGATATTTTACAAAACTTCTTCAGGTTGAGATCAATAAAAATGCTGGGATATTCGTTACAATGAATCCAGCAGCTAAAGGATACGGTGGAAGACAAAAGTTACCAGAAAACTTGAAGCAGCTTTTTCGTCCAGTTGTCATGGCGAGGCCAAATGATTGTAACATAGCCGCCGTCATCCTTCACACCGAAGGATTTAAACAAGCTGAGGACCTAGGCAATAAACTTGTCACACTTTTTGACTTGTCGAGGTAACTCTACAATTACTTTTGCTTGTCTATTGAGTTACAATTCTATTAATACAATTTTAAAGCTTTTTTCGGGCCTTTGAGAAAGATAAGAGAACCTAATGAAAGGAGAATAGAAAGTTATAATAACGAGAATTGATAATTCTCCTGGAGTATAGATTTCCATGATCTTTTTTATTAATCAAAAATTATTATTATCTGTTTCAGAAAACTGTTGTCTAGTCAGACTCATTATGATTGGGGTTTAAGAGCGTTGAAAACAGTTTTAAGTAGTTGTGGATCTGCTCTTCGACAACACTCAATAACCAACCAGTCTCGCTCACAGAGTAAGTACCACATATTGTTTTGCTATTTGAACCTAATTACTTCTGAATTGTGAGCATACTCAAACTTGGTAATACCTAAGCTGTAAACAGAGCCCAGATAAATCAGACGATGCCAATAAAGATTACAGTCAAATCCCTAAATAAGAGGTAACTCATGTTATAAACAAGATTTGCATTAATGTTCCTAACGACCATAGTCTTAAGAAGATTTGGGAGTGCCCAAAACACAAATCACTCTCAAACTGACCTGTCATTTTACGGGAAGTTAACTGGTATCGCCAAGCCAGTTTGAAAAGCGGTCGGTGCAGGCGAGACTGTACGAGTATGACCATCAATCGAGTGCAGATGTTGCAGTTCTATAATATCCAAAATAATTGTCGGAGTTTGAACTTCAGTTCTAGACTTATACAGTTCTGTCTTATATAGGTATATTCCTCTTACAATCCTACAGACAGTACAGACCATAGATATAAGAAGATCTGTGTGTCCCCTAAACACAAATCACACTCAAATTGACGTATGTAATTTTACGGAAATTATACTGGATCGCCAAGCCAGTTTGAAAAGGGGTCGATGCAGGTGAGACTGTATGACCATTTATCAGGAGCAGGTGGTGCAGTTCTACAATATCCAAGTTAATTGTCGGAGGATGAACTTAAGTTCTAGACTGTCTTATATAGGTATATTTACCTTACAAAAATATTACAACACCTTCCCATACATGCCAGACATGGCAAGGATTTGCAATTCTTTGATTGGAAATATATATTAATATGGGTATCTCTACGTTACCTTTGCTTTTAATATACATTTGTTTTTATATTTTATTCATTTTTGACCTCATGACTAAATGATTACTTTATGCAGTTTTTAGCGTTTAAATTTTATTATATTTACAGATGTTGAAACTGACATAATTGTCCAAGCAGTTAGGATTAACACCTTATGCAAATTAACGTTCAGTGACAGCACTAGATTTGATGAATTGATAAAAGACGTATTTCCATCTGCAAATTTTATTCCTACCGGTTCATCAACTATAAAGGCTTTAATTAAAGATTCATGTTCCGACTTAGGCTTGATATATAATGAAAGACAGGTGAGGAGTTTTTTTGATTTTTTAAAATAATTTTGAACATGTTGGCAGTTATATACCTGACAAGTAATCTGTTATAAAAATTATTAATCTTCACAACTTTATATCAAAACTCTACATATACATTATATACAGTGGTAAATAATGGTGTTAACAAAATTAAGAACCTTGATAATATATTTTACAAATCTGCAGTAACTTATCCAAATGACAGGTAATTTTGGTTCTCCTATAAAATTTGCTGTATCTATTTAAAAAGTAATTATATTATGCTTACTTTTATAAGGTTGCTCAAAGTTAATATTAATATCACGAGAAATGGAAATTTTCGATAATGTTGGTTTAATTTATCCAAATAATTACTTTTAAATATAATTTTTAAACAATAAATACCATAAATACTGACTTCATTTACCGATGACAAACATGGTGAACTTGATGAACATTTAACAATTGCTGATGGTACTTGATAAACATTTAACAATTGCGCAATTTGTACAATTATTATGATGGTCGTATCTAGCGGAATTGTCACAGAAAGAATATCATGTTTTGTTTTATTTCAAAGTTTCCACCTTTTTTCAAACTCTAGTATGCATTCTAATATTTATTTAACACAAGGGTTTTTAAAATATTTAGTAATATTATTAATTAAATTATTCATGTTTTTATATGTTCAGTGTGCTAAGTGCTTAGAACTTTACGAGCAACTACGTCAAAGGATAGGAGTAGTAATCGTCGGACCACCTGGTTCAGGGAAATCAACTGTCATAAAAATTTTAAAACATGTTAGTACCAATCCAGTAGTTCATATTCCTGATAAAATAAAAGTATTTTAAGTTGTTAATAATGTGTTAAAAAAAAGTATGTTGGTACATATTTATTTATATTATTTAGGGACATTTCTTATTGTTATTGCATATCTGATTGTTACCTTCTTAACTGTTATATTTTATATATAAATCAATAAATCATATTGAGTTTAAAATAAATGAATCAACAAGCTAACCTTTGTCCATATTATGAGTGTACGAACGTTATATTACTTGGTTGATTGTTATTAAATTATATTTGTGTATAAACAGTCATTTACATTTGTCAACTGTTAAAAAATGTTAGTGTACAAACAGTAGTTAACATTATTGAAGTGGATATGCCAGAAAAACGTTTGAAATATGTTAGATGGATTTATTACACTCATATAATTGTATAAATTATATTCAAACAATATGCCGAAACCAGACTGAACTATTCGGTTAAAATAACTTTGAATATAGGAATAACTCTTATCGGTCTTTGTTTAGGCTCTAGAGAAAGAAGGCTACAACATAAGATTGGACGTCATCAGTCCGAAATCCATGACCAGAACTCAGCTTCTCGGTCATGTTGACTCCGATACTAGAGAATGGTACGATGGTGTCCTCACTTCCATTGCTCAACAGGTGTACAGTGAAAAGTCAAGTAAGAAAAATCTATTGCCAGTAAATTGATTATTATATTTATTCCCAACAAATTGCTTTTACATACATACATATCTATCCCTGGCGCTATAGCTCTCGAAGAGCCCGGATCTGCAATACATTTTGTCTCCAGAGGTCTCTGTCCTGGGCCACACACCTCCATCTTCTGATTTCTAAGCGTCTGAGGTCGTCCTCCACCCGTCTTTCCATCTTAGTCTTGGGAGTCATTTATATACCTTTTTTTAGCGATCTTTCTTCTGATTTGATCTATAGTTGAGCGGTTTCTACGAAATCCACACTGGTACTCTCCAAATCAATTTTTCCGCAATAGGAGAAAGTCTCTTTTGTAGTATCTGGGCAAAAAACTTGTAGCATACACATAGAATATTCAACAGTAGTTGAACAGTTAGATTTGACACCCTTTTTAGGATCCGTAGGCAAAACCAAGGACCCTTATATTTTCCTGCGTGTGTCTGTCCGTCCGTCCTCTCGCGTGCTCTCACGGCTACACCTTTCGTCCGATCACTTTGAAATTTGGCATTTATGTATCTTGTACCTGCCCACATATTTTAAAAATATAGCGGCAAAAAAAAATATTTTTCAAAAAAATTAGGGTAAAAAGACTTAAGGGTTCAAATTTTTTTATTTTTTTTCGACACCGTGAGGGGTATCATATGAAAGGGTACGTCAAGCTGATTACAAAAATATATAATTCTTTGGTTATAACTTTGATAGGGCGAGCGTAGGCAAGTTTGAAGTGGGTGTGAAACGTGTCCCCCCCCCCCATCTATCTCGCTTATGTGAAGTGCAAACAATCTGACAAAATTCCTGAACATTCTTCGACCAAAAGTAAAGATACCACTTTTTGGAAATTTCGAAAAAAATATTATTTTATTTTTTATTGACAAAATACGGTTTTTTATAATTATGGTCTTTTCGATGTATTTATATGGCTGTAGTCCGGTTCAGTGGCAAAAAATACTTTATCAGAGTGTGTTTTGAGAAAATCAGACCCTTAAAATGGTTCAAAGTAAGCTTTTTAGCATTTTAAAATAAAAAAAAACATTGTTTATACACTTTACAGTTAAACACTATATAGTGTGGCCTACGGACCCTCGCGGTGTGCTGACTAGCACACACTTGACCTGTTTATTGTGAATTGGACAGATCATAGCTTTTTGCTTCTGTTTATGGCGTGTGTTCTTGCTGCAACACATTCACAAGCAGGAAAAAGAGATCTTTTTGCAGAACTTCTCCCCCTCATTAGAGTACTTTAGCAACGGTTCCATCCTCTCCTGGTGTACGATTATTTGTAAGCTCCATTTTAAGCTGTTCTACTTCCTCTTTTGCTGGTGGTTCAATGTGAGCTTCATTATGGCTAACCTTAATTTTTTTTCGCTCTCAGATTCCAACCCACTTTGACCCTCAATTAATTCGAGTATCCTTTCTCCGTTAAGAAGTTCCTTAAAATACTCCGCTCATCTCTCAAGGATTGCTTGCTTGTTCCCAATTAAATTACCATATCGATCCTTGCAAAAAACGGTCTTGGGCAGGAAACCTTTCTTTTCTTCCATAATTCTTTGTAAAATTCCCTTACTATTGCCATTTCATATCCAGTATCCAATTTCTATATCCTCTAACTTTTTCTTTTCGAAAGCCTTCTTCTTGTTTCGACAATTTGCAAATAGTGTAATGTCATATAGGTTTTTATAGTAAAATGGGATGCCCAAAACAGTATTTTAAAGAAACACTAGAGAGCAAACTACTCTCCTATTTAGCAATCTAGGAAACCTACAAGAAAATAAGCAAAAACGCCACCAAAAAGAATGAAGCAGAACTTAAGATAAATTCCTTAAAACCTTGGTAAAATGTTTGGGAAACATTCTCATTTCTTTGACTCACAATACAAAATCAATTCTGGGTGATATTTGCATTGCATATTTTGAAATAAATGTTGCGTGTGTGGTTCTTGTTTCAGATATTGAATGTTGGGTTCACTGTGATGGTGATATCGATCCAGATTGGATTGAATCCTTGAATTCAGTATTAGACGACAACAGATTATTGACGTTGCCTTCTGGGTGGAGAATCCAGTTTGGGTCTAACGTCCACTTCCTATTCGAAACAGATGATTTAACTAATGCTTCACCAGCCACCATATCACGCATGGGCATGATTTTCCTTAGGTATTTTACTTAATTGTTCCCTTATATCTTAAGGGTGTAGGGGTAAGTAATCTGTCCGTGTGCTCTCTATTTAATATCTTCTCAAAGTAAAGTTATAATATTTTATAGCAGGTATAATGTAATTCTTACAGTAAAAGTGTGTATTATTATAAAGCTTATTATAATAATAACTTGTTTCAGTGAGAGGGACATAGATATTCAAGGAATTGTAGAATCTTGGTTATTAACAATACCTTCTGAAAAAGTCGAAGTTATATCGAGTTTGGTTGAAGAATATTTCTATAAAGGTAATTTCTACTTAAACATTTATCAAGGGAAACAAATTTAAAAAAAGCCGTTATTATTGCTAAATATTAATTAAACTGAATTATCGTAGGATAGAAGCACCTGCATCGATTCTCATAAAAATCTCCTCTATGCCTGGGAGTTGATCCCCGACCTCCTGGGTGGAAGCCAGATACCATATCCATTCAGCTGACAAGTCAGACTAAACTAACTATAGACTGGTTTAACCAATTTATTTGGTGATAATAATTGAACTAATGTTCCAAAATGTATTATTGTATTCATTTCTAATAACTATTTTTATTTTGTGTCAATTTGTAGCCTTGCTTTGGTTTGCCGAGAATGGTACGCTTGCTATCAAATGCTCTATAATTTCAACTCTCCGTAATGGTTTGTCTCTAATAAGTAAAATTGAATGTAAAAAAGAATTTGCAGTGGCATTGATTCAAGGAATAGGAGCAAATCTTGTGCCACAATCCAAAGAACTTTTCGCCGAGCAGGTTTGTCTATGGTTTTAATTATATACACAATTTTGCTAAGCGTTATACTTTACCTTTTTTACTAAGCGAGAATATCTTCCCCATGAAATAACATCATATCGAATGCAGTATCGATAGAGGATGACGGAAGGAATGTTACACCAGACGTCCTGGAGGGCAGGTAATTAACCAGTATCCGTAATTTTAACTCAAATATATATATAATTAATTGTAATTTGTAGGTAATGCAATGGACAAAAGAGTATGCACCAAGACCACTTACAAACATTTGGTACAATAAGGAGTTGGATTGTATCGAAGCATATGAGAACGACATCAGTATTAGTGGAGACTCTCTACTTGTTCACACGGCTGCAGTTAAATCGTCTATTAATGTACTTCAAAATTGGCTTGACACTAACGAATCCTTTATAGTCGTTGGGCAGTCAGGTTCTGGAAAAAGGTATGTTTAATGGAATTAGAAATTGATGGAGAATAAATTGAAAAATTAAATAAATTGTTGAGGTTAATATTTACTTCTAGTTCATTCATAAGGAATGTTGACTTCATTGCTAATAGTTGACCCTTAGTAGTAGTTATCTAGTACTTCCTACAGGAGGACGAACCACTTGTTCGAACCATCTTTTAGGCCCTTTTTGCTATCCCCGTGGTGGAGAATTCCAGCTACTTCACACATCACACATGCCGAAGCGAATTTGGTGTGATCATTAATGAGTTATATAAGCGTGCGTCAAAGTGTGGGGGAGTAGAACCCCTTAGGACACCCGTCTATCGCCCTGCTCCGTCCACGATTCATAGATGCAATTCAGAGTATTATGGCACGGGATTGAACCCATGACCTCGAGTCGCCTCGACTTATTGATAGCTGGGCGAGCGCCTGGGCGCGTTGACCCTTTAAATCTGCATTAGGCTGTAGCAGCTTTCTCTCCTCATATGTGCCTTTTTCACAGTTGTTGTACAGTGCGAAATATTTATTAAAGAATATACTTTTATAAATATTAGTAATTCCCAGCAGCCCATAACTTTAACCACTATTTTTAAAAATATATTATGATTATGGATTTTATAACATTGAGCTGTATTACTAACCTCGAGTGCAATTTAATCAAAGGAAAACGTTTGTCTGTTTTATAACTTGGGCCAATTGATAAATGATTTCAATTTTTTTCCAGTTTGGTTCTTGAGCATGCTCTGAAAAAGTTAAAAGGAATTCAAGTTGAGACATTGTCATGCAGTACCGACTTCCAAACCCATCATGTCACCGAAAGATTAGCCCAGGTAAATCATATTTTGACTGTGCTACTGTTTTCATTTGTTGTTTTTTAATGCACATTTATTTTTCCTTAAACATCCAATGCTATCTTTTTTTTTATTTAATTATATTTACTACATCTGTGATACATATATTTGCATTTTTCAATATTCATTAATTCGTTAATGTATCTTTGTTTTAATTTGCTTCTAGACCTGCATCTTAGTATCTTCAAATAAAGGTCCTGTTTATAAGCCTAAGTATGCTGAAAAGTTGATTATCCATTTTACTAACATCAATTATGTAAAACCTGATAAATGGGGTGCAACTATGCTTGTCAATTTCTTGCAGCAGGTAATACTAATAATTTGCTTATATTAACAACTATCAGAAAACAAGGTGAAACTAAGCGACGTAATACACATCCATATAGTTGAATTCAGAATTCAACCGATTTCTTATTATTTCTAATAATTTTCCAGATAATTACATATAATGGTTTTTACGATACCAATTTGGAATGGATGGGAATTGAGAACATTCAGATAGTATGCAGTGTAACCACCGGTGATACTCTTAGTTTGCGATTTATTTCTGTTAATAAAATTATCAATTTTTCGTAAGTAAATTACATACTTAAAATTTTAATTTTAAAATTATATATTGGAACTATTTATTTTATTTTAATTTATTGTTTGCTTGTTGCATTTTTAGAATACCTGAGAAATCAGATTTAAAATCAATATTTTCTATCTACATGCAGAAAGTTATAAGTGATGCACCTTCTCACTCATCTCTTGCAGCTATAATGGTTGATATCTACTGGGAAGTGAGTTATTTTCTTCTTTAGCAAGTCTGTTTTTTATTTTATAATTGTTATTATTTATAGAAAAAAATATATCATACGGTTACATAATATTAATGAAAAGTCGATAGATGTGTTGAAGGCGCTTGTTAAGTGCTGCATCTTTCCCGGAAAAAAAGGATAGCCAGAGTGTTAGTGGAGCAATAAGCACCTGTCCCTTATGCTCGGTCATCAATGGATCGAGGGCGATAAGCAATGTTGTGGCCCGTGCCATTATGCTCTGATTAACAGCCATGAATCCAAGGCGGAACTGGGCGAGGTTAACCCTACGGGGTTCTCTGCCGTGGTGCACTTATTTGTATCTGTGAGTCAAGAGAGGTACAGTGGTATGACCTTATGCTTTGACACTGATTTCCATAGTTCACTAATGACCGCATCTCGCTTCAGCGGTACATTGTACAGTGATGTGTAAAGTGGCTGGAACTCTCAACCTCCTGCTAGTAAAGCCTGGTCACGCTAGGCTGGTTGCCAGCCGCGAATTGAGGAAGCTGCTGCTATCAGCTTTCGATCAGTTTGGTGTGACCACAAAATTTGCAGCTAGCTCTGCCAGCCGGCGAGCATTGTCAGCGGCTGGTGAAGTTTGACGTGTTTAATTTTTGGTTGCCAGGCAGTGGTGACTAGCAAGTCACGTGACTCATCTCCCACCTTATACCCACCCCCACCTTCACTTGCACTTGCTGCCGCCAGCTAGCAGCTCAATTTGACTTCTCCTCAAAAGGAAATTTGAATTTGAAAATTGGAAATTTTTTAGGAATTTTGATGCCTCTTTGTTTTCAAAATTCCTTTACATGCAGTAAGAACTTAATTCCATCCATACTTTCTAACTTCAATATCTATATCTATTGGCCCGGAATACATATATGGACCTTTAGTCTTGCCATCCAAATGCTGTATTAGATGCCGAAGTGGCAACTCATTGCTATGAAGTTGGCATATTAACCACTGTAGAGATCTTCCTAGTCTGCATTCTGCAAGTCTTATGGCACCTCTTCTTATTCCAGTATTTAAATTGGTTTCATCGCAGCCAAATACCAACAAATCTGAACATTCAATATTTTTTCTTTTAAACAATTAATGATTAAAGACACTGAACTTTCAGCAGTTCCACTTAACGGAGTTACCAAGTCCAAATATTTAGATCCTGGTTCTTGGAGGAGCACAAAATTTTCCTCTTTCTCAATTGTTTTATGGATCTATGTACCTTTCTTTGTAAGTTCCACTGTTTCGCCCTTTGTGCCATCTAAATATAGTCCGTTCAAAGTAATTTTTGTTTTTCCTTTGATTTTTTTTATTCAATATATTTGACTTGCTTCTCCCTGCGAACTTTACTGTGATCTATCACACATGATGGTGAAGAATCTAAAATGCCTACGTCAGCAAGGTTAGCGGAGGCTATCATCGCAGCTGCTCTGTTAGAAACACCCGTTCTTACAGTGACCTCTGCCAGAGTCGGAAGAGGTATTCTCATTTGGTTACTTATTTGCCGGATATTTACCTCAAACTCTGAATCAGTGGCACTTGTTGCTGTAGTTTCAGATGAAGTAAGCGGTCTTCCTGTGTCATCTAGATTTTCCTCGACTTTTGCTCTAACTGTTTTGAGATCTCTCTTATTTCTTAAAGCTCTTTTCTCAATGATTTGAAGTCCTTCCATCAATTGTTCCCATGACCATACTTCATGATGTGCTCTGATATGTTAAAAAAGCACGCTCATTTAAAGGCACTCTTTTCTCCTTACTGCAATTACAACGAGAAAAATCCTTATATTTGCAGGAACATATACTTACAAAATAATTTCTTCGATTCTTCAATGAATTATTTTATTTTAACATTAACCACATTGAATGTATTTTTTTTTTTTTTTTTTTTTCAAAGCACATTTCTTCAACTGTTTGTATTCTTTATGATACTTTGATATACGATTAATCACAGTTGATTCTGTATTGAATTGAGGCATTTAACCAAATTTTGATCACATTTTTGATTGACATTAGACAATAGGGGAAAAATGCCTAAATTCGAGAGTAATAAAGATTTTTCTGTTTAGATTATAAAAAATTTAATCAGACATATTATTTTAAATTTGTATATAACTTCGTTAAAATTTAAGTATTAATTTGTTTAATATAAAAGTAAAATATTAGTATTGTATATAATGATAAAATTCTCAAATTTAATTAGCACTAATTGAAAGTTCAACATTTAACTTTTCAATAAAAATCGGGGGGGGGGTTATTAGCTGCAAATACCTTCTTGTGGTAAGTTCTGATAATTGTTTTTGATTTGTAGCATTATAAGTCAAAAATAAGCTAGGAGAGGCAACCTAAAATTGAAAAATAGTTTAATTTGACGTTTTGGGTTTTTACCACAATTATTATATATGTCATTTGTTATGTTACATCGTATTATTTATTTTTATCACATAAAGGCATTTTCTTATACAGAAACACTTGTAGATTATAGAAACATGCCTTAATCATAGATTAAAAATGACTAACATAGTAAAAAAGCACAAAAAATGAGTTTAAATCGTGTTTTTTCAAAAATTTCAAAACTTTGACCCCCCAGCGGGAGACCTAGGGGGGCCCGATTTGGCTCAAATTTTTTCCTCGGGGTTTTCTCATGAAATGGCAAGTTTTTAGAGGTACGGTGGTTACGATCTCGAAAAAAGTGTTTTTTCTACCCACCCTATTCTCCAGTAGCGCATCTGGGGTACATTGGAATCAATTAAAAAAAGATTCAAAGTTTACTAGACACCTATAGAAAAACTTACTAAAAAAACTTCATAAAAAATGTTTGAAAAAATAATCAATTTCGTTTAGCTAAGGACGAAAAGTTAAGGACGAATTCGGTTTTCGGAATGTGTGAAATTAAAAAGTTTAAAAAAAAATTCAATTCTGACCAATGTTCAGACAAAACTTGAATTTTTTATATATAGATAACTATCATCAGTTATTATGTAAGCATAACATGTCATATTATTATTTATAATGAAGAATATGGTTTGCTTTAATTTTCAGATAAAAAATAATTTTAGCGCGATTCAATACTCGCATTATTTGTTTTCGCCGAGGGACCTTACATTGTGGTGCAAAAATCTCAACAGATACGAAATAAGCGATCTTTCGTCAATTATAGAGGTAAAAATGTTAATAAAATTAACTTATCTTTTTGTTGAACATTTGACGCATATCGAAATGAAAGATTCTAAACTAGAAAAGCATTTTTACAGATCCTTTACAGTAGTTATATCATGTTGCGCATTTATTTTTCATTGCGATATTTATACATTGTAAATATTTTCTTTAATTTTAGGCTCTCTTCTATGAAGGAGAGAGATTGTTTAAAGACAAACTAGCTTTAGATTCTGACAAAGCTAAATTCGACGAAATCATAAAAGAACATTTCTCTGTTAAGTACAACGAAATCGTTAACAAGATCAATCTAAATGGTAATTATTTATGATTTCATATGTAAATTAATGCATAGTATTTATCTCCAGTAGGGAGAAAAAGTTATGATTTTGGATTACTTCAGAGGGACTAAAGTAAGTCTTTTCTTCCCTAAACTCAAAAAGTAGGGAGAAAAAGTAAAACCAGGGAGAAAAAGAAGGATTGCCAATTATTTTAAAAATAGAAGAGAATGAAGCTAATGCAGTGACGTTATTGAAATCAGGTTGGCGACACTGCATTTTCGACCTTGTTTATCATTGTTTAAACCTCATCTAAATAACCTTTTATTTGAGTTTATTAATTGCAATTCTTCTTTGTTTTTAATATTGAATCTCTTATATCTGCTATTAAAAGTGCTAACAATTATTGTCATTTATTAAAATAATAAATAAAAACAGTGCAATGAATGAGAATGTGTATTTTCTCCCTAATGGAGATAATATACTTATTTCTTTGTTGCTTTTAAATAAACTTGTTTAAGACATTTTGTTTATTAATGGTTTTCAGCAGAAATCAAGTTACTAAAAACCATACAATTGTCAGGTACTTGGATTACATGTAGTAGTCTTTAATTTAGATAACCAGTAAACTTCCTTCTCTGTATAATTAGAATATAATTACATGATTGGATCTATCATACTAGGGATTTATAAATAATATATACTTAATAAATGAGCGAGTCAATACTGCAGTCATACATCAAATTGAAGAATTGACGATTAATCGTTAATATATTTTTAAAATAATTAAACTTAATGTGTACTCTTCTTCTAGAATGGGCGGTTCTTTGTTGCGACAACAATTATACCTCCACGAGTCTCTAAGCTGTACTTCTAAAATCTTATACTCCAAAAATTTGTACACCTTAACTAACTACGTTTAGAAAATAATATAATTTTCAGGAAAAACAATACGATTTTAAATTTAACCCCCCCTCCGTAACTATAAAGTATAAAAACTAAATGTTGCACAGCACTAAAATATACATAACAACAGACTAAACAGATAATTAACAGAAGAACTATCTTAGATAAAATCTACAAACGAAACAGCTAAACAAGTTCAACAATTCGACTAACTTGAATATAACCCCTATCTGGCTCTGATGTGACTGTGTCTATCAGAAGGGCCCGAACTATTTTGCGTGTTCAAAGGTAAATCACTCAAGGGGAGTGGTAACTGGTAAGGTATGGAAGTGTGATTGTAAGGGATTACTAAAACACAGGGAGACTGTCGGAACCCGGTGGGGCAGCTGATACACACACACCGAGTGGGCAATGCTCAGAGGAGAGGTATGAGAGGTGTTTAAGAGAGAAGGCAAGTGTTAAGAGTCAAGAGGAGAGGAAAGAATGAGCTCTCAGCACGGTACCACGGTACATCGGTATTTATAGCCCAGGGGGAGAAGGAGGGTCTGCCACCCCACACTCCTGGAGGGGAGCGAAGTGCGCATGTCTGAGCGCCTCCGGAGAGGGACTCTGTTCTGACAACCCCAATACCCTGGGCCATGGAAATTCCGGCCGGGACGGCAACACTCCTTCTACATTTCCGGGTATATTTTATAAGACACATGATACAATACAATTTAAATACAAAAAGAGGCTCGCTGGTCAATTAGGCACAAAAAATTGGCGGTCGCCACTCCCTAAAGAACTGATTCAGATAATCCCAATAAAAAGAACATTATTAACCTACATAATTGCATTATACCCTACGTAAAAACATTATTATCATAATTAAATAAATGTGAACCATGAAATATGAACCCTTATTTCTTCCCTCACCTGGTAAATTACGGTGCACTCAGGCTGACTTCCCTCCCTTTCCAGGTCAGCTGAGCTGCAAGCTTTTGCACTCTCTTATTGGAGCAAGAGAGGCTGGAAGGCTAGCTTGCAATTCAGCTGACTTGCTTATATAATAAAACTAATTATAATAGCAGTAGCAGTCCATTTCTGCTGACATCACTACACTAATTTATTTGTTTTTTTGTTATTATTAGAGATAAGTTTTATCAGAGGAGATAATGATAAACTACAAAGGATATCAAATGAAGAATGGGAGAAGTGTATAAAACGAGCCATGGCACAGTTAGGTAAAAACATATTACTTTTTATTTCTGCTTCATTTTTCTTATTTATGCATAAACATGCATAAAGTACCACGCGTAGGGTACTGTTCAGACCTAAGGACTATACTACTCCTTATGGATCTGTAATTTGCACCTCATAAATTCCTTAACTTTTTTGTTCAAAACTTGAGGCGAGGACCCATTTTAACATCTACGCCTTGCTGCAACGCTTACCTTTCTTTTTTTAGATGGTGATATGAGCGAAGGAAGGTTTGTGGCCAAAGAACTATCTTATTTATCCTCCGTGGCAGAGCACGCACTGAGTGAACCTGGTGCTGGTCTTATGCTAGTCGGTAAACAGGGGCTAGGAAGGAAGTCAGCTCTCAGACTTGTTGCCAACCGTCTCAATGCTCACATATTTTCACCGAAAATTTCAAAAACCTACACGTTAACCAACTTTAAAAAGGACATAAAAACAGTAGGTATTTCTTGGCAACGCCACTTTTTTAACTTCCCATAAATTTGTTCACTAAATTGTAAAATCAATGTTCATGGACAAACATGTGTCGTCTTAAACTCTGGAATCATAATTTTTACTAATACAATTTTGGTGTTCACAAAAATAATTTATTTAGTTTTTTCACAATTTTTTGTTTCTCCTTTTACAGGTTATACAGCAGGCGACAGTAGACAATGAACAAGTATATATTTTGCTCGAGGATTACCAAATCGTCCATATTAATTGTCTTGGATTAATGAACACATTGATCTCAACAGGAGATGTAAAAACTTTTTACAATATGATTTCAAAATTTTCATTTTCCTAATCTTATTAATTTTACAGATGTAATTAATTAAAAACTGATTTTATGTGAGCAGTCACAAGGTGGTAAATTTAAGAAATGATCTAATCTGAGGTTTTGCTCAAAGCTAGAGATTCTTCATAGCAGATGCAATCGTGTTTCAGAGGGAATAAGACAATACCATCGCTCTTATTAAAATAAAATGTATCATTAGGATCAAAGTCAGGCAGTCCACAAAAAGCGAGAGGTCTGATGGTCCATCAAGAGAGTGGCCAGCTGTCATTTATTGATTATATAATTGAAAATGTGTAAGCATATATATAATACCTTAACTGCTGCTTTTTTCCAATGACATTAATCAATGTAGGATTATTTTTAAGGTATCAGGAATTTTCGGCAGAGAAGAATTTGACAATATCAAAGAAGTTATCATTGAATCCATGCAAGGAACTAACTTTGGAGGCACACCAATGGAATATATTAAACTTAGTAAGTAAGAATGCATACTCAGTATAAGTATAAAAATAATTCGAAGAGTGTGATTACATTAAGGGGCCTCGGGCCTCGGCACCCCTGATAGAAGAAGTTGGCTCTCGTGTTCACCCAGCATCGCCATATAAATGGGTAGCTGCTTATGTGAAGCGATGACTAACTGGATGCGAATGAAGTTGGTAGGTTTATTCTGCTGATGGAACGACACGTCAACCCCGTGACATCCATTACATAATATAGTTGTATAAGCCCAGCCCTTTGGCAGGAATAGGGTCTCCACGGACTATTGCGCCACAGTGTTAGTGGCTACAATCAAATTTGTGAACTTACAATTAAGTTGTAGGCCGCAATAGGACGTGGAAACCCTAATTCGTGCCAAAGGGCTGGGCTAATACAACTATATTATTTAATGGATGACACGGGGTTGATGTGTCGCTCCATAAGCAGTATAAACCTACTAACTTCATACGCATCCAATTAGTCACGGCTTCACATAAGCATCTACCCATTTATATGGCGATGCTGGGTGAACACTAGAGACAATTCCTCCTTTTATCAGAGGTGCCGAGGCCCCTCGAATATTGAAAAAAATCGAAATTCTTCTATCTTTAAAATGTGTGGCAACAGAGCCAAAAACAATTAAGAATTAAGTTGTTAAGTATTAATCATACATTATGACTCTACTAATTCAAATTATATTGTAATTCAAAATTATTGATGTGAACTAAGAATTAGGTATAAGGTAAATGTCCCCCTTATCTACTTAACCGAAAAACTTATCTTTTTTCAGAAATTCGTCAGAATATTCATGCCGTTTTTATTCTTGATAGTGATCATACACATTTCTTACCACAATGTCAGTCCAGCCCGGAATTAATAAAGAAATCCTACATATGTTGGATGTCGAAATTCTCAGACGAAACGCTAAAGAAATTACCAAGAATTGTATTTCAAGAGTTAGTAACTACATCATTTTATTATTTATTTATTATTATTAAATTATAAAAAGAAGTGAGGGTACAATTTTAAATTAACAATATTTATTAACTATTCCGTTTTATTATTTTTTTATTTCAGAATTGATGAAATATCGTCTCTTAATGAAACATGGAATGAATATAGAACTAGTTTAATATTGTCCTGTGGTAAAATGCATAAAACTGTATCGAAATATGTCGATGTATCACCGTTTCGCTATAGCAAATTTCTTGAAATATTTGTTTCTATTTACAAAGACAAGAAGAAATCAACAATGGAGAGACAAAAAAATCTTGAGGTATTGAAGATTATTCATTATCGAGTTATTACAAGGCATCGCGTGGCTCTGTCATTAAAGCGAGAGCATTGCAATAAAATATTTAATATTAAGAAATTTATTTATCATGATGAATGTCATAGTTGAAGGTAAGTGGAAGAGAGTAGTGTGGGGTAGAGTAGGGGTACTTGGTACAAAGCTCACCCTCCTAGATATACCTATATAACTACACTCCTATAAGAATCTTAACCACCCGCAGTAGCTTTTAAACTATCATCATAAATGTATCACTTCACTACTCAAAAACCTCTGCATGCATCAAGTTGAAATTTTACATGCCTGTTTCAATTGTACTTTAGACGATGTATATGAAGTTTTATTAAAATCATTACGTTAGAAAGCAAGATATTGGTAAGAACGTTGTTTTCTCTACTTTAAACGTTTAGGTCCGCTTTAATAGTCTTAACGATCTTTATTAATTCATAGCTTTTGGTTTTACTAAAAAAATGTTCGTCTCATCGTATAGGTGGTACTAAATAGGTGGTAATAATAGTACATTACGCGTCGAGTGTGGAAAGTAGCATTTTGCATGCGAGTGTGGAGTTTGCACCCGAGCGACAGCGAGGTTAGTAAAACCACACGAGCAATGCAAAATGCCGTTTTCCCACGAGTTGCGTACCGTACTTTATCAACGATTGTTAGATTTAAATAATAAATACAGAAAAAAATAAACTTGCTGTATGTAGGTTCGTATCTCTTCTCTTGATAAAGATGGCATTAATCTTGAGTTGTATTTTTTGCCGAATTAATTATTTCTGGAGGAGTATTGTTCTCCACATTTTCGTCAAAGTCACTTGATTCACTCATTGTTTTTCACTAAAAACTCGATATAAACAGTTACTTTAATAAAAGAACAGCAAATTAGTTTTGTTAAATGTAAACAAACTCTCTAATCGTGCGTAAAGCTGAAGAATTCCTCTTCTTTACCGCGCTAGCGTGGTAAAGAAGAGGAATTCTTCAGAGCCATGAGGCGCGCATGCGCAATGAATACAAGTACGTAAATAATCACTTTCTACGCATCTAAACAGAGATATAATGTTTATATTTCGTACCAATCGTAGATAAAATATTTTCCCGTCCTGAAATTACAATTTTACATTTGAAGCTCAGGTTTACGCGAGCGTTGCGCTCGAACTCTTTGACGGATAACGCTTTCCAACGAACTTAGCCTGAGCATTAGTAAAAGGAACATGTATACCAAATTTCGACTAAATCGGTCAAGTTTTACTCAAGTTGTCGTCGGACACGTAAACGTTACTGACAGACAGGCAGGATGCATAGTTTGTTTAAAGTATTACCATATAATTTAAGTAAAATCAACTAATTCCATATTTGTAGACATAATCAGAAGTTTTTTTTTTGTTTTTGCTCTGATATATGATAATATTATAATGAAGTAACCAGTAAAGGCAGGTACACATCTTACATTAACCATAGTAATTGTCAGATACCTACCTCGATTCGCTGCATCGGTTATATTGTTTCAAAAATGCCTCACTTCCATTCAACCTCACCTCACCTCGTCTTTTTTGCGTTCATGTATACGATGTTTAATCAGCTTAATATGTACAGTTCGATTTATATGTGTGAATTATATTTGTTTTTTTTTCTTCGAGCTGTAATACTTTTTAAACTTACCTTATAGGCTGGTGTATCTAGGATCATGGAAGTTAGAAACACAGTCGATAACTTAGAGAAGCAAGCAAGCGAAAGAAAAACACTTCTAGCTGAGAAGCAGAGCAAATCAAACGAAGTTTTAGATAAAATAAGTGCTACAATGGCGTATGCCAATACAAGGAGAGATGAGCTGGAAGCTCGACGACAAAAAGCCCAAACTGAAAATGACGCTCTTCAAATAAGGTAATTATTTACAAAATAAAATCGAATAAAGAAAAACTCAATTATTGATGATTTATTGATTTGGTTATTTTCATACTACATTGGTGGCTGCCTTTTCTGATGATTTTTAAAGGAAGTCCTCTTATTATATGCATAATAATAAAATAATAATATGCATTATGTCTCTCTTAAAATATAAAAAATAAAACATAAATTAAATGGATATGATCATTATTGATAGTGGAAGCACCTAAAAAATGAACCCATCATAAGCATAAAAGACCATTCACAGGCCGACATTGATTAAAAAATGTATTACGAGCCCATTTACCAAGTATTGGCAGTTGCAATCGTCTTAAATGAAATATTTTTACCATGAAAGATCTTAAACCATTTCTTGGGATTGCTTCTTTTAACATGCTGATGTTGAGTTACATAACTGGTCCTGCATCGTTACGTACATCAGGGGCCCGACGATGCCCCCCCCCCCCCCTCCAACTCTGGTTCTATACCAGACCAAGAAGATCAGTTATAGGGCTTATCAGAGACGAGCGTGCTCTCATACCGCCATACTTGCTTGGCTGGTAAAACACATCAGCAATTTGATACCGTGATTTTGCACACTGCAATAAGGTACACAATTTGAGTTTGTGAGAAATGGTAGTACTAATAAAAATAGTAATTTCAATTTCAATTTTTTTTCAGAAAGAACGAAATAAATCAAGAACTGTCTAAAATAGAACCTTTGATTCAAGAAGCTAGAGCAGCTGTAGGCAATATTAAAGCTGAAGCCTTATCTGAAATCCGATCACTTCGAGTACCACCGGATATCGTCAGGGATATTCTTGAAGGTGTTTTAAGACTAATGGGTATCAGAGATACGTCTTGGTACAGCATGAGAACATTTCTTGCTTCTAGAGGAGTCAAGGAAGATATAAGGTATGCAAATATAGTTGAATTGACAGTAGCGTAGACTGCGCCACTGAGGGAAGTGAGAGGCATGGTTTACGTAAGAATATAACCAAAATGCCCGATTAAAAAACCCTTTTACAAATGTTGTTTATGACTAATAAGAAGAAACTGCTGAATATAACACTCGAACAATCCTTCCACCATCCAACTCATTTGTTCCTCATACCAATGAATAGTCTCTTATGAATATGATTTATTTACAGATGCTTTGACGCAACCCAAATAACTAAAGATAATCGAGAATCAGTCGAAGAATTGCTCGAGAAGCAGAAATACTCGTTTGATCCATCAAATGCAAAAAGGGCATCAGCAGCCGCAGCTCCACTTGCCGCTTGGGTTATTGCAAACGTGCAGTATTCTAAAGTCTTGGAGAACATCAAACCTCTTGAAGACGAACTGGAAAAAATTCAGAGGTAAGTGTGGCTTGCATAATAAAATGCGTATATTATAACTTTATAAGATAAGGATTTTCCTTCAATTAAACTTGTACTCGAACTAAATAAGAGAAATTGCTATTTGCAAATGGACAGATCCTTCATTGATAAAAAGTTGCTATTTAGATTCCATTACTCAAAGTATCTAAATTTATTTGATCACTCATCATTGATAAAAAAAAAAAAAAAAATTAATCCTTAGTAGTTACACCATATAGTGTAACTCAAAAAGTTGTCTATACCTAAGCTCATGTAGCATTCCTAATAATCAAATTCACTCTTACAGGAATCTAAAAATGTACACAATTCAAATAGATGAACTTGGATTGGGTTTGAAAACAGCAGACGATACAGTTGAAAAACTCAAAGAACAGCTGAGTACCACAAGTAGAGAAGTAGCGGAAATTGAGATTCACATCAGAAAAGCAGAAGAAACTATTTTAGCTGCCCGTGGCTTAGTGAACAAACTAGATGATGAATTTTCCATATGGAAGAAACAGGTATACACAACAATTCTACAGATCACACTTCGTTAACATTTTTAGGGAATAAATTTGGCTTCAATGTGAATTGAAAGGCTAGGTTTATATTCGTGTCCAAAGTCTTACATGTTTTCGGGAAACTTTGGTTTGGTGTTCATCCAGTTTCCACACTCTATGAAAGTGGCTGGCATCCCTTGATCATATAAAACAGATATAACGGGTGATGGGAGTTGACGCACTGTTCAGCCATCAGTATAATAGTTATAAAGAGTCATGTGATTCATGTGTGCAGTTGTTTGCTCACAGGTTGTTACGGGTGTTAATTCACGAATTTTGTTGGATAGAGTCTTTTGAAATAGAATGAGTTAGTTTAAGTGTTCGGGATTAGGTAAGGTAAACCTATAATTTTCAAGAGAAAACCTTATTTACTTTATCATTAAGTGAGCTAAGATACTTTTATACGAGCATATAATGCAAATCAAATGAGTCCACAAAAGTGCTATTGGTCTTCGACTTGCTAGTGAAGGAACTGAAATCATCAACTATTTCTATAATGTTTTCTGTGTTGTAGCTTTCAGAGTTATCAAGTTCTACTAAGATGCTACCATTCAACTGTTTACTAGCCTCTGGATTTACCAATTATTTAGGAAAAGCAGCTGAAGAATTACGAAAGTATGTAAAATTAGTCATTAAAATATATATTTAAAAAAATGGAATTATTATTCAATAGAGAATATGTACTTTATTTTTAATATGTATATTAAAATTTCATTTAGTTCGAAATACTAATAATTAATAAACAGCTTAGTTTTCCGGTGAAATCCGCGTCACGAAGGGTATGAAGTCCGACGTTTCACTTCCACTACTGGAAGCATCTTCAGCGTTGGGCATCGTGATGTTGACTCGAAGCAAACACAAGATATACTTGTTTTATTATAATCTGCTTCGAGTCAACAGTCAACATCACGATGCACTACAATCCTTAAGATGCTTCTAGTAGTGGAGGCAAAACGTTGGACTTCATACCCTTCACTTCGTGACGTGGATTTCACCGTAAAACCAAGCTGTTTATTACAAGTCTACCCGCGGAAGCTTACGCACCAAGTGTACTAAGAATTACATTACTATCTACGTTTTTCTGTATATTCATACAGCACTGTACTAGAGGAATGGAAGCGAGTATTAAATCGTTCTGAAGATTTCTCCCTGACTGATTTCTTCTGTACTGAAACCGAACTTCTCCAGTGGAGTACTGAAAGTCTACCTTCTGATCAATTGTCCAGAGAAAACGCCGTCATTTTAAAAACTGTAAGTGTTCAAACATACAGTGAAACATCTAATAGAACAAGAGTTAGATTTTGTTGTAATATTTTAGGTTTCTTTTTCTGGTGAAGAAATATTTCATATTATATTGAAAAAATATTAAGTTTGATGTATCAGCCTCACTCCTAGAACTACATGAAATCAGTATCTTATAGTATTTGTAGGGAAACATCAAACACTTCATCCTTCTTGATGTGTTTTTTTTTTTTTAAAAATGCTCCTGTTACAGAAGCCTATGCATCAGCATTTGTGATATAAAATGTGATCCTTGGTAGATTCTCTTACTACCTTTAATCTGACTCTAACTACAAAAATCAATTGATTGCAATTAAGATCAGTAAGCAGCAATTGTGTGGCTACAAGCACACACTCTGGAACCATATCAGTAGTTAGTCTGTTCCATACTAAAGAGACCATATGTCATATGTAATATAATTTAAAGTGATAGACCCCCTCCGCCATGCATAATCTACTATTACAATAGATTAGGTGTGATCCCGCACATATGTAATATTACATGTTACATGTTTTTTTTTATTTTTTATTTATTGGTATGCATAGTTTACAATTTTACATAAATCTATTCATTTTTTACATAAACATCTATATGGCTATGGTCAATAGGCCGTCAGCCAGGAGTAGTGGCACCTTCTATTTTTTACATTTTTTCTAAATACATTTACCTAATAATATAAAATAAAATAAAAACTAATTCTCAGTAACTGCGAAATAAATAATAAATTACTAACAATAATTCGTATATAACAATAATAAATAACATGTATAGCAAAAATAAAATGTAAATATTTATAAATAATTTAAAAAACAGATTTAAAACACTATATTTAAAGTAACATGCAAAACAACGCTATTCAATAATTTTAGGTAACTAGCAGTTTAAATTACACAGTTTAATATTAATTAATATAATAATGTGAATTAGTTTCGAATTATGAAATAGAAATAATAAAATAAATAAATGCCAATTTTATTATAAACATACTATATTAATCATGTATAAACATACTTTAATTTGTACCTGAATAACAACAACTAAAAATTTATTTACATTCCACAATGTTTTTTTTTTTTTTTTTTTTTTTTTTTCTTTTTACTTATCCATTATATTCTCTGACTAACATGGCTCTGTAGTTTCCAGCATGTTTCCCAAATTTATAGAGTCCGTCCCAATTATAGCCGTTTAAAATATCTATTATCTCTTTCTGAGATAACTCGTTTTTCCCCAAAAAATGTATACGAAACTCTCTTAATATAGGGCATTCTCCAACAAAGTGGAAGACATCCTCCGTCCTATTTAGGTTACAGAGCGTGCATTTGTCATAGTTTGCTTGCAACCATGGCTTGTTATTAAGAGGAAACATATCAGTCCTTAATTTAAATATTACACTTGCCTTGCTTTGGTTGAATTTATTGAAATAGCAAGGTGGGTTTCTGAGATCCAAGTATTTATAGGTAGGGTGATATTTAGATTGCACTACCTTTTCCAACAACTTTTCTTTAAGCTTTATTTTTATTTTTCCGTAAAGCTGTTTTACTTGTTTTTCCAAGGCATTTACTTCGTCTGTTTCTAAATTAATGAAACAATCTTTTGCCATCTCTTGCCACTTACTAAACCAAGATAATTTGTTCTTAATCGTCTCTAGTGCCAGTATTTTTGGCAGCCTGTGTGACTCTAGGTGAAGTACTTTGATTATGTAGCGGAAATGCAGATCTAATGTGTACACATACAAAGGTTCTATTCCAGATTCTAAGTTGATCATATAATTTGGTGTGTTGGGAGGTAATGTCATCAGTTTTTTAATGAAGAATCTTAACAGCTTTTCTACCTCTTCGTGTTGCCCATAGCCCCATATCTGCGCTGCGTAACACATTACTGATCTAACGACACTGTTAAAGATGTTTATTTTAACCTTTGTAGCTATTTGTGGATTTGCAAACAGCTTGTTCCAAATAGTACCTATAGATCTCTTACTTGCTACAAGTTTCTCTCTCAAATGCTGCTTCAAGGAAAGGGTAGGCGTAATAGTCATGCCCAAGTATTTGTACGAGTTAACAATATCTATAGGTTTACCCCCGTAGTTCCAACTTTCCTGTTTACTCCTTCTTCCTACCGATTTATTAAATATCATTATTTTTGATTTGGTGAGATTCACTTTCAAGCTCCAAGCATAGCAATATTCAGCTAATTTATTGATCATAATCTGGAGGGATTGTGGAGAATCCGCTAACAGAATAATGTCGTCCGCAAATAACAAGATTTTAACTTTCGTATTTCCAATAAGAATGCCTCCATCCAGATAATCTACGAGATCGTTCACATAGCAGGAAAAAAGCTGAGGGCTTAATAAACATCCTTGTTTAAGACCTTGTTCTATTTTGAAGAACTCCGTCAGTCCATCTCCCCCCTCCGCCTATAGACCCCCCATAGACCCCCTCCGCCATGCATAATCTACTATTACAATAGATTAGGTGTGATCCCGCACATATGTAATATTACATGTTACATGTTTGTATATTATTTAGCTATGTTTTATTAATACGGCTAATTTACTTTTTTCAGATAAGCTATCATCCGTTTTTGACAGATCCGTCGAATGTTTCACTGTCTTGGTTGACGAATCATTACAAGGACAAGTCTATTGAACTCACTACATTTACCAACTCGAGATTTTATAATCAGCTTGAATTATCAATCAGGTATATGATTCGATCTTTGATCTAGATGACTAAAAAATTGTAGTAATCAGAATCTCTAAACACAATTTCAACAAACCAAGAAAAAGATAAAATAAGGATAAGGATAAAATAAGGTTTACCAGTAGATTAACTATCTTACAGTATAATCCTAGTGCTCTACAAGTTACATGGAAATAGGAACAACCACAACAATTGTGGTTTTCTCTCGAGTAAAAATTTGTATCTGAATTATCTATATATTGCCTTGCTGATCTCCTCATTAACTATTAACATTATCTTATTATTTTCTTGCCTTCATATTTGTATTTGTATTTTTCTTTTTGCAGGTTTGGCAAGATGTTAATAATACAAGATGTGGGTGAAATAAATCCTTCGTTAATGCCTATTCTCCGCAAAGATTTCATTCATCAGGGTATGTTAATCGATTTACTTACTTATTCCTGGCATTTTCCACCCTGCGGTGTGGAGGCTGAACAAAGTTTTCACCACCGTATTCTTTCCGTGGATTCTTTCCGCATTTTTGGAATGCGAGGATCAAAGTGTCAGTCCATTTTGTCCGTGGTCTACCGTCTATACCCCGTGGCCATCTTTCCGTCCTTGCATCCATAATCTATTTCGGGGCTCTGTCACTAATTCACTGATCTCTAATTCTTCATTTTATGTGTCTAACCTAACCTTCCAAACTGTATTATGTATCTCCTACTATATATTTTTATTACAGGGCCGAGGAAGATGATTCATATCGGTGAAAAGTTAGTCGACTATAACGACGATTTTAAATTAATACTCATATCAAGATCTAGTTATCCGGAAATAACTCCCGACATGTCAGCTACATTGGCAATCATTAATTTTACCTCGACTAAAGAAGGTCTTATGCAGCAGGTAATTCTAGTTTTAATTTATTGTTGATACTTAATGTTAGAAACGAGGCATGACCTATGACACTCAAAAAGCAACTTTCATTTTATACTGCATTGCTTCAAATATAAGACACATTCCGATTTTCGAACAAAAATTTGGGAAAAACATTAGTTCATCGAATACAAGACACACCCTGTTTTAAAAGAAAAATTTTCCGTTCTGTATTTTTACCAACTTGTTTAGACGTCAAATTTAGGCAGTCTACCATGGACTTGTTGGAATATTGAATCTTTATTTAGATGTAAGACGAATTTCAATATTTATTTGGATGTTAGGCAGACGTCATGCTGGCAGAGAAGTAGCAAGATTAGATTTTAAAAAGAGATCAGAGAATTCTGTCTGATTGTTAATCATCTATTAGTCTAATCATTTTGTCTAATAGCCAATAATATTTTATTTTATAGCTTTCATGAGAATTGGAAGCCCCTTTTTCCTTTTATTGGAGATGAAATTCTCAACGGCCTCATCTATCGCTGGATGACAACCTTTATTCGGCCCAGTGAACGCTTGCCTCGATTTGTTACATTTAAAAAGTTTACGTTTTTCTTAGTTCCAACGTCGCACGTTACACTCACTAATATTAAACAGTTTTCCCGCGGCTCGAATACCGTAGCGTTATGCAAACATAATCAATTTTATTTTATCACCAGCTTCATAACGAACCCTTCTTTCTTCCTCCGTCATTGCGATAGTCTCATTCACACTAGAGATTCTGGAATCCGATTTGCGAATGAAAGATTCTAACGGAACCAAGAGTCTAATGGCACCATTCAGACTAAGATTTCGGTTTGCGATTCGTACGTTTCTGGTAATGAGATTCTCAAATCCAGTGGCCAGGCACCGAAGCGGCCAACTTTTGATTCTTTTTAGAATCAAGCGGAAATATATGTCGTCCTTTTTTTTAATTGAAATAAAACACAGGTGAGTTGGAGCAGACGAAGTCGCCGAGCTACTGAATCTTGATACTTTTTGAATCTCATTCGCGAATCAGATTTCGGAATCCTAGTTTGAATGAGCCAAAAGAGAACTAAGCTAACAAGAAATTCCTAGTTCTAACGGAATTAAAACACATTAAAATTCCTTAAAATGAGTGATAAAGAAGGATACTTGAAGGAGAAGTTCGTATAAAAAATGTTGTTAGCTCACGCAACGTCGCGTCGCATACAGAAGGAAATAGTATTTTGATCTGTTACACTTGAATTCATTGATTATAAGATGCATCTCGAATACAAGACACATCCTGATTTTCACGATACAAAAACAGAATAAAAGTGCGTCTTATATTCGATGCAATATGGTATAAAAATTTGTAATGTATATTTTGATATTACTATTCGTATATTCAGTGTTATGTCTACATCTATTTATTTATTATTACACTGTTTCTTTTTAAATGGCAGCTTCTCCGAACTGTTATAAGAATTGAGAAACCGGCCTTAGAAGAGAATCGTATAAAAATTATGCAAGAAGTAGATAATATGAAGTACAAACTGCACAATCTACAGGAAAAAGTCTTGAAGGAGTTAGCTTGTGCCGAGGGTGACATACTTGAAAATAAGGTTATTTCATTGTTTGTTTATTTCATTGTTCGAGGCTCGTCTAAGTGAAAGATTTGTTATAGGTAAATCAACAGCCGACTTAAGTTGGAAGTTGATTTACCTGTAAAAAATCTTTCACTGGGACGAGTCTCGATCCACCGACCTCTGATTCAGCAGACATAAGATAAATATTTTACTTCATAAAGTACTAATACTAATTAAGTCAAGGTTGACGACCTGATCCAAATCACCCAAAGTTGTGGTTGAAGATACTCCAAGTTGTGTATCTTCAATTAATTATATGTATTGTAATTATAATTAGTACTATTATCTGCGTTAATAATTCTAATTCTAATCTATGTCGTTTTAGGATTTACTTCTCTCGCTGGACGATACGAAGAAAAGCAGCTCGGCAATATGGAAATCACTAGAAGAATCGAGCAAACTCCAGAATGAACTTGATCAAGAATGCCAACTTTACAAATCGTTCGCTTCGCATGCTTCGACATTGTACTTTGCATGTTCCTCTCTTAAATTCGTTAACAACATGTACAGTATTTCGCTTAAAGCCTTCCTCCGTTTATTTGAATCGTCTGTTACTCAGTCAAAGGTTCGTCTATTTTGCATAAAATGCATCGATAAAGTTTTTCTGTTAAACTGAATGTACAAATAATCTCACTAGTAGGAGCTTCCGTCGAAGCTTGCAAGATCTGGATCTAAAAATTACTCAACTGTTATCATGGTACAAGTACCAACAATAGAGAAATAGGTTTCAAATTATGTTAAAGATTCCTAAATCAGTTGTAATTCTTATGGCTATGTTTCTTCAGTATGCCAGCATAACATAATTACCATTCCAGAAATCACTAGATCCTGTAAGTATTCCGTCAATAGCTTGCAAGATCTGGAACTTAAAATTACTAAACTGTGATCATAGAAAAAGTAAACATTAGAGAAACAGGTCTCAAATCATGTTAAAGATTCCTAAATCAGATGTAATTCGTATGGCTACATGTTTCTTCAGTATGTCAGCATAAAATAATTACCATTCCAGAAATCACAAGATCCAGTAAGTATTGATTATAATTTCACACTTCGTTTAAGAACTTACTCTCTAGCACTTGTTGTCTTCTTATTGATAAATATGGCTGTATTTTATCTCATTATAGGGTTTAAAAACAACTGAAGGAAAATGTCAGACTCTGGTTGAAATAGTCCATAATTACATTTCAAGGTCCCTCTTTAAAACTGACAGGTTGATGTTTGCACTTCATCTATTGCACAAGGTTCATCCAGATAAAGTTCCGGACAATGTAAGATATTATAATAGATCACTTTAAATATACCTAAATACTTTATTTTTAATTAATAATGTTTACTGTTAGAAGATGTTAATTTATAAAAAAAAAAACTTTAATTTTAGGAATGGGAATTGTTCCTTGGCAAATCAATTACAGATCATAAAGTCGACGTATCGCAACAGAACATTCCAAAGTTGATCGATAAATCTAGAGTACAAGATTTCATTAATGTTCAAGTAAGTCAATAAGTCTTCTGTAACCCATGTTTAAAAAAACTTCGACCTTAAACAAAATCTTATGTTTATTCTTATTTCTCTTTTTAGGTTCTTCGTCCAGAGCTTATTCAACAGATGCAACTAGATAAAGAAGAGCTCTGGTCTGATTTTATAAAAGAGAAGAATCCGAGGGGTCCAAATCAATGTAATTTGACGCAGTTTCAAGTGATTCTAGCAGTTCAGCTTCTACGACCTGAACGACTTTACACAACTTTATCTAGTTTTGCATTGAAAACATTAGGTAGGTTACTAAAAATGTTGAAGGCAAGTGGCCTTTGGATTCAACATCAGTTCAGCTTCTATGACCTGAACAACTTTATCCGGTTTTGACTTGCAAACATTAGTTAGACTGCTAACGACAAAAAGGTTGAAAGCGAATGGGGCTTAGAATTCAATTTCGTTTGATGCTCCCAAAGAGAATAGTTCAAATTTTAGTGAGGGTCTGAGTTATTTTCTTTACGAGTCAAGAAATAATCATTAAAGCATTAAAGAAGAAAGGAGGAAAATACATAATAAAGATAAAAATATGTATTTTCAGCCTTCCGTCAGAATAGGAACTTTCATGTTAGCCAGGATTTGCAAACATTTTGCGCTGAGCGATTCAGTGAATTAAAGTCGTGTGCTGCAGCTTAGCGCAATATATCTTCACTTCCATTTCTAATTTCATTTAATTTTAAATAACATTTTCAAAAGCATTTAAAGCTAACAAAGTTTTATAGCTATACTTGGACACTGATTGATCATGATCACTTCTTGCGTGAAGCTCACAATCCTAAATGATTAAAACCTTCTTCGTTTTTGCAGCTCTCCAGAGTTTGTCACCTAAAAATACCAACCTCAACGAACTATTCAAAGAGTCTTTACCTGATGAGCCAATTCTTTTGATTATCTCAGCGGGTGCTGATCCATCTGAAGAACTTAATGCTCTGGCACGTGTTAAATCTATTAAATGCACTGAGGTAATTTGAATATTTGTCTTAAAAACAAAGGTATGTTAAACAAGATTTTTTAAATGAGTTTTTAAGAGGAGTAACAGATTTGTTTCCGTTTAACTGCCTCTAGAACTTTTGATAAAGATAAACAATGTATTTAAAAATCATTTTTTGTTTTCCAGATAAGTTTAGGTGAAATTGAAATTCAAGATATGGCAAATCAGCTCGTGGCCGCGGCTAAAACCGGAACATGGCTACTTATGAAAAATCTACATTTGATGACATCGTGGATTCCCATTCTTGAGAAGGAGTTCAAATCTATGTCGTTTTACCATGAAAATTTTAGACTTTGGTTGACAACGGAGCAACACGATCACTTCTCACCTCTATTACTTAACATGTGTTTAAAAGTTACGTACGAGGTAAGATTCTACTTTAAAGATAGATTGTTTAAGCTTGATATTTTTGAATGATGTGGGGTTTCACAGCTTTAGATTGAACAATTCGGTGATATCTAATTTGAATTTGAAGATTTAAGTCAATGGAGTTTGCCGAGAATGATTTTCGAAGGTAGAAGACTGTCTCCTCACAATAGTTCGTTTCCTTGGATGAACCTTCATTTTATCTTTAAACTCCTCATCAGTGATGAAGATAAGGCACAATGGAAAAAAAATCAATTAATACAATTAAGCAATTGTATGTTAGCTTAGCAGTATGTTAGGCAATTGTAGTTATAATCATTTAGACATAACCAAACAATTTTTTAAACCAAAATATCCTTATTTTCAGGCTCCTCAAGGAATCAAACATAACTTGGAAAGAACTTATAATATGTGGTTGGTAAACAATGAACAAACTTCAAAAAGTGAAGAAGGTGGTAAAATGTTACTTGCTTTAGCATGGTTCCACGCGGTGCTGCAAGAAAGGAGGTCATACATTCCCCAAGGCTGGGCTAAATATTATGAATTTAATGACTCCGATTTCTCAGCAGCACTTACTATGCTTAAGAACATTTTTAAATCCGGTAAACATCCGTAAAAGTTATTATATCCATATTAATTTTAGAAGTGTTACTTCTATTTTAACCTAACTTATATTTTAAGTACAACCAGCATGTGTAAACATCAACCTATTCTATTAATTATTCTACTTTTTAGGTTATGACAACGATCTTAACATAAAATATATTCAAGGATTGTGTGAGCAAGCTATTTACGGAGGAAGAATAGACAACGTTTATGATCATCAAGTACTATTGGCTTATTTGAAATCAATCTTTAACAAAAATGTTTTTAGCTCAAGTAATAACACGAAGCCATTAGCTCCTGGCGTACTGATGCCTTCTGTCCATGGAAGAGAAGTAAGTAGATAATTTATCTCTTCCAGTAATGACTACGTCTTGATGGGTGTAAGGTTCGTCCTTTCGTTCCAAATATCAGAAGTATCTTTAGGGGAATTCATGGTATCAGGTGTCTTATAATGCCTACTCTTAACTCAAGCTCTTTCTACCTGCATCCAGGCCCATTTACCAATGGGCAAATGGCCCCCTAACTTTGTGAAAATGGCATAAAATTACCTGTTCACTTGCTCCTGCAGCTCTCAAGTAATTTAGATCCAGAGATAATGACACACATAGATAGGTGATTGGGAACTGTCAGCAAAAATCTGTGAATTTCATATTAAGTAGCATATAATCGAAAATATAGTCTGTTAGTTTTATATTCTGTTGGAATTTTAATTTTTTTTTTTCTTCTTTTTTTAGGACCATTATAAATTTATTAAAAATCTTCCAGAAAATGATCAGCCAATGCATTTCGGTTTACCAGATAACATCGAGAATGCTTGGCAGCAGGCAATGAGTTTGAACATAATTAACAAGTTGAAAGGTAACATAGGTTTTACAATTAATTATTTCACAAAAATTGATTGATCCTGGTTTGGGATGATTCCTTATACACCAGAAGGTTAAAGTGTAACCTCTTATTTGGCTAATAACCTGCTGAATGGTCCCTGGGCCACCTTACAGACGGTCTACTTTTAGCTGCAGTAGAAGATTCGGTATTTCTTTAAATGACTTTGACTAAAAAACTATTTAGTCAAAGGGCTGTTTAGTCTAATGTACTTTGGGACAAAGGAATATCACACTTCTGTTTTTATAAGGGGAGTAACAGTCTAAAGAAAAGAAGAACATTCCGTACACCTTCTTTAGATTTTTACTCCCCTCTGGTTATTTTATAAGGGGAGTAACAATCTAAAGAAGTGCTGACGATTCTAATATTACTCGGGTGCTAATCTACAATACACAAAGTCAATAAATTACGGCCCTTCAAGGCATTTTATCCAGCCCGCAACTTTTACTTTCAATGTTTTAAAAGAAAATAAAGTCATGTATCTAAAAAATTGAGATTTACAAGTTTAAATTAAATGAAATAACACAAAAAAATAAAATAAAGTTCAATAACCAAAACAACGTCTTCACAAAAACACAAAATAATTGTATTTGAACAAATTGACCGGTTTCGGCTGTTCTAAAGCAGTCTTCTTCAAATAACCTGTGTATAGGTTATAAAGAGACTCTTTAGAACAGCCGAAACCGGTCAATTGTTTCAATTACAATTATTTTGTGTGTTAGACCTTGTTTTGGTTATTGAACTACACCTCTTCTATGATGAGTCGCTATCACACACTGGAGAAACACACAGTCGAGAATAAAGTTGCCAAGTAAGTGCTTTCAGTGACAATGGTAGGCAATTTAATAAAATGGGCAAGTTCGTTAACCAGCATAATTGGCCCAGCCGTTTCAAGATGGTGACCATTTAAAAGATTGTTTCAGCTATAACTTTTGAACCGCTAATAATTTAACTCAAAAAATAGAGGGGGTGATATGAATATCTCAAATCTTAAGGGCACATGGCTTAAATATGAATTGTTCAAACTAAATTAAACATCTCGTATTTGTACATAGAGCGTCCTCTTCTTTCATTCAACACCTTTTATGCCGCATTTCAATTAGAGTAATTAATATAAAAATACCATTTTAAAAAAACTGGTCTTATTTTCAATTTTTTTTTTTTTTCTGTATTCTTCACCTTGATTGTTTCCATGTACGAAATTTGGGGAAGATTGAAAGACGGGAAGTGGTTCAAAATTGGGGTAATAGGTGTGCGATGAAACTTACAAAGCAAAGTAATATAAGACCAATTTTTTTTTTTTTTTTTTTTTTTTTGGTTTCTGTATTCTTTACCTTAATTGTTTCCATGTGCGAAATTTGGGGAAGATTGAAAGACGGGAAGTGGTTCAAAATTGGGATAACGGAAACGTGCGATGGAACTTACAAAGCAAAGTAATATAAGATCAGTAAAAATTCAAGCCTTTTTTTATGGGGCTTTCTTATATTTCTCCAGTGTTTGGGTTGTTATACATAACCCATAACATAACTGCAAAGTTTCAAATTTTCGTGTTGGGTATTTTCGGAGACGACAAACGCAGGGAATTTTAAGGGTCCTCGGTTTGGCCTACAGGCCCTAAAAGAAAAACAATGTAGTGATTTGGTTAGATCAGGGGTTCCCAAAGTTTTTTTTACCAAGCCCCCCACAGTGAAGAATAAATCTTTTGCTCAAATAAGTGCTTAAAAAAGGTAAATACAATCTAAGTCCTTGCTGTGATATACTGGGGTACACTTTGTAATACTTAAACCAAAGCGATGATTTGTCCATTTTATCAAAATCGGCACCAGAACATTTTATTATTTCTAAAGCTTGTTCTTGAAGTGTTTCTGGAAGGGAATCTATGTTGACACTGAAAGGATCTATTGTTAATTTGTAAATGTTGTCATCACATGTGTTAGGAAAGTATCTGTTGAATTCGTCAGTGAGGTTCTCCAACTGGTTTGATATTTGGATTTTTATATAATCGCATTAGATGTTCGGACGGCAAAGCTATCTCCATCTCGAGGTCCCACGCCCCCCTTGACTTGTCTTCACGCCTCCCTTGGGGGGCGCGCCCCCCACTTTGGGAACCAATGGGTTAGATAAATTAACTTGTGTCTGACAAGTTCCAACTCTCCCATTCCATTATTAACGAGTTAGGGATCCTTGATCGGAATTTTGACCGTACCGAGACCAGACCAGACCGAGACCGCGTAAGTGTGAATCTACCTTAAATGTTTATTTCTAGGGGATTTTCCTACTTTTTAGCTTCAGGGGTTTGCGTCGGTCTTGATTGATATAGAGGGACCCAGCTGAAAAAATCGGTCCGAGACAACTCAGACAAACTTTCTCATATACGAGTTAATAATTACTTTCTTAGGTGTATACATTTAATGATTATAATTGAATAATTTATCAAAATTTATCATAAATGTAATTTCTCCTCGGCTAGGAATCGAACCCGGCCTTCCAACCCCTATCCGTCCGCGTTGGAAGCTATTTTCTCAGGAACTAGATTTTTCCCGGGAAAACGGCTTATATCGTTACATTCGTACTGGACTACATTTTAGATTTATTTAATTGAAATCGTTGGAACCGTTTTCGAGATATAATGTTTTTCACGTTATTTCAGAGTTTGGTGCACCAAATTTGGGGCTAACATTCTTTTTTCGATTTCGCCTCGGTGTATGATTTTTCTGAACATGTATGCCAAATTTCGTCAAAATCGGTCCAGTAGTTTAGACTCCATTCGTCTGCACAGACGACAGACAGAATTTTTTTAAAAACCACTTTTTTGGACTCAAGAGACCTCAAAACGTGTAAAGCTATCAAATTCTCAAAATCAAATTTTCGCGCCATCACAATACTTTCTCTTTATATGATAAAGTAAAAATAGAAATACCTTTGGTGTGTAGACTCACTAGGTAATCAAATCACTCAATGTTTATAAATATTAGTTATTGTATTTAAATCAGTAATTGTTTGTCCCGTTAAGTTTAATAACATGTTTACATTTACTTAAGGGTTATTCATTTTATTTTTTATTTTAGATTTGGATAATGAAGAAACGACAGCTTTAAACAAAAACGGCAAAGAATGGTCTCAACACATTTCATTATTTTTAAAAATTTGGAAAAAGATTCACAAGGTATCATAATTTGATGTATCTTAAATTAAATAATCTAAACATATACAACACGAATAATAACAAACACGAATTATTATTATTGAAGATACTTCATCTGGATAGATTAAAAGTGTTTTCTTTAATTCCGGGGAGGGGGGACCACTTAGGGGGGGGGGACCACTTAGGGGGGGGGGGGGACTCAGACCACTTAGGTCATAGGTGCCCATTAAGCAAACCCGGGTTGGAAGACCAAATTCTTCACATTTGTGTGAAGTGTTGGTCGGTATACCATGTCACACATCCCGATTTTTTATTATACCAAGAGGGTCGCCCATGGTTTTATAGGCCGAAACCAGGTAGCGCTTACTCTTACTCCCACTCCCAGTGTATTTGTACAATCTGCCCATGGTATTTGTTTAAGCAATGCTGGGTGGACATTGAGCAGGGGGCCTGGTCCAAGAATCGAATCAAGAGCTGTGTGGTCAGAGTTGGTGGTCACCCAACCAATTACTGACCACGCCACGCTGATTGAAGCCAACCACTCTCCCATATGTGCTACCCAGGCTCCTGTGTTTTTCCTGTTAATAAATCGAGATCGAGAAAGCTATTACTTCACTTCTATAACTCAGAAAATATATTAAACGTATGGCGTAAAATGTCTTCTTCAACGCCATATTTATTTTTATTTATCATCGTTTTAATTCATATAATTTATACTGAATTTGTTTAATGAATTGTTACAGGATGCGAATTTACCACATGGATTCAGCCATGATATCCAAACTGCCAAGGATCCTCTTGAAGCTTATATAATGTTAGAGCTAACGTTTTCGTCGGATATCATCAGAAAAATCCATCATTGCTTAGTGATAATTAGCAAAGTGTTAAAAGGAGTGACACTTGCCTCGGTCTCAGTGTCTCAAGCAATAGAGTCTTTAGTTAAGCAAAAGGTACTTTATAATTATTTATGTCATTGATTCTAAAAGTGTAAGCATTGCAACGTAATCATTTGACTTTGGATAAGGCTTATAACATTTTAAAATCTGATTATCACATTGATGTGCTTAAGTTTAAGTGATGGTGTGAAACAAGGTTTAATGGAAGATTGTGAATTATTGATGGAGCAGCTCCTCAAAATGCGAAAGCTGAAAAACCCTTAAAGTTACCATGAATGACGTTATTGATGTTTTACCATCTTAATATTTTTTTAGACTCCAGAAGAATGGCAACAATCTTGGTCAGGACCGAAAAATCCAGTGAAATATATAAGATCGGTTATCGCACGAGCGACTGCTCTCTACAGAATACACACAAATCAAGAGGCGTCCCAAGACAAACCGTTCGATCTTTCAGAGATTTTTAACCCGGCTTCATATTTAAGCGCGATCCAACTTCATAAAGCTAAGTAAGCTAAAATAGTAAGGATTTTATAATGCTATAGTAAATTTGCAATCGTATACAGTTTAATTAATTAGTTGCTATATTATGTATTATGAGTCATTTATTGAAATAATATAGCGTTTAAAAATTGAAGGCATAGTTTTTTCCTTATCCACTTCGTCCTCAAAAAAACAGTGCTTATACATTTGATCTAATTTTGTGCTCATTAGTGCATAAGTCATTTGAGTTAGTTTTAGAATTCTGTATAGTCGTTGTTTAATATTTAAAACTATTTTATGTTATTAAATTAAAATAACGAGAACGCCGATCTTTTATTAATACAATATCATGTGAAGCTTGAAGCACAAAGGTACAAACAATACAGAGAGAAATATACAGATATGGATTTGTTCCTGATCAAAATAACAACAAACTTAGGGGTTCGGAAACACTAACCAGGTCGACCGAGAAGTAACCGGTGTGTCCGGAAACACCAACCTAAACAACCGACCGCGTTCGTAAAGCTCCGGTCGTTTTAGTGGTCGACCGCTTCGACCGAAATCGAAATACGGTGAGTCCGGTTAGTAACCATCATGTTACCTTTTTGGCGAAATGTCATTGTTATTTTGTAAACATTTGAATACGTTTTTATTAAACATTGAATACATTGTCGTCTTTTTTTGCTAATTTTTAAAATTCTTTATTAATATTTAGTTTTTGTGAAACATGGACCTTTTTCGGCACTCTTTTACTTTGTTATTCACCTTTTTTATTTTAAAATTGAAATGAATTTGGTGGGTAATTTTTTTGACTAATAATAACAATATATAAAAAAAAAGAAAGATGAAAAGTGTGATATTCCTTTGTACCACAGGTCATTATAGACCTACTTATGTCCTAATAATTATTTACTTTGTTACCAATCCTAGTTTTCAACATTTTATGGATACCGATATAGTTGTTATTTTAGACAATCTAAAATAGAACTCCTGCCTTAGTTGAAGGAGACTGTGCGGTCGAGGAACGGTTGGTGGCATAATTTTGCTTGATTCATTCATGAGAGATTATATACATTTGTTAAAACTGTCCGTTTGCATATTTTATACATTTAAGAGATTATAAATGTATCATTTGTACACAGAAGAATTGATATTATCGATGTAAACAGTGAAGTTCAAGGTTTCAGGAGGAAGATGCTGCTGAACGTCGTGTAATCTGAGTTTTTAGTAAAAGGAAAAAGGAAAGGGATGATAGCTATATTATACAGATTTAACCTAAAGGGGTGCCGCTGCATAGTTTATTCACTTGAGGAATCATCACAGCTTCACTTCTATCTCACACCAAACAAAAACAAATTTATATTTGTAACTTTGTAACCTCTCTTTGTTTATAACCTTTTCGGTCGACCGCTGCCTTCAACCGTGCCGTTCGGAAACAAAAATTATTTCTAGCCGCCATGACACTAACCACAACAAACCGCCGGTCGACCGAGAGGTTGACCGGTTAGTGTTTCCGAACGCACCCTTAATTATCACTTAATTATAACTTAATTATAACAAAAACTTTTATCTTCTGGTTCTTCTATATCAGGGGTACTCACTACGCGGCCCTTAGAACAATATTGTGTGGCCCTCGACCTTACGCAAAACTCGCGATATTTTGCTCATTATCTCACGTCGCTAGAAAATAAATTACGTGGCTAAGAAATGAAAATCCTAATTTTCGTCCATGCCTGGGCATCATCAGGGCTTTATCTGAGTAAAATGGTTAATGCAATAAGTCTTGGTAAAATAATTGAATGGTGAGTAACCTTCTAACATTAACATTCTCCAGTTACTGAGAAGTATTCAGATAAAGGCCTGATGATGCCCAGGTAAGGAAGGAAATTATCCATCAAAGTAAAATTGATTTAAGAAAATAGTATAGCACATAGGTTCCTCGCATATCACATACTGTAACGTACTTAACTCATGTTACGCTTTTACAAACCTTATTTTTTAATTTTTGTTTCTAAAGAATCCTTTCCGTGTAACATAATAAGTATATTTATATATATATGAATTCTAGATAAAATGAAAGTGAACTTATAATAAATATTAATAACATTGACAGATGATGTCAATACATATCAGTTTCCGAGCTTACCGAAGGTAACGGAAGCTATGAGATCTTTCTGAATAACGAAAATATTTTTTGTCTCCGATTTCAAAAATTCCAAGGCAGAAATCCGTTTTAGACATCATGGAACATTTTTGGTTCCGTGTCTGACAGTTGGCCTGTAGGTTTGTCGGTCTGCGCTCAATTGTATTTGTGAACCAACATATCTGAAAAACTACACACATCCGATTTTAATGAAATTTGGATGGTGGGTCATAATTAGCCCATACAAGTGTCAAACTTCTGAGCGCACATTTGTTTCTCTAGCATATGCGCACAAACATGCATTTATTTACACCTATAGCTTAAAAAGTACTTATCTAATTTCTAATTTGTATGAAACTTTTATAGTTTAGTGAAAGTGTTTATTGAAGTTTGCGGGAGCAAATAGCCCCAGATTATTTTGAACTCTTTAACTTTTGCTAAATTGATTCTTTAATTCATGTAAAAAAATCAAAACAATTTTGACAAATTAGAAAACTGTTAAATAAATTAGGTAATAATTACTTGTAAAAGAATAAAATCAACAAAGTACATGATACGATGCGAGGAAGCTATGTGCCACACCTTTCATTTTTTCCCTCTTTTTTATCTAAATTATTGGATTTTTTACATTAATAAAAGTAGCAATTTATTTATTAATATGGGACCAACTGCGGGTTACTTTCGATAAACTGTAAAAGTTTCATACAAATCAGATAAGTAGGTACTTTTAAAAATAAAACTGTAAAAAAAATGTATGTTTGTGTGAATGTAGAAGAATAACAAAAGGGCGCAGAGGGTTGAAACTTATATGGGACCAACATTGGGCTAATTATAACCTACCACCCACATTTCATTAAAATTGGATGAGTCGTTTTTAAGATATGTTGGTTTGCAAAAATGAACGTCAGAACGACAGACAGACACGGAACCAAAAATGTTCCCTGATATCTGAAACGGATTTTTTTGTCTTGGAATTCTTTTACAATTGAAGACTTAAAACCTAAAAATTGTTCGTTCTTTAGAACGATCACATTGCATCCGTTACCTTCGGTAAAGTATGTGATCATTTCGAAGAACGAAAGAATTTTAGGTCTCCGATTTCAAAAGTTCAAAGACAGAAATTAGTTTCGGACATCAGGGAACATTTTTGGTTCCGTGTCTGTCTGTCGGTCTGTCGCTCAATTACTCAACATATCGTGAAAACTATAAGTCCGATTTTAATGAAATTTTGATGGTAGGCACGAATTAGCGCATTCTTGGTCTCATATAAGTTTCAACATTCTGCGCCTATTTGTTTCTCTTCCACATGCCCACAAACATATATTTATTTACACCTATATATAGCTTCAAAAGTACTTATCTGATTTGTATGAAACTTTTATATTTTATTGAAAGTAACCCGCAGATAGCTCCAGATTCATTTGAACCATCTGCGCTCTTTACCTTTTGCTAAATTAATATTTTAATTCATGTAAGAAATCAAACAATTTTGACAAATTAAAAAAAGTATTATTAACGTAATAACATGGCCATATACAGCGGCCCTTAGAAATTTTCTGATCCTGAAATTTGGCTCTTTATGCAATCCTGGTGAGAACCCCTGTTCTATATTAAAGCGTTGCTTGAAGATGTCATGACGAAATCTTTGAATTTATTTGGAGGTTGAATAGAAGAACAATCACTCAGCTCCCCTCTATGAAGTTCTTCATTGTCGTCTGATTCAGGTTCAACGTTTTCAAAACGAAAATCTTCATTCCCAAGTAGCACAGCTGATCCTAAAGACATCCCTGGGATATCCTTTTGTCCAGATTTGAGCCTGTCCATAATTGTTGATCCATGGGTCCCCCTATGGTTATCCCGTTTTGGATGCCTCTTTGGGTCATCCTAAGGATGTCCTATGGATATCCTTATCGGGATGTCCAGTTAACAGTATCCTATGGACATCCAGTTAAGTTCCCCAGGGTGTTAGAAGGGCGGACATTAGGTCAACGGTCAACCATAAGACGTCCAAATCCATGGGATGTGTCGTTGGACCAAGTGACTGGTCCTGTGGATATCCTTTGGACAAAGTCGTGCTACTTGGGATCACTTTTAGAATTTGGATCAAACTGCCACTTGCTTCCATTTTAATTAAAAAAGGCCACTATACACAAAACAAAAAATGCTTTGGCACAGCAAAAAACGGGAAAACAGAAAAGTAATATATGTACATTAAATGGTACATTTTAAATCACACAAAATGAAACTGGGCCAATAACCTGTTGGATTAAAAGATTTAAAATAACAAGAACTCCGAACTTTTAATTATGCTATAACATGTGAATTTTGAAACACAAAGATATATAAACATAATACAGATAAAGATAATGCTGTTCCAAACTAAATACCAGTATTCCAAACATAAATCTAATCCAGTATTCAATGTACTTCTTCCTTTCGAATCTCATTATAATCGAACATAATATAGTGCGCGATTAATTAATATAATTTAAAAGAGAGACTAACTCTTCATTTCTCTTCCAGGTTGACAGGTAAATCTTGCAATGATCTCAAACTTACGCTTCCAAGAGCCAAGGGAAACACTAGCGGTGAATTATTTTCAGTCAATGGTCTTCTTCTAGAAGGAGCAATTATCGACAAAGGGAAACTTTCAAAGTGCTTGCCGGATTCACCATCAGCTTTTAACTGCACAACTATCAAACTAGCATTTCAACAAGTTGTAAGTAATTTCAATAACTTATTGTAAGTAATTTCATCAAGTTGTAAGTAATTTCAACGACTTGTAAGTAATTTCAATAACTTATTGTAAGTAATTTCATCAAGTTGTAAGTAATTTCAACGACTTGTAAGTAATTTCAATAACTTATTGTAAGTAATTTCATCAAGTTGTTACTAATTTCAACGACTTGTAAGTAATTTCAATAATTCTGCTTGGTAGTTTATTGATGAGATATAACAGTACATTACGCGTCGAGTGCGGAAAGTAGCATTTTGCATGCGAGTGTGGAGTTTGCACCCGAGCGAGAGCGAGGGTAGTAAAACCGCACGAGCAATGCAAAATGCCGTTTTCGCACGAGTTGCGTATCGTACTTTATCTAAGATTGTTAGATTTAAATAATAAATGCAGAAAAAAATAAACTTGCTGTATGTTAGTTCGTATCTCTCTCTTGATAAAGATGGCATTAATTCTTGAGTTGTATTTTTTGCCGAATTAATTATTTCTGGAGGAGTATTATTCTCCACATTTTCGTCAAAGTCACTTGATTCAATCTTTTTTTTCTCACTAAAAACTCGATATAAACAGTTGCTTTAATAAAAGAACAGCAAATTAGTTTTGTTAAATGTAAACAAACTCGCTAATCGTGCGTAAAGCTGAAGAATTCCTCTTCTTTACCGCCCTAGGGTGGTAAAGAAGAGGAATTCTTCAGAACTATGAGAGCCGCATGCGCAATGAATACAAGTACGTAAAGAATTACTTTCTACACATCTAAACAGAGATACAATGTTTATATTTCGTATCAATCGTAGATAAATGTAATTTGCTTATTGGAATGGAACTGAAGACCTTTGTCACAACCGTGACCCCAAGATAAATCTAAATATTGTAGGCATAAAACGAAACGGCCCTCGTTAAAACGACTGTCAGTGGCCCACCTTTGGCGACAAGCTTGTAAAAACTAACCGATTTTTCGGAAAATGTTAATATATTTAAGTTGAATATAACAATATGAACAACTTTTACTTGGAGAGAGGGTGGTAAATCAGTTAATGTCACCATTTATTACTCTACAGTCTACATTTTCACGCTACAAATTATCATACAGTTAACGAATTCTTTTGTTAAGATTAAGCAACTAGTGTTGATTACTGCAATTTTTATTTTGAACCCTCGGTTGATTTTTTTAAATTTTAATTATCCTGTAATATTTTTTTATTGCAGACATTGAATGAAGAAGAAGAATCTATCAGAATACCTGTTTATACGTCTCCTTCAAGAACTCAAGTAGTGTCTGAGATTCTTTTCCCTTGTGACAGCAATGAAAAAATTGCTTGGACCAAAGCAGGTCTTGCATTTTACATTAAAGACAGTTGAATTTACAACTTTATAATATTTATAGACACGAATAATAATTATGTTTACGAATTTAAATTGTTTATTTTTTAAAATATACGATTTCATAGCAAATTTCTTGGTTTAAGTGAAAGATTCTTAAATCTATGTTTATATCCCACATCGGGCTTCGTTCATCAACAAAAGCTGTTTATTTTTTAGTGGAAAGATCACACGAGTGACAAGAGCGGGGGAAATAAATCAACTTATGTTCTTTCATTGACCTCGAACATAAATAAAATATAGCATTCTCTTTCCGTATACAATAAATTAAAGAGTTTAAGCTATTGCGGTTTATTACCAATAAAGTATAGTCCCTATTTTTTTTTTTTTTTTTTTTTTTTTTTCTACAAAATTCATCACAGAAATTTAAAAAAATCATTCTGAGAAAGGGTGTGCAACCAAAAGGGCTCTTCAAACAAAACGTAAGGGCGGGGTTACCAACCCACGCCCTAGGCCCTAGGGCATAAATGTGGAGAATTTAGCCATTTACACTTAAATGTTTTAAATTCCTATATTCCATATTTTTACTTTTCCTCACCTATGGTAGGAAAAGTAATGTTTTCACCCAAATTTTATTTTTCGAGATTTCAACTGAATTATCCGTTTTGGGTGTTTTTAAGACCTCCTGAGTGGTTTTCAGCATGACGTCTGTATGTATGTTATCATCGTAGCGCTCAGGGTATTTAACCTAGAGTGTTGAAACTTGGCAGAAAAATCAGTCCTTACTTCTAGTTTTGCCGCCGGGAAAATCAACATTTTCCACCATCTTGAACCAGTTTGCTGAGTCAGCAAAAATTTTAAAAAATCGAAAAGTGGTCCGATGGAGTTTAAATTTGGCACGAATGTACTTCTCTGAATGACAAACAAATCCACAAAATTTAATTTTGATATTGCCGCCATTTTGAAGTTATCGATTTTTGAATTTTGAAACTTGGGCGGTTAATAATACCGAATAAATATGTTATTGACATATAGTATATCGTAGGAACCGGTAAAAAATAAGGAACAAATACAAAAAAAACCGATGAAATTCCATTAATTAGTTTAAAAGTTATAAGTGATCATAATTATCAATGAGTGAGATACTTTTTTTATACGTCAGAGTTTGTTTACATCTGTTAAAATACCGCCAAAATTCAAATAATGAAATAAATGAAATAAAAAAAATAAATAAAAATGATTTATACATTTTTTTTTTTGAAAAATTATAATAAAAAAATCAATTAGTTCAAAACGGTCACCCATCCAAGTACTGACTATGCCCAATGCTGCTTCCACCAGCAGTAGGAGAGGCCACTTTAGTGGCCTCCAAAGTGAGGCAAGGTTCTGAAGTACCCCGTACCCGGATTTTTTTTTAATGATAATTTTAAAAATAAAACTATCTTTTTACTTGGATAAAATAATCTAAATTATGAAATAAATAAAATGTTTTTCGACACCCCCCCCCCCCTCCCCCCTCCCCTTATCACGGATATTTATTTATTTTTTCGTATCAGATCATTAGCTTTTTATTATTTGCAGTTATTAAGAAATCTATCTAATACAGTTATCTATTAATACTTTATCTCATCCAGTTTATTTGAGCATAAAAGAAATGCTTTGAAGAGAGGATTCGGTAAGGGCGTGGTGCGGGTTTAGTACGTAACAGCGCTCTGGTCGAGCAATTGATTTCTGTGTAGTTTAGTAGGCTCACGGCCGGCTCTCTCACTCAGCCAATCCCTATCCCTCCCTTTTATCCTAGGATACCTTTATTTGTACCATTCAATCGTTTAAGGTCCGTTGTGTCATTTGTTTTGTTTTACTAAAACGAGCCTTAACTTGTTGAAGTGTGCTTTAAGTAGCCTTAACTTAAAGGATTGACGCCAACAATAGGGTTATTTCAAGAGAGAAGAGAAAGGATCCGTCCAAGTTTATTAAAGTATTTTTGGGGTTCACGGATCAAATTTATTTGTTAAACGAAGGAAAACTTTTTTCGATAATGCAAAACAAACGGGCCAGTATGGACGGCTCCATCGAGATATTTGACATCGACGTCCTACTTAAGAAGAGGAAGACGGCTAAAGTTAATCTGACTCAATTGACCATGGGTGAAGAGGAGACGTGGATGCAGTACCTTTTAAGATCTGAATCGTTAATAGAGGAAGCGGAAAGCGTTGGATTGAAACTCGATCCGGATGATCTATTCAGATATATCATACGTGGTTTACCGGTCGATTTTAACATCATTCTTGCTCAACGCAAGAAAATACCTGAAACCGCTCTTGCAGATATAAGGAAAGTATTCGCACATAGGAGGGGAATCATCGAAAGTTACGAAAGGCGATTTAAGAAACCAAGGGCGGTAAAAAAACGATGTTTCATTTGCAAGAAAACCTCGCATCTAGCCGATACCTGTTGGAAAAAACCCAGCAAGTATGGCAGGTTGTATTAAGGTGAACAATAATGAATATAACAAGCGGAGCAACAAGCCACATGACTAACAACCTTCGTTAAGAAAAGAAAATAGAAAACTTGGACTAGCAGACGACAGAGTCATCAGGTCTGATCAAGTAATGCTAAGATTAGCTGGAAAATACTACAAGTTAAATTATGTCCTTTCCACACCGAGGCTGAAGGGTAAAACTAATAATCACTTTCAATTAATCAGGTTTACATCTATTATAATGGTGTGGTTCAAAGTTCGAACGGTGGGTCAAGATTTATAAAACGATGAGAACGTGACACGCGTGAGCAAAGCGCAATGACAATTCTTAAGATTATATCCCTCCTTTGTTTTTAATAGAACTGTTTATACAAGAGTTTTACCGTTCTTAGAAAAACTTCTTAAAACTATCGGGCTGAAATAATTTTACGTTCACGACTTCCTTGATATTTCAATATCATTTCAATTAAAACAAAATCTGGAAATAAGCTTTAGCCTTTTACCGGGGCGACCCTATTCTGCATAATGGCTATTATGCAAAATACTTTGCATAATTTGCATAATGGCTACTTCTGATCGTACGAAGTCGCTAAAACTTGGTACAATTATCTATTATACTATAAATAAGCAAATGCATCAACTTTTAGACAATTTTGACACAAAAATTGGGCTCCAAACAAATTCTAGCCATTTTAAAAGTAACTCCTACACCCAAGTACTATGGGTAATTTGTACTTCTAATGCGGCTAGGGTGCTAAAACGTTAACAAATTGTTTATTATAGGGTATAAACAACATCCAACAAGTTTCAGACCAATAGAGCCAAAATTTACGGCTTAGGCTCAATATTTGTATTTTGCATAACGGGGTAATTTTGCATAATCGGTACTTCTAACAATGCTACGGGGCTAAAACTTTGCAAAATTGATTATTATACTAAAAAATTAATATTCTGTAAGTTTTAGACCGATAGAGCCAAAATTTACGGCTTAGGCTCAATATTTGTATTTTGCATAACGGGGTAATTTTGCATAATCGCCACTTTTAACAATGCTACGGGGCTAAAACTTTAGTAAATTGTGTATTAAACTAAAAAATTAAAATTCCGTAAGATTTAGATCGATAGAGCCAAAATTTACGGCTTAGGCTCAATATTACTATTTTGCATAACGGGGTAATTTTGCATAATCGGCACTTCTAACAACGCTACGGGGCTAAAACTTTAGTAAATTGTGTATTAAACTAAAAAATTAAAAATCTGTGTGTTTTAGACCGATGGAGCCAAAATTTACGGCTTAGGCTCAATATTTGTATTTTGCATAACGGGGTAATTTTGCATAATCGGTACTTCTAACAATGCAACTGGGCTAAAACTTTAGTAAATTGTGTATTAAACTAAAATATTAAAATTCTGTAAGTTTTAGACCGATAGAGCCAAAATTTACGGCTTAGGCTCAATATTTGTATTTTGCATAACGGGGTAATTTTGCATAATCGGCACTTTTAACAATGCTACGGGGATAAAACTTTGCAAAATTGATTATTATACTAAAAAATTAAAATTCTGTGTGTTTCAGACCGATAGAACCAAAATTTACGGCTTAGGCTCAATATTTGTATTTTGCATAACGGGGTAATTTTGCATAATCGGTACTTCTAACAATGCTACGGGGCTAAAACTTTGCAAAATTGATTATTATACTAAAAAATTAATTTTCTGTAAGTTTTAGACCGATAGAGCCAAAATTTACGGCTTAGGCTCAATATTTGTATTTTGCATAACGGGGTAATTTTGCATAATCGCCACTTTTAACAAAGCTACTGGGCTAAAACTTTAGTAAATTGTGTATTAAACTAAAAAATTAAAATTCTGTAAGTTTTAGACCGATAGAGCCAAAAATTACGGCTAAGCTCAATATTTGTATTTTGCATAACGGGGTAATTTTGCATAATCGGCACTTTTAACAATGCTACGGGGATAAAACTTTGCAAAATTGATTATTATACTAAAAAATTAAAATTCTGTAAGTTTTAGACCGATAGAGCCAAAATTTACGGCTTAGGCTCAATATTTGTATTTTGCATAACGGGGTAATTTTGCATAATCGGTACTTCTAACAATGCTACGGGGCTAAAACTTTAGTAAATTGTTTAATAAACTAAAAAATTAAAATTCTGTAAGTTTTAGATCGATAGAGCCAAAATTTACGGCTTAGGCTCAATATTACTATTTTGCATAACGGGGTAATTTTGCATAATCGGCACTTTTAACAATGCTACTGGGCTAAAACTTTAGTAAATTGTGTATTAAACTAAAAAATTAAAATTCTGTAAGTTTTAGACCGATAGAGCCAAAATTTACGGCTTAGGCTCAATATTTGTATTTTGCATAACGGGGTAATTTTGCATAATCGGCACTTTTAACAATGCTACGGGGATAAAACTTTGCAAAATTGATTATTATACTAAAAAATTAAAATTCTGTAAGTTTTAGACCGATAGAGCCAAAATTTACGGCTTAGGCTCAATATTTGTATTTTGCATAACGGGGTAATTTTGCATAATCGGTACTTCTAACAATGCTACGGGGCTAAAACTTTAGTAAATTGTTTAATAAACTAAAAAATTAAAATTCTGTAAGTTTTAGATCGATAGAGCCAAAATTTACGGGTAAGGCTCAATATTTGTATTTTGCATAACGGGGTAATTTTGCATAATCGGCACTTTTAACAATGCTACTGGGCTAAAACTTTAGTAAACTGTGTATTAAACTAAAAAATTAAAATTCTGAAAGTTTTAAACCGATAGAGCCAAAATTTACGGGTTAGGCTCAATATTAGTATTTTGCATAACGGGGTAATTTTGCATAATCGGCACTTCTAACAATGCTACGGGGCTAAAACTTTAGTAAATTGTGTATTAAACTAAAAAATTAAAATTCTGTGTGTTTTAGACCGATGGAGCCAAAATTTACGGCTTAGGCTCAATATTTGTATTTTGCATAACGGGGTAATTTTGCATAATCGGTACTTCTAACAATGCTACTGGGCTAAAACTTTAGTAAATTGTGAATTAAACTGAAATATTAAAATTCTGTAAGTTTTAGTCCGATAGAACCAATATTTACGGCTTAGGCTCAATATTTGTATTTTGCATAACGGGGTAATTTTGCATAATCGGCACTTTTAACAATGCTACGGGGATAAAACTTTGCAAAATTGATTATTATACTAAAAAATTAAAATTCTGTGTGTTTCAGACCGATAGAACCAAAATTTACGGCTTAGGCTCAATATTTGTATTTTGCATAACGGGGTAATTTTGCATAATCGGTACTTCTAACAATGCTACGGGGCTAAAACTTTGCAAAATTGATTATTATACTAAAAAATTAAAATTCTGTAAGTTTTAGACCGATAGAGCCAAAATTTACGGCTTAGGCTCAATATTTGTATTTTGCATAACGGGGTAATTTTGCATAATCGGTACTTCTAACAATGCTACGGGGCTAAAACTTTAGTAAATTGTTTAATAAACTAAAAAATTAAAATTCTGTAAGTTTTAGATCGATAGAGCCAAAATTTACGGCTTAGGCTCAATATTACTATTTTGCATAACGGGGTAATTTTGCATAATCGGCACTTTTAACAATGCTACTGGGCTAAAACTTTAGTAAATTGTGTATTAAACTAAAAAATTAAAATTCTGTAAGTTTTAGACCGATAGAGCCAAAATTTACGGCTTAGGCTCAATATTTGTATTTTGCATAACGGGGTAATTTTGCATAATCGGCACTTTTAACAATGCTACGGGGATAAAACTTTGCAAAATTGATTATTATACTAAAAAATTAAAATTCTGTAAGTTTTAGACCGATAGAGCCAAAATTTACGGCTTAGGCTCAATATTTGTATTTTGCATAACGGGGTAATTTTGCATAATCGGCACTTTTAACAATGCTACGGGGATAAAACTTTGCAAAATTGATTATTATACTAAAAAATTAAAATTCTGTAAGTTTTAGACCGATAGAGCCAAAATTTACGGCTTAGGCTCAATATTTGTATTTTGCATAACGGGGTAATTTTGCATAATCGGCACTTTTAACAATGCTACGGGGATAAAACTTTGCAAAATTGATTATTATACTAAAAAATTAAAATTCTGTAAGTTTTAGACCGATAGAGCCAAAATTTACGGCTTAGGCTCAATATTTGTATTTTGCATAACGGGGTAATTTTGCATAATCGGCACTTTTAACAATGCTACGGGGATAAAACTTTGCAAAATTAATTATTATACTAAAAAATTAAAATTCTGTGTGTTTCAGACCGATAGAACCAAAATTTACGCCTTAGGCTCAATATTTGTATTTTGCATAACGGGGTAATTTTGCATAATCGGTACTTCTAACAATGCTACGGGGCTAAAACTTTGCAAAATTGATTATTATACTAAAAAATTAATTTTCTGTAAGTTTTAGACCGATAGAGCCAAAATTTACGGCTTAGGCTCAATATTTGTATTTTGCATAACGGGGTAATTTTGCATAATCGCCACTTTTAACAATGCTACGGGGCTAAAACTTTGCAAAATTGATTATTATACTAAAAAATTAAAATTCTGTAAGTTTTAGACCGATAGAGCCAAAATTTACGGCTTAGGCTCAATATTTGTATTTTGCATAACAGGGTAATTTTGCATAATCGGTACTTCTAACAATGCTACGGGGCTAAAACTTTAGTAAATTGTTTAATAAACTAAAAAATTAAAATTCTGTAAGTTTTAGATCGATAGAGCCAAAATTTACGGCTTAGGCTCAATATTACTATTTTGCATAACGGGGTAATTTTGCATAATCGGCACTTTTAACAATGCTACTGGGCTAAAACTTTAGTAAATTGTGTATTAAACTAAAAAATTAAAATTCTGTAAGTTTTAGACCGATAGAGCCAAAATTTACGGCTTAGGCTCAATATTTGTATTTTGCATAACGGGGTAATTTTGCATAATCGGCACTTTTAACAATGCTACGGGGATAAAACTTTGCAAAATTGATTATTATACTAAAAAATTAAAATTCTGTAAGTTTTAGACCGATAGAGCCAAAATTTACGGCTTAGGCTCAATATTTGTATTTTGCATAACGGGGTAATTTTGCATAATCGGTACATCTAACAATGCTACGGGGCTAAAACTTTAGTAAATTGTTTAATAAACTAAAAAATTAAAATTCTGTAAGTTTTAGATCGATAGAGCCAAAATTTACGGGTAAGGCTCAATATTAGTATTTTGCATAACGGGGTAATTTTGCATAATCGGCACTTTTAACAATGCTACTGGGCTAAAACTTTAGTAAACTGTGTATTAAACTAAAAAATTAAAATTCTGAAAGTTTTAAACCGATAGAGCCAAAATTTACGGGTTAGGCTCAATATTAGTATTTTGCATAACGGGGTAATTTTGCATAATCGGCACTTCTAACAATGCTACGGGGCTAAAACTTTAGTAAATTGTGTATTAAACTAAAAAATTAAAATTCTGTGTGTTTTAGACCGATGGAGCCAAAATTTACGGCTTAGGCTCAATATTTGTATTTTGCATAACGGGGTAATTTTGCATAATCGGTACTTCTAACAATGCTACTGGGCTAAAACTTTAGTAAATTGTGAATTAAACTGAAATATTAAAATTCTGTAAGTTTTAGTCCGATAGAACCAAAATTTACGGCTTAGGCTCAATATTTGTATTTTGCATAACGGGGTAATTTTGCATAATCGGCACTTTTAACAATGCTACGGGGATAAAACTTTGCAAAATTAATTATTATACTAAAAAATTAAAATTCTGTGTGTTTCAGACCGATAGAACCAAAATTTACGCCTTAGGCTCAATATTTGTATTTTGCATAACGGGGTAATTTTGCATAATCGGTACTTCTAACAATGCTACGGGGCTAAAACTTTGCAAAATTGATTATTATACTAAAATATTAATTTTCTGTAAGTTTTAGACCGATAGAGCCAAAATTTACGGCTTAGGCTCAATATTTGTATTTTGCATAACGGGGTAATTTTGCATAATCGCCACTTTTAACAATGCTACGGGGCTAAAACTTTAGTAAATTGTGTATTAAACTAAAAAATTAAAATTCTGTGTGTTTTAGACCGATAGAGCCAAAATTTACGGCTTAGGCTCAATATTTGTATTTTGCATAACGGGGTAATTTTGCATAATCGGCACTTTTAACAATGCTACGGGGATAAAACTTTGCAAAATTAATTATTATACTAAAAAATTAAAATTCTGTGTGTTTCAGACCGATAGAACCAAAATTTACGCCTTAGGCTCAATATTTGTATTTTGCATAACGGGGTAATTTTGCATAATCGGTACTTCTAACAATGCTACGGGGCTAAAACTTTGCAAAATTGATTATTATACTAAAAAATTAATTTTCTGTAAGTTTTAGACCGATAGAGCCAAAATTTACGGCTTAGGCTCAATATTTGTATTTTGCATAACGGGGTAATTTTGCATAATCGCCACTTTTAACAATGCTACGGGGCTAAAACTTTGCAAAATTGATTATTATACTAAAAAATTAAAATTCTGTAAGTTTTAGACCGATAGAGCCAAAATTTACGGCTTAGGCTCAATATTTGTATTTTGCATAACAGGGTAATTTTGCATAATCGGTACTTCTAACAATGCTACGGGGCTAAAACTTTAGTAAATTGTTTAATAAACTAAAAAATTAAAATTCTGTAAGTTTTAGATCGATAGAGCCAAAATTTACGGCTTAGGCTCAATATTACTATTTTGCATAACGGGGTAATTTTGCATAATCGGCACTTTTAACAATGCTACTGGGCTAAAACTTTAGTAAATTGTGTATTAAACTAAAAAATTAAAATTCTGTAAGTTTTAGACCGATAGAGCCAAAATTTACGGCTTAGGCTCAATATTTGTATTTTGCATAACGGGGTAATTTTGCATAATCGGCACTTTTAACAATGCTACGGGGATAAAACTTTGCAAAATTGATTATTATACTAAAAAATTAAAATTCTGTAAGTTTTAGACCGATAGAGCCAAAATTTACGGCTTAGGCTCAATATTTGTATTTTGCATAACGGGGTAATTTTGCATAATCGGTACATCTAACAATGCTACGGGGCTAAAACTTTAGTAAATTGTTTAATAAACTAAAAAATTAAAATTCTGTAAGTTTTAGATCGATAGAGCCAAAATTTACGGGTAAGGCTCAATATTAGTATTTTGCATAACGGGGTAATTTTGCATAATCGGCACTTTTAACAATGCTACTGGGCTAAAACTTTAGTAAACTGTGTATTAAACTAAAAAATTAAAATTCTGAAAGTTTTAAACCGATAGAGCCAAAATTTACGGGTTAGGCTCAATATTAGTATTTTGCATAACGGGGTAATTTTGCATAATCGGCACTTCTAACAATGCTACGGGGCTAAAACTTTAGTAAATTGTGTATTAAACTAAAAAATTAAAATTCTGTGTGTTTTAGACCGATGGAGCCAAAATTTACGGCTTAGGCTCAATATTTGTATTTTGCATAACGGGGTAATTTTGCATAATCGGTACTTCTAACAATGCTACTGGGCTAAAACTTTAGTAAATTGTGAATTAAACTGAAATATTAAAATTCTGTAAGTTTTAGTCCGATAGAACCAAAATTTACGGCTTAGGCTCAATATTTGTATTTTGCATAACGGGGTAATTTTGCATAATCGGCACTTTTAACAATGCTACGGGGATAAAACTTTGCAAAATTAATTATTATACTAAAAAATTAAAATTCTGTGTGTTTCAGACCGATAGAACCAAAATTTACGCCTTAGGCTCAATATTTGTATTTTGCATAACGGGGTAATTTTGCATAATCGGTACTTCTAACAATGCTACGGGGCTAAAACTTTGCAAAATTGATTATTATACTAAAATATTAATTTTCTGTAAGTTTTAGACCGATAGAGCCAAAATTTACGGCTTAGGCTCAATATTTGTATTTTGCATAACGGGGTAATTTTGCATAATCGCCACTTTTAACAATGCTACGGGGCTAAAACTTTAGTAAATTGTGTATTAAACTAAAAAATTAAAATTCTGTGTGTTTTAGACAGATGGAGCCAAAATTTACGGCTTAGGCTCAATATTTGTATTTTGCATAACGGGGTAATTTTGCATAATCGCCACTTTTAACAATGCTACTGGGCTAAAACTTTGCAAAATTAATTATTATACTAAAAAATTAAAATTCTGTGTGTTTCAGACCGATAGAACCAAAATTTACGGCTTAGGCTCAATATTTGTATTTTGCATAACGGGGTAATTTTGCATAATCGGTACTTCTAACAATGCTACGGGGCTAAAACTTTAGTAAATTGTGTAATAAACTAAAAAATTAAAATTCTGTAAGTTTTAGACCGATAAAGCCAAAATTTACGGCTTAGGCTCAATATTTGTATTTTGCATAACGGGGTAATTTTGCATAATCGGTACTTCTAACAATGCTACGGGGCTAAAACTTTGCAAAATTGATTATTATACTAAAAAATTAATATTCTGTAAGTTTTAGACCGATAGAGCCAAAATTTACGGCTTAGGCTCAATATTTGTATTTTGCATAACGGGGTAATTTTGCATAATCGCCACTTTTAACAATGCTACGGGGCTAAAACTTTAGTAAATTGTGTATTAAACTAAAAAATTAAAATTCTGTGTGTTTTAGACAGATGGAGCCAAAATTTACGGCTTAGGCTCAATATTTGTATTTTGCATAACGGGGTAATTTTGCATAATCGCCACTTTTAACAATGCTACGGGGCTAAAACTTTAGTAAATTGTGTATTAAACTAAAAAATTAAAATTCTGTAAGTTTTAGTCCGATAGAGCCAAAATTTACGGCTTAGGCTCAATATTTGTATTTTGCATAACGGGGTAATTTTGCATAATCGGCACTTTTAACAATGCTACTGGGCTAAAACTTTAGTAAACTGTGTATTAAACTAAAAAATTAAAATTCTGTGTGTTTTAGACCGATAGAGCCAAAATTTACGGCTTAGGCTCAATATTTGTATTTTGCATAACGGGGTAATTTTGCATAATCGGCACTTTTAACAATGCTACGGGGATAAAACTTTGCAAAATTAATTATTATACTAAAAAATTAAAATTCTGTGTGTTTCAGACCGATAGAACCAAAATTTACGCCTTAGGCTCAATATTTGTATTTTGCATAACGGGGTAATTTTGCATAATCGGTACTTCTAACAATGCTACTGGGCTAAAACTTTAGTAAATTGTTTAATAAACTAAAAAATTAAAATTCGGTAAGTTTTGGATCGGTAGAGCCAAAATTAACGGCTTAGGCTCAATTTTAGTATTTTGCATAATTGAGTTTGTTGACTGGACTAGTGGTTTTGGTTTATTATTTTGAACTCTTGAAATTTCTTTTTTTTAGAATTGCAACAGAACTATTCTGTACTTGAATAAAAGCTAATTTAATGTGCTACAACTTCATTTCTTTTGACTTTTCTTGAAAGGGAGAGGTTTTATGACGATATTCGCCCCGAAGCGAGAGCTGTACTTCAATTTTCCATTTTTTGTAAAACACTGCCGATTTTTGAAGTGTAATATCTCGGGAACTATTTGATGTACAGAGTTGTCGTTTGACGTAAACTGAATCTTATTATCTTTACTACAACTTCATATGTCATGACTTTTCTCGTAGGTTAACAGTTTTACACCGATATTCGCCTCGAAACGAGAGCACTACTTTCAATTTCAATTTTTTGAAAATGAACTTAATTTTTTATGTGGCATATCTCGGAAACTATTGGACGTACAGAGTTGCCGTTGGACTTAAATTGTAAATTTATTATACTGAAAAAAAGTATGGACAATTAACATCGAACAACGCATAGTTTACGGTAAATCCCAAAAAAGAGTTCTTTTGCCCCACTAATCCTACTTTATTTTTTATTACCTAACTGTGAGCGCTTTTAACTTAAAAACGGTCGGAGCTAGAAAAAATGTTTAAAGGCCTATTTTTATTGGCAATTTAATAAGAACAAATTTGTACATAATCATAATTCGCCTAATGTCAATACTTTTCAAGACATGTGGTAAGAAACAAAAAAAAATCAGCAATGGCCCGGGGGGGGGGGGGAGCAAGCTTCCTCCCCCAGCAAAATGATCTCCTATGTTGCCTGGACTATCAGTATTATTAGGTTTTTTTAAAAAAGTAAAAATGGGAGGGGGGCAGGGTTTTTTTTTAAAAACCTGGGGGGGGGGATTTATCAAGCTATAAATCTTGGGAGGAGGGAAGTATTCAAAAGCGGGTGAAAGAATATAGAACACCCCTTTATTTTAGCTAGTACATTGTGATAAAGAAATCCAGTTTCCCCCCTATTTTCTTGAAGTGTTAAATTGTAAAAATTTTTAACGCATTTATCTCGAAAACGGTTTTAGTTAGGAAAAAAATGAAAAGGACTATTTTTGTTTAAAATCTAATTTAGAACAAATTGGTAAATAACTACAATTCGCCTAAAGGTAATACTTTACGAGATATTTGTGAAAAACCCAAAATGGCCCCTAAAACCCTCAATTGTAGGGGTCACTTGCCCCACCCTCGGGGACTTTTAGTATACGTTATACTGTAGCGTCTTCCGATCATTTTAAGTTTTTTTTACAGAACTATATGATTTAATGTTTTTAAATCCCGTTTTTTGGTCTAATTTTGACTGGACTAATGGTATTGCTCACGAGCTTACCGGAGGTAACGGAAGCTATGTTATCGTTCCGAAGAACGAAAAAAATTTAGGTCTTCGATTTGAAAAATTCGGAGGGAACATTTTTGGTTCCGTGTCGGTCTGTCGTTCAGTTGTTGGGAACCACCATAACTTAAAAACTACTAGTCCGATTTTAATGAAATTTGGATGGTAGATCATGATTAGCCTATTGATGGTCTCATATAAGTTTCAACATTCTGCGTTCATTTGTTTCTCTTCCACATGCGCACAAACATACATTTATTTATACCTATAGCTTCGAAAGTACTGATGTGATTTGTAAGAAAATTTTATAGTTTATAGAAAGTAGCGTGCAGTAGCCCTACATTAATTTGAAGAAACACCAATATGCGTTACTAAAAAGAACACCAAAAAGTTACAGGAAATGTCTCACTGTCTTGCAGACTCGTATGCAAGCTTTTCATATAATCCATGCGTTGATATTAATACTTCAGAGCAAGGAGAGGATCTTGCAAGATCTAAGCCAGTAGTAAGAAATCAGGTTAGTAGCTTTTTAGAACTACATCTCCTTTTGCAAGGTTCGATGTATAATTGACTGAACCTGACACATGAAAGTAAAATAGATAATACAAAAAAACAAAACAATAAATACAAATAAATTGTATGAACATTTCTTATGCTACCTTACTGCAATATAAACATTTTATATTATTCAATGTATACATAAATATTATTTCCTAAATTACCAAATAGTTATTTACGCAACCGCAACAAGGGAGAGAAGTATGTTTTCCTGCTCGAGGTTAAGTTTTCTACTGAGGCATCGCCGAAGTTTTTAGTTTAATAAACAATTTACTAAAGTTTTAGCCCAGTAGCATTGTTAGAAGTACCGATTATGCAAAATTACCCCGTTATGCAAAATACAAATATTGATCCTAAGCCGTAAATTTTGGCTCTATCGATCCAAAACTTACAGAATTTTAATTTTTTAGTTTAATAAACAATGTACTAAAGTTTTAGCCCAGTAGCAATGTTAGAAGTACTGATTATGCAAAATTACCCCGTTATGCAAAATACTAATATTGAGCCTAAGCCGTAAATTTTGGCTCTATCGATCTAAAACTTACTGAATTTTAATTTTTTAGTTTAATAAACAATTTACTAAAGTTTTAGCCCCGTAGCATTGTTAGAAGTACCGATTATGCAAAATTACCCCGTTATGCAAAATACAAATATTGAGCCTAAGCCGTAAATTTTGGCTCTATCGGTCTGAAACACACAGAATTTTAATTTTTTAGTATAATAATCAATTTTGCAAAGTTTTATCCCCGTAGCATTGTTAAAAGTGGCGATTATGCAAAATTACCCCGTTATGCAAAATACAAATATTGAGCCTAAGCCGTAAATTTTGGCTCTATCGGTCTAAAACTTACAGAATTTTAATTTTTTAGTTTATTACACAATTTACTAAAGTTTTAGCCCAGTAGCATTGTTAGAAGTACCGATTATGCAAAATTACCCCGTTATGCAAAATACAAATATTGAGCCTAAGCCGTAAATTTTGGTTCTATCGGTCTGAAACACACAGAATTTTAATTTTTTAGTATAATAATCAATTTTGCAAAGTTTTATCCCCGTAGCATTGTTAAAAGTGCCGATTATGCAAAATTACCCCGTTATGCAAAATACAAATATTGAGCCTAAGCCGTAAATTTTGGCTCCATCGGTCTAAAACACACAGAATTTTAATTTTTTAGTTTAATACACAATTTACTAAAGTTTTAGCCCCGTAGCATTGTTAGAAGTGCCGATTATGCAAAATTACCCCGTTATGCAAAATACAAATATTGAGCCTAAGCCGTAAATTTTGGCTCCATCGGTCTAAAACACACAGAATTTTAATTTTTTAGTATAATAATCAATTTTGCAAAGTTTTATCCCCGTAGCATTGTTAAAAGTGCCGATTATGCAAAATTACCCCGTTATGCAAAATACAAATATTGAGCCTAAGCCGTAAATTTTGGCTCTATCGGTCTAAAACTTACAGAATTTTAATTTTTTAGTTTATTACACAATTTACTACAGTTTTAGCCCAGTAGCATTGTTAGAAGTACCGATTATGCAAAATTACCCCGTTATGCAAAATACAAATATTGAGCCTAAGCCGTAAATTTTGGTTCTATCGGTCTGAAACACACAGAATTTTAATTTTTTAGTATAATAATCAATTTTGCAAAGTTTTATCCCCGTAGCATTGTTAAAAGTGCCGATTATGCAAAATTACCCCGTTATGCAAAATACAAATATTGAGCCTAAGCCGTAAATTTTGGCTCTATCGGTCTAAAACTTACAGAATTTTAATATTTTAGTTTAATACACAATTTACTAAAGTTTTAGCCCAGTAGCATTGTTAGAAGTACCGATTATGCAAAATTACCCCGTTATGCAAAATACAAATATTGAGCCTAAGCCGTAAATTTTGGCTCCATCGGTCTAAAACACACAGAATTTTAATTTTTTAGTTTAATACACAATTTACTAAAGTTTTAGCCCCGTAGCATTGTTAAAAGTGCCGATTATGCAAAATTACCCCGTTATGCAAAATACAAATATTGAGCCTAAGCCGTAAATTTTGGCTCTATCGGTCTAAAACTTACAGAATATTAATTTTTTAGTATAATAATCAATTTTGCAAAGTTTTAGCCCCGTAGCATTGTTAGAAGTACCGATTATGCAAAATTACCCCGTTATGCAAAATACAAATATTGAGCCTAAGCCGTAAATTTTGGCTCTATTGGTCTGAAACTTGTTGGATGTTGTTTATACCCTATAATAAACAATTTGTCAACGTTTTAGCACCCTAGCCGCATTAGAAGTACAAATTACCCATAGTACTTGGGTGTAGGAGTTACTTTTAAAATGGCTAGAATTTGTTTGGAGCCCAATTTTTGGGTCAAAATTGTCTAAAAGTTGATGCATTTGCTTATTTATAGTATAATAGATAATTGTACCAAGTTTTAGCGACTTCGTACGATCAGAAGTAGCCATTATGCAAATTATGCAAAGTATTTTGCATAATAGCCATTATGCAGAATAGGGTCGCCCCTTTTACCGTTCCCATCTTATTAGAATTATAATATTAATTAAAGTTTCATGCTCAGTAACTAAAAATGAAGAGTTAAAATACAAATTTGTTGATTTGTTTAGCTCATGTACAGTAATAAAATGTGTTGAGGCTAAACATTATAAATCATTGTGTTAGATGTAACATTGCCCAATTTAAAATTTACCGCTACAAAATCAAAATGCGTGATGGGATTTGTCGACTGTCACTTTATGATACATTCTATTATGCCAAGTGTCGTTAACTTAAAGCTGAGGTATTAACAGATTGATTCAATATGCTATAATAGATCCGAGGCCATGGCAGCTCGTATTGGTCATCATTTGGCTCTTTCGATAAAATTAAAACATTATCGGATAAGGCTGCATTGATGGTGACAGATCTGGGTTCAATTCCCAGACCGGCTAAGTGGATAGCTGGTTCTTTGAAGAGCCGACTAACTAGTTGCGTATCTCCAATGTAAAATGTATACAGCTTACGGAGCAATATACTAACCTCATTCCATCCATTACGTGTATAGTTGTATACCCCCTTAGCAGGTCTGTGCCACAGAGTTGCAAAAACTCCATCAGTGGGTACCTTTGACGTAGACAGTCTTGACTCAGTAACATTATATAACTCAGTAACATTTTGTTTGTGGTACTTAAATTATTCTACAATCAAGAATAATATATGTTGCATGTGGAAATAATACGGATTGGTTTAAAAGAATGAACGATGAACATTTTACCCTTTTGACAATACTGTTAATTCTTGAGGAGTTGGGTCTAAAAATAATTGATAGGCTCACTTTTTGCGATATTCCAACCCCTCCTTGTATTATTCCCAAGCCGACTAGAAATTTAAATTGTATTTAATAGTCTTATATAAGGTAACTTAATTTTTAATTACAATTCTCATCAATTTCACCTGTTTTAGGCAACGATACTTAAACCTTTTTTCAATATTCTTACAATTTACTGGTTTATAGTAAATGAATCGATTTCTGTAACTGAAGAATTAAAATCACTTCATAGTTCCTAATAGACAGTCTCAGAAAGACCAAAAAAACGCCAACATATTACAAAAGCTGCGCTTTTGTAATTTGTAATAGTTCAAATTGTAATTCAATGTAATATTATATTTTATATATATATATATATATATATATATATATATATATATATATATATATATATATATATATATATATATATATATATATATATATATATATATATATATATTATATTATATATATTATATGACTGAAGAATTACAACCACCTCATAGTTCCTAATAGAGCAGTCTGAGAGAGTATGCAAAAATTATTTAATTTTGTATCTTAACAACTTACCAATATTTAAAAAAAAACTATTTGTTTTACTTTTAATAAGAGGGAACCAGCATGGCTGAGGGGCTTAAGGCACTTACCCAGCTATCAATAAGTAGAGGTGACACGAGGTCGTGGGTTTGATCCCGTGCCATGATACTCTGAAATGCATCTATGAATCGCGGACGAAACAGGGCATGGGACACCCCTTATGGGGCACTCTTCCCCTACTCTTTGATCTGGTCCGATCCGTGTCATGATGATGTGATTTGTATCTATGGTTCGAGGACGGAGCAGGGCGAGGAACACCCCCTATGGGGCACTCTTCCCCCCCGCTTTGACGCACTGCTTATATAGCTTACTGATGACCACACCATACTCGCTTCGGCGGTACAATGTACAAATGTATGATGTGTGAAATAGCTGGAACTCTCCACTACAGGGCGTAAAATGGGCCTAAATGATGGCCTAATTGCTAGGTTTGAACAAGTGGTTCGTCCTAACCGTTCTAGTAGGAAGTACTAGACTACTATTACTTTTAATAAAACTTGCACAATGATTGTAATTGTTTACTTATTAAAGTGGGAGTTAGGTGTTAAGAACAATAAAGTATAATTTTAAGATAGTAAATCGAGCGAAAGTGAGCCTATTAATTATTTAGAAACACAACAACTCCAGTATTGGAAATGGCAAAAAGCAATATAATAATTATGATACTTTTAACCTTTTTTTTTATCTATTATATGGTATAGAAAAGAAAAAAATTGACAGGAAAGAAGAAAAAATCTGAGAACTTGAGTTTTTAGTGTCAAATAAGTTGGAGTAACAAGCCCGTAATTGAAGTAAAATATCTCACACATATTGGCTTTTAGGCTTGTGTCCTTTTTTTCTTTTCTAAATTCAGTGAAGCATTGATTGTCTGAACATATTAGCCGAACAACTGGGTATCCAAACTTCTGGCTTCTAAAGGTAGAGGCTTCAGAAGTTTTGTGAATCCATTAGCATCTGAGTTGCTTATGACTCTGAATGTGGAGTTTTAGAAAATAAGTGCACAATAGTTTTTTAAAATTTCAGGATTCTCAAAATCTACAAGGTGGTCTCTTCTAGAAGACCTAGCTTTCATAAACTTAAACAATCTTAGTGCATATAAAATATAATATATTTTTACTTATCTTTAGTCGGTGGCCATAGAAAGCTTTCTAACGTCAGGAATCCTAGCTTCAGCTGAAGCAGATTAGGAAATGCCATAACTCTATACCCAAGTCTTGTGGAAGGTGCAAATCTCTTTGCGTCTTCCTTAATGATATTGCCCATTGGTCTATTTCATTTAACTGTCTCTGCCACTTTAGCTGGATATTATAAACCCATTCCTTTAAGGGTGTTACATTTTGCAAGTACTGCTTACGATTCCAAAACGTATATTCTAAATATATACTTGATTCTGTTTCTTGAAATGAATTTTCCAAACCTCTTATTACTATTAACCCTTAGCACTATTAGAATCCTTGAATTGTATGATTGATGCTTCACTTAAAAAGTATTATCATTTTAAATTATCATTAGCACAACAAAATTGTATTAGTTTTGCTTTATGAATCACATTAAACAATATTTATTATAATAAAAATTCAATTTTATCAAAAAATAAATAAATAGTAATAATAATAGTGTTAAAAACAAATAATCCAAATAAAGAGATAGTAAAGCTTATGCAAGGTTAATTATAGCTGCTAGTCACGGCTTGTTAGTAAATATTATTTTTAATAATATTACAATTAAAATGTTATTAGAATAACATATTATTCATTCCAGGAAAATATACCATTCATTTGGCTTGATTATTATAATTAGCTGGTAATACTTTTAAAAGTTTATTATAATAAGGGTTAGTTGTAGGATCTAGTCATAGCTAGTTTAGTAAATGTCATTTACTCTCGTTTTTGCTTATACATGTCATTTTTTAATAATATTTTACACAATACATGGTAAGGAAATATACCATTATCTGTTTCTAGCCTTCAGCTAAATATAATACTTTTAAAATCTTAATATAATTAAGGGTTAGTTGTAGGATCTAGTCATATAGCTTGTTTAGTAAACGTCATTTACTCTCTTTTTTGCTTATATATGTCATTTTTTAATAATATTTTACTCAATACATGGTAAGGAAATATACCATTATCTGCTTCTAGCATTTAGTAGCTAAATATAATACTTTTAAAAGCTGACTATAATTAAGGGTTAGTTGTAGGATGTCATATAGCTTATTAAGAAAATATGCAACAATCTGTTTCTAGCATTTAGCTAGTTCATTAATATTCCATGAGCTGTTTATACTTTAAGAAGCATATTTTATAATTACCTTTAATCATAAAAAGGTAAGTTGTAGGTTCAAGTCATAGCTTATTCAGTTAAATGTAATTTTTTTTTATTAATATTTTACTCAAAATATGACATAAAAATACACTATTATTTAGCTTGTTTCCTAAAATTCCATTATAAGCTGATGATAATATTTTAACAAGCATATTATAATTAAAGGCTATATGTAGGATCTAGTCATAGCATGTTTTTGTAAATGTCGTTTTTCAACAATATTATACTTAAAATATTATATCGAAATAAACCCTGCAAAATCTGTAGGCTGCAGGTAGTATTTAGCTGATAATATTATAGGAAGCTTATTTTAAAATTACTTTTGATTAATAATTTAATACCTTTAATTGTTATTTATCTTGTTACGTGGGGTAATAATTTATTTGCTATTGTATTGTCCCATTCTGAGTTCATTTTATTTAAATAGCTTATAATTATTTTAAACAAAGTTATTGTCAGATCTAGTCATAGCTTATTTGAAAATTTTATGCTTAATAATATACACAAATTGAATATTAATAAATATTAAAGGAAATTATTGTTATTTGTGCAAGCAATTTAGCTTGTTTAGTAGTTAAAATAATTCTGGTATATTTATTGATCCAACTGCAGCTTATTACAATTATAAGATAATAGTAGGATCTAGTCATAGCTTGATGGAAAATATATGATAACATTTTACACAATTACAAAATTAACCAAGAAAATGTACCATACCTATTATTTAGCATGTATACGAGTGCCAAATAATTGATTATTAATATTTATTATGTTATTATCAGTTCTTTATGATTTAAGAAGCCTATTATAATTTGAAATTAATAGTAAGCCACAGTAAAAGCTTGATATGAAGAGTTTTTATATAATAATATTTTAGACAAATAAAAAATGAAACGAGAAAAATTATAACTTTCAAAGAAATATACAATTTCTTATTACTAGTATTTAGCCTGTCAAAGTGTTTCAACAATTTTTATTTTTTATATTTATTAATCCATCCATAGCCTGTTAAGAAATGATATTTATATTTTACACTCTTTAGATATTAATAAAGACAAATAGATGAACCATTACCTGTTACGTATTAGGCCTGTTTATGTTTTGCAAAAATATATTATTATTTTTATTCATTATACTTTTTTTTTTATAATACGTACAAGAAATGTTTTTTTATAATCATATTTTACATAGATGTAATAATAATTTAAAAAATTATCTTTTTTAATTTAAATATAGTATTACTTGTTAGCAGTAGCTAGTACAGTAGAGTGTCGATTATCAGAACTATTGTTTTTTGGGGTGGTTCCGATAATCAAAATTCACTAAAAAATGAAAATGTCGGAATTTGAAATTTGAAATTAATGTTTTTAGTAACCTGCTAACGAGTAGCAATAATTTACCATTCCATCCATATCTTTTCTATTCCATCCATACCTTTTCCATTCCATCCATACCTTTTAGTAGCAGACAGGAAATGGTTATTATAATAATATTTTACACTATTAAAATAATAATAGAGAAAATTAATATTTTTGAAAAAAAATAATACGCCTCTACTTTTTACTAGTAGGTATTTTAGCTTGTAGTCATAAATTATTAGTTATATTTATTATTCCATCCATAGCTTGGATAAGACATTTTGTTGTAATATTTTATATAATGAAAATGCGAATAAAGAAAATTATATATTTTTAAAAATATATACCACTTATTACTTATTTAGCTCGTGTACATGTGGTAATACATAATTGATTTGTTACATTTATTTTTCCCTCAGCACTTAATAATTTGAGGAAGCTTATTATAATGAGGAATATAAAGGTAGGACCTAGATATAGCTTAGAGCTTATTTGGTTGGAAATATTATCAACAATAATTATACATTACATAATTAAAGTATAAATATAGACAAAGATCAAATTCAAGGTAATCCTATTAATAGTTAATACCACTTGTTTATATATTGTATTTTTTTATTCGATGTATTATATTTATTATTGTATTTGCAACTCAGGCTGATTAACATGGTTCATTATTTTAATAGTATTTGTTGATTTACAAGTACCTATGTACTATAATTGTTATTAATTTTAAGTGTAACTTTGTTTCCTTTATGGTGTTCCACGGCAAGAGCCTAATAGAAATTAATTTTTACTTGGTATATAAAATTGGATATATTTTACTATGTATTATTATAATTTTATACAAATAGTAGTGGTTACATTGATTGACAAATCAGAATGGACAAATATATAACATATTTGCATTTTTTAAAGCTTCTGAAATAATTTTTCTCTAGCTAACCGCTTTTAAATATATTATTGAAAGTGTAGTTCCAACGCCGATTGTTATTGTGAACTCAATATTACTGTGTAGAGCTGATTTATTTTGCAAAGATTATTTAAAATATGTTTGACTTGGATTTCAGGTTGTGTAAAATTATTTCATTAATAAATGTCGTAGTATATTTATATATATTTTTTTTTTCTTTGAAATAGCCCTTTAAAATGTGGTATATTAACACCTATTCCTTATAACTTGCACACAAAAGAAAATTGAATGCTTAAGTCTCACTAATCCAATCCCTGCTACTCTGGATGGACCTCAAAAAAATAGTTTACAGCATACCTCAATTGACTTGTAATAGTACATTACGCGTCGAGTGCGGAAAGTAGCATTTTGCATGCAAGTGTGGAGTTTGCACCCGAGCAATAGCAAGGGTAGTAAAACCACACGAGCAATGCAAAATGCCATTGAGTTGCGTACCGTACTTTATCTACGATTGTTAGATTTAAATAATAAATATAGAAAAAAATAAACTTGCTGTATGTAAGTTCGTATCTCTCTCTTAATAAAGATGCCATTAATTCTTGAATTGTATTTATTGCCGAATTAATTATTTCTGGAGGAGTATTATTCTCCACATTTTCGTCAGTCACTTGATTCACTCATTGTTTTTCACTAAAAACTCGATAACAGCAAAAAAGAACAGCAAATTAGTTTTGTTAAATGTAAACAAACTCACTACTCATGCGTAAAGCTGAAGAATTCCTCTTCTTTACCGCCCTAGGGTGGTAAAGAAGAGGAATTCTTCAGAACTATAAGACTCTCTTAGAAAATACAAGTACGTAAAGAATCACTTTCTACGCATCTAAACAGAGATACAATGTTTATATTTCGTATCAATCGTGGATGAAAATGCTTATTTGATCAATTTGTAGGTTTAACCAGCGTACCTTCATTTATAAGATTAATTTTTATTATAAAATCGACTTAAATAGTTTTACCCCACTACAGCTTATTTTAAATTTTTTAATTTTCCAAACTCTGTTATGCATTTAAGCTCCTATATGTTCGGATTTTTTGATCTACCACTGTTCTCTTTTATTTCTCAAGTGTAAATGTAAAGTGCTACTTCTGTAAGTATGTACAGTAGAACCTCGATAAGAAGTGTCTCAAGGGGATTAGAGAAACAGCCTTGTTATCGAGGTGCTCTATTTGTTGAAGGTCGTGTTATCTAGGTTATTTTGGCTATCAGTCGTGTTATCGAGGTGGGGTAAGGGTTGGGAGAGGGGTTTTCAAGTCTAGACTTGTTCAAGGTCAACATTCCTGTATAGAATCGCGGTATCTAGGTTGACTTCTCAAAACGACTTGTTATTGAGGTTCTGAGTTACGTTGTGAATGGGAAAAAATCCGTGTTATTGAGATTGTTTGGATAATAATAGTCGTTTTATAGAGGTTAATTTAACATTATGTATTGTGGCAATCTCAAGGGGATTTGAAAATTGCCCTTGTAATTGAGGTTGTCGTGCTATTGAGGGTCGTGTAAGCGAGGTTCTACTGTATACAAGAAGTTTAGTTTGTTGGAATAGTAACAGTGTGCATACTATTGCATCAAAGTCAGTAAAAAAAAAGGTAGAGTGCTATACTGGAAATATAGAGGCCCGTGGTTCAAATCCCGGCGCTGGAGTGTATTTTTCTCTGTCTGTTTCCCGTAGTTAATTTCCCGTAGTTAATAATAATTATAATTTTGATTTAAATTAAAATTTAATCTTTTTGTAGTATGAATACTACCAAAATCGTAAAATATGAATTTCTAATTGAATGTACTAGGTACAGGTACTAATTGGGTACTTTATAATTACAAGCGTTATTTCTCGGTCTAGTTCTATGTCATTAATGTTGACTTCTCAGACTTGTGGAAAATTGAAAGCTTAAATTTGGGACAAGGTATCATTAACGTTAGAGAAAATCATTCTCCTGCGTAGCTTAGTTGGTAGAGCTCTGTGCTGGAAATATAGAGGCCCGTGGTTCAAATCCCGGCACTGGAGTGTATTTTTCTCAGTCTGTTTCCCGTAGTTAATAATAATTATAATTTGATTAAAATAAAAAAAGCTAATTTTCAACAAATAAAAGACAAACTCAGCTATTCAAAATCCAAAAATGTATACATTTGACAACATAGCAAAGGATTTCATAAGAATCACTTTGGAGTTCTCTATTGTCCTCACCAGACTTTCTCCACAAGATGACCACTCACCATGGAAATAAATAGTTATTTTGAATGAACAACTCTTTTGTGTATTTAAGCTCCTATATGTTCAGTAACTGTACGATCTGTACTTTTTACGGCAAACATATGCATAAGACATTAGTACTCATAATCTGTCACTGTTGTCCACTCAATTTACCTGTAAAATGTAAAAGGTAAATTGAGGATTTGAGGCAACACTGCTTTTATTAGTCTATGGGAAATCAACTCTTCTACTTGTTCAGTAAAATATAATTTTGTTGTTATTCTATAGATGCATATCACATTATCAATCTAATAAGCTTACCTTTTAAAATGTAAAAAGCTACTCTGATTAATGGAACAAGCTTAAATATTTAAGGCATCAATGAACACAACAGGTAAAAAGGCAAATTAAGGGTGATTTCAGGTAACACTGTTTTTATTAGTCTACAGGAAATCAACTCTTCTGTTTACTCAATAAAGGGACCAACGACATTTTTTTTTAATTTGTCATTTTAGAGATTAGCTCATTTGAAAGAATAGATTCTCTATAGAATCATCTATATTTATTGGTAAAAAAACATTTGGTTGTATAGTATATACTCATTTGCAGTGTAATCAACAAAAGGCAAAAATAAAACAAACCATTGACAATAGTTAACAAAATTTATTGCACATTATACGAAAGGTCAATGCCAATAATAAAAAAAATAATATATAAATAACAAAAAATTTAGATGGCACTTCAAAATTATTAATTATACTGGTTGATTTTTTTTGTTTTTTTCTTCTTTTTCATTTTTTTTTTTTCATTTTTTTTTCATTTTTTGAAGCAATAAAATTATCAATATGAATTTTCATAAGAATTTTCATCAGAAAATGATTTCGATGATTCATTCTTGTTATGAGATCCTGAAATAGACAGAAAAATAACAAAATATATTTACATGTAAGACATTTAAATTGTGGTTATAAAATTACATGATTGATTTAAGTTCATGATAAGTTCAATTCACAAAAAAAAAGTTCCACAACTGACACAGTTCTATTACTATTCTTCACTTCAAATCTTAAGTGTTATTAATAATTCATTTTTTTTTTTAAAAAAGATAGATAAGCAAATCAAATTTTTATTAATAAGGATGCAACTGCTTAATTTACAAATAAAAATATCACAAAAATCAACGTAAACTTACGATGTTGACAATATTTTCCAGTCCATCCTGAATCACAAACGCAGGAGTTATTTCTCTTACAAACACCGTGTTGGCACATACGTGAACATTGTGTCCTAAAATATTGTCTACGAACCACTTCACAGTGGTTACCACCGTAGTCTTTAGGGCAACGGCATTTATTCACACCTTTACACTTGCCTCCATTCACACAAGGAATTATACACTTAGCTGTAAACAGAATAAAACCAAAATTATTATATATTACGACATTAAAATACCATTTAAAGAAAAGTATATAGAAGTGATGTTTCTCAAGCAAAATTTGGTTGATGTAGCGTATCTGGGGCATCATGTATAGAAATAGAAAAACTAACAAATATAATTAAAGTGTTTCCTGTATATTGATAAAAAGCGCATTATATATGGATATTTTTTCATTTCATACACTCTGTGGAAAAACCAGATACGCTACATCGAAGCCCAGTTAATCTACGACAGATAAATACGCCCAAGATTTGCAAAATCAACCTGTATACAGTTGTGTCTCTAAATAGAGGACTGAAGATGGAAAATCTATTAAGAGAAAATTATTAAATGAAGAAGTATCCATAATTGGAGCATTTTTGATCAATCTACAGAAAATACTTTAATTATTTGTGCATTATATTTGTCAGTTTGTCATTTCTATAAATGATGCCCCAGATACGCTACATCAACCCAAAATGTTGACACCGAGATAATATGAAATAATTAATAGTTTATTATAATTTAGTTTAAGCTTCGTACAAAATTCACAACGTAAACCGTAGTATCCTTTAGGACAATCACATGTATCTTTTTGAATACATTTCCCTCCATTCTCACACTTTTCCAAGCAAATACCTAAAACACAAAATAAATATTCAATTAGATCAGATTTAAATTAGTGTGTATCTTAAATCTTAGTGCTAATTAGTAAATACACCAGGTATGTCAGAGTTTAGACACCTCAGCTACACCTATCTCCTTATTGCTTTTTATTTTTTAATGTAAAAAAAGGATAAAATACACATTACCTCCTTCACAGTGCCTTCCTTGATAACCTGGAGGGCATGAACAAGTTCCAGGAGCAGTGCAAGTTCCATTATTAGCACACTTAGGATAACAAAGAGCTGTTCTGCAATATTGGCCCATATAGCCTTCTTTACACTGACATATTTTCTCAGAATTGCAAAATCCTCCATTGGCACATTTTTTATCACACTCTGGGTCTGGTTGTCCTAAAATGAAAGCATATTAAGGCTAATTTTTGTCAGAATCACCATCGGCGCAGATAATCAAATCAGAAAACACATTGTTTGAAATATTATTATTATAAAATAGATAGTATTGTCACTAATTAACATAATAAGATATCTCAACCTGGTTAGTATTTATTTTTTTTAATAAACCCAATAAATTACTTCCCCACAGAGAAAGCAGCATTAGACTCTTTTAAATTAAATGAAAACTCAGTAGATGAGTTGAAAATTCAGTATTATGACAAAAGATCCAGATGAATTCAGGGAAGTACCTACAATAAAATATTAAAATAATTTTAAAAATGTATTTGTCGTCTCACATTTAATATCTTGTGCATTTTTAACATTGTGGTAAAATCAAGAGTCACGCTAGCAAAGCTTTGAAAATATGTTACTTGAGTGAGGAAATGGTGCTAGCTTTCATTTATTAAAAAATAACTAACAACTTAAATTAAATCTATCAAAATTAAACTTACACATATTAGATATATCTTAGAATTTATAAAAAAAATAATAACCTCGATATTGGGCGCATTCTTTTCTTAAATTCAATCTAATAGGCGTGCCAGGCAGTGGTTTATTAGTTTTCCGGCTCTGTATTAACAAGCCTATACTGAACGAAGCAACCCCAGAACTGTTTCCAGAGCACGGTAGCAACACACTAAAAACTGAAATAATATCCATCCAATTATGTTAAAAATAGTTTGACAATAGTATAAACATAATGTACATCCTTATGCATTAAAAGATTATTACTTTAGCTTCAACTAGAAATTGTTTTTGTTTTAATGTAGAATTTAATTAATTAAGATTCACAGAATGTTCTCTAATACAGGGGTGCCCACAGAAAGGTTTGATGGCGCAGCTTGCACCTCCAGAATTTTTGAAGGGGGGGGGGGGGGGGGGGGAGTCAATTTAGGGGTACTTTCAGAGATTGGGGGGGGGGGTAAATATTCCAGGAGACAGGCAGTTTTGAGGGGAATTTGCGCCATTGGCCTTGGGGGGGATGGGCATCCCTGCTCTAATAATGTTGTTCAACATGCACACTGCAGATGGCAACACAATGCTGAGCACTATACTTGTACTTTCTGGCTGAAGGTGACACAATATCACACCTTACTCGTTTTTTTCTAACCGATTCTACGACTTTTAGCAAGCACTAAGACTCGAACTAGGTGTGTAGAGGGGAAAAGTTATTGGCATGCTGTCATAAATCCTTTTTGCTTCATGTATTTTTAAGTAGAATTCGCCTCCATTGAACGTGTTAAGAACTAAATTTGTTCTAAGAAGATAGTTGAAGGTAAATTTTTGAAAAAGGCAATCAAAATGTTATTTGATAGAGAGAAGTCAATTTAAAGTTTTAAATGACATTTAGTTGATCAGCCAAAGAAAAAATGTTTAACTCGCCATTAAATTGACCATCTTTGGCCATGCAGTAACTTTAGTAAAAAAATAGTTAACAATATACCAACATTTTGCATGACTTTTTGGACAACTTTTAATCAACCGTTAATTCACTCTGATACTAATTAATATCTCGATAATCGATTAAAAACATAAATACCTTTTGGATTACGTGGAACTAGACCACTGCTTTTAATCGAAATAATAGGTGGCTTTAAAATATCATTATTAAACGATTCCAAAACGTCAAAACGGTAAAAATATCTTTTTGATCCGGACGACTTCCAAGTAAAATTTACAGACCCAACCTAAAATAAAGAGTTTCAAACATAATATACTCAGAAATTACAGGGTAGGATCAAAAAGTAGTAGGATTGAATTTCTGTAGTGCAAACAGAGTGGTGAAGAGTGGCACGACCACCTGGGCGTGGTAGTGGGGAAGCCTTCCGAAGAGACAGATATTTTTTCCAGTCGCTTGTGAGCAAGAGGAGAGTAAGCTCGTCGATTTCTGTGAACCTCTATTAAGAAGTAGTCCACAGGCCACCATAAGAAGTAAGTCGCTGATTGATAAAGTTTTCTTACCTTATGGAATCGCTTATTTATGCCGTGTCCACCGATGAATTGGGTATATGGCAACTGGGCGCTGGGCCATTTCTTTTTTGTTGACATGCCAAACTTGCCCTTCTGCAGGAACATTGAAAAGAGATAGATAAAGTTTTGATTTTCATAGGATCGTTTAATTAAATTATTTAAAAAAACAGTGGTACACGTGGCCACCGATAACAGTGGGCCGTTTGGGGTGGCCACCGCCCCAAACTTATCGCTCTGCGGGGACGTTGAAAAGAAAATGGCCAACTCGTATTGGTGGCCACCTTTACCACTGTTTTTGAAATAATTTAATTAAACGATCCTGTGAAAATCAAAACTTTATCTATCTCTTTTCAATGTTCCCGCAGAAGGGCAAGTTTGGCATGTCAACAAAAAAGAAATGGCCCAACGCCCAGTTGCCATATACCCAATTAATCGGTGGACACGGCATAAATAAGCGATTCCATAAGGTAAGAAAACTTTATCAATCAGCGACACTTCTTATGGTGGCCTGTGCCCTAAAGTGTCGCCATAATCCAAAAAATATCGGTCTCTTTGGAAGCTTCTCACTACCACGCCCAGGTGGTCCGACCACCCTCCACCGCTTCGTTTGCGCTACAGAAATTCAGTCCTACTACTTTTTTATCCTACCCTGTATATTTTACATTTTATAAATGCAAGCATACATTTCCACAAAAATAAATAAAATAATAATAATATGGCATTTATTTTAACCTTTTTTTTTTTACAGAAAAACCTCACTGTAATGGACAAAAAAAAAAAATATATATATATATAATACACATAATAAAAATAGGTAGTAATTTCTATCTGTATTTCGAGGTAAGACTAGTCATTGCCTGAATCCAACGAATTGCTATTCTACAGCAGCACCTATATTTAAGGCTATCTTTTATTTTATGTATAATAAAAACTTCTTGTTAAGTATGTTGAAACACACCTTTGTAATTATTTTAATAATTGCTAGGGTGGATGGATTCCTCTTACCCCCTTACCGACCTCACCCCCCCCCCCCCCCTTTGACCTTTAAAAGTCGAATTAGTCCATTATTGTTTGAGAGACTTATTAGACTTATTGAGAGATTTATTAATCATAAAAATTTGATAGTGACAGATGTTTAATATAATAAGGATTCCTTTTACATAGATTTACTGCTAAAATTGACAATAAACTACATTAATCAATATACTTACAAATGGTGCTGATTTATGGTGAATATTTAAACTTAGTCTGTCTCTGTAGAAGACGTCATTAATAAATTTTACAAGAATTTTAGTAACAATTAACAATTAAAATAGCATTTTGACGTAAAGTTTACCATCAATCAACACTATTTGAAAGTATATTTTAATGATGATGATGATTTGTTAATTTGGAAATTAAAGACTGAGGATGACCTTTACAAGGGTCAATACGTCTCTCAAACAATAATGGATCCACCCTAGCAATTATACAAACACTTTTGATAAACCACTAATTTCCTTTGATGTACACCCTTTTGCATTATTATTTAAAATAGTTATAGGTTATATACCAGAATTTTACCATAAAGGACAACCCTTAGCCCCTATTAGTCCTTTATATTGAGGTTTTGGCTTTATTACATTATATACAAACCTTATTTCCATATTGGTTACAATTTAGTTACACAAGATTGTTGTACAAGTTGTATGGGCACTTTGGCAGGCTTAAGCCCTTCATGGGCCGTTGTGCCACAGAAGATCCAGACCTAGGACCTAAGTTTCAGGCAGGGTTGTGAGTACACTAACCACTCGTCAACACCAGTCCCCCACGGATTATTATTATTGTAATTATTTTGTCAATAGCACAAAGGACACTTTAAACATTTATACAAACTTACTTCAGCAGGTATAACCGGAAGATGAGCTTCAAAGTTAGGATCTAACAAATATGATTGAACTCGTCCATTTCGAATAGCGTATATCTCCATCGACATTCCTAAAAAATTAAAAAATATCGATAAACATTAATAATTTAAAATCTTTAATGAAATTCATAAGTAATACCCTTACCCCTCTTATCTAAAGACATTTAGTTCAAGTTCAATCTACAGACACTAAATAGATTGCTCTCAGCAGCCCTTTCCCTTCATTAGTATAATAATATTATTATTAGTATTATCTCCGACAGTGTGGGACAATTGAAGGAATAGCCAATGAGAGTTTAAAACTTTGACAAATGAACTTGGAGGCGTTAAAATTTTGAGCTTTTATT